>JARHVA010009826.1:0-260883 GCA_037957365.1 Torreya grandis
AATTTAAATATTTGACCTCTTAACTCTATGAATCATTCTTAATAATCTAGGTCCCTCTAAACCCCATCAAAACCTAGCTAATGACTCAATGAAAGACGTTTTTACCTCAAGTTCCTTAAAATGAGATAGTTGAGTCTTGAAATGGTCTTATAATGTCTCATGGGAACATAAATAAACCACTAGTTTGCACATGTAAAGTGTATGGTGTACATATTAGGCCTTAGAATGACTACTACATGCCTAAAAAGGGCAGATTCTAAATGTTTCTTGAGAGTTTGAATTGGGTAAGACCTATTATAGTCTAATATAGCTACTTATAAATGAAGAGATAATAATAATGTGTTCCCAAGGCTTCATAAGAATATTTAAAGGCACTACATTTTCTCCATGGATTTTCAATATCCATCACCTTGGCCAAAATTTGATTGTAGTATGGTGGTTGCTCATGGAAGCCTAGTTGTAGACCTTAAGGGGGTCATATAGAGATTAGGAGCCACTTTTACATCACTAAGATTACTTGTTCAATATATAAAAAATATCATGAGGCCATGAAAAATTTCAACCAAGTGATAAAATAGGCTCGAGTGAGAGAGAGGCCAACATCTCATTGAAAGAGAATTGAGGGAGATGGTGAATGAAGTGTGATGTCCATTAAAACATCAGCATGGAAGCCTCAAACATGATGAAATGTGTCAAACATCAAATAAAGGAGAATATCAAGGTGAAGGTGATCATAAATAACACCACTTATCATATTTATACAATAAAGAGGAGATTTTCAAAGATAATTAATGACCACACTAAGACAATTAAGTGTTAGAAGGTCTCTTCAATGCTACTCTCTTGGAGGCCATGATGTAATGAAGTAATGCACATGTTAGAGGAGTTATTGAGAATTATTACACTCTATGTTTTATTATTATATACCACATAATTTAATTGACATGTGTCCATTGACTTGTATCCAATGTACCTCTTCTCTTATCTCACTCTCTCTATAAAAATAGCCTCTTGTGGCTTGAAATGTAATCCTTGGTTGGAGTATGGTGAAGCCTTACCCTACAAAACACTTGTATCTACCTTTAAAAAATTAATATATGTTGTTTCTATCCTTTTAATATGTTTTAAAATAGTGAATAGTGATGGTGGTTGATGAGTGTTAGTGGTAGTAAGTATATTCCCTTTATTTGTCCCATTTCCTTAATTGGTTATAGGTTTGCTTATCATATTGGTAGGTCATATGAAGTGTGTTCATGGCCTTGCATTGGATAAGTGTGGAGGATGATTCATTAAGTGTATCTTATCATACCTATTTATCACCCCCTATTGGTCCTTGTTTATCTCTCACCTCCATATTGAAGCACTTATACCTGGAGGCCATTGTGAATTAGTGCATCAGATTAGCTTGTATTCATGTTCATAGTATATGATAGGTAGGTGGAGGATACTTATATTGGTGCATTAACCTCTATTAGAGTAGTTTTATTTCATGTTTTTATCTCCCTTTCCCATAAAAACTTATTAGGTTAATGTTTTGAGCATAGATGATGTATGAAAGGAGATAGCCCCATAACTTATAGGTCTAGTACACCTACAGGTCACACATAGCCTTAGACTAATCCCATGTTACCCCAATTTAAAAACATCTAAATTTTTTTATCATAGTGGTAAATTTTGGTGGTTAATAGCTATAATATATATATATATACTATATATATATATATATTATCTTTACCAAACTAATCCTCAACTATCACTTGAAATTTACAAGAATTACCTGGACCCTTGGATATTATGTTCTTGATAAGAGATACAACTATAAAAAACATGTCCTTAACATATGAAGGGGCCATCAAATTAGATAGAAAAAATAATTTTTTTGGGATACACCATAAACCCAACTCTCAACATGTTAACACAAGTTCCTACTTTGATAGTCTTACCTATCATTAACTAGAATGCACCTATGCCCCAACTATTCCTTGTAATGCATCAGCTCCTTCATAGGTCATCCCAATTTAAACTAACAACTATGTTTCTTAAACCTATGGGTTCTATATTTTATTCCATGGACTTAATATCAAGTGACATTATCCATGGATACCAAAACCCAAACCACTCCTCAATAGTACACTAAAAATGATATAGATGTTATTCAATAAATGGTATAAAAGCTTAGAAATGACTTCTTATGGCTATAAAGACAAATGAGAAGATCTAACCTAGAAATATCCAACAAGTATTTAACATATAAAAGGCCAAAAATGAGCTATAACTTCCCTCAAAACCCCTAATAACCTTCACCCAATAGGCTCCTCGATATTAATATCTTTGAGATAACCTTACCTAACTAGGGTCAAGTACACAACACAATAACATATGGATAGATGTATTGCATAGAGTTTAGTTTTAATTCAAAATATTATATAAATAAATGTAATAATATGAGGTAGTTACCAATCATCCAAAATCCTCCAACTCGAGTAAAGCCCTCAATACTGCCAATGTATTGGAAACCTTAGATTTACCTAGTCAAGAATAAAATGAGCCATAAGAAGGTATTAATTAGGTAATTTAATTTTAGAAATTTAAATGATAAATTAGGCCCTTCTTAGTATTCATCAAAAAAATTCCCTTACTACCATGACCCAAAAAAATAATGGTGAAACCTCACCAAACCAAAATACTAGGAATGATACTCTACCTCTAAGACCTGAAGAGCCTATGACACTAATGAAAACCCACTAATCTAAATAAAATGGGGTTACAACATAGTGCAAGATATAAATAAAATCAAGTATAAAATTACCCTCCATTCATTTTCCAAAATCATAAACAATGGGACCCTATTGTTAAAATATTTGACCAAAAATCCAACCCCGTAGGCCCAACCAAAATTGAGAGAATCACACACCAACATGCTTATCCAAAATAATAATATGTAAGTTCATATTTTCAATAAATATTAAATATTATAGGAGGTTCTTCAATCCTCCTCAATATTTTTGAAACATGGGAATACTTCTAGGTATGTGGTTTACCTATAGTAGAAGTAGACCTCTAGGTTTACGGGCTAGCTCCCTAAATTTTCCTTGAAGTGCTTATCACTACACTATATATTTACTTGTGTTAAAATGGAATAAATTATGCATGAAATAAATATTCTATAAGGGGTTAATATTCCAAAAGTATTTTCACAAGACCCTCATACTTCTTTCACTAAGAACCAATTCCTACAAGTCAGCTTCAATGTCCTAAGAGGTTCTAACATAAGTGTTTCAATATAGAGGTGATATGCATGAGTAAATACAAGATAAGTGAATCCAAAGGTATATTACACACTCTAAGGATAATTTTACACTTTAAATGAGTATAAAAAACTAACTACACTCTATATGACCTATTATAATAGGAACTCTTGCATAAACATGAGAGGATAAAGAGAAATAAGGATAGAAGATTATCACTTAACATCACCATACATCACTTTGAACACTTAGAAAAATAATTCATGAAATCAAAACCATATTTCATTTATTATTAAAAGGAAAATTACAACATCAATCTAGTATGGATTCACCATATATGGAGTGGAATTAGTCTACAAGAACCAAAATGGCTACTACTTAAAATTGAGAGAAGAGAGAAGAGAATGAATTCTAAGAGTCACAAAGTCAATTGTAAAAATAATAAAAGGAGTTAAATATAAAGGAGGATAAATTATGAGATATAATATGCAAGTTATACTTGTACAAATGTCCCTTAAAGCATGAAACTCCTAAAATGTGGCATATGATTCTTCATTTGCTTGCCTAAAAAGTACCTTCATCCTTTGTCCCTCTTGGAATGATATAAAAAAAAATAAGGATATATGATATGATTTAAATTATATTTAAAGGATATAAATATGTTCCAACATTCATTGGATGTGTTCCTAATCATCAATATTCTTCTAGACATGAGTTATCAATGCATGTAGTCATAATCACCCCTCTTTCACTCACCTCTCACACTTGACACCAAATTTGTCTTAAATTTTCCAATAAAATCCATAAATATTAGTTTATTAAAATTTTAAATATCATTCCTACCCTTATATCCATTAGTTATACCTTAAAATGTATCCCACTTAAATTTTTCACCTTCTCACTTGCTTGTTTACTATGTTAGTTTGGACTGGTTGAGATGAAGGTGTTAGTAGAGGCACTTTTGAGCTTATATGATACAATAAATAGAAATTTAAGGTTATATAAAGTCCCAAAATAACTCATAAAGTGACTTGCATCTATTATAACCCTTTTATACCTGCACAACACACAAAATTATCAAGAAAAGATAATTTACACCCTATTCATATAAGTTGGGTGATATCTAAATGGGTAGGAAGGAGACATATAGAGTCATATACAATATAAAATCCCTTTAATTCTAATTATATACCTCTTGGATGCCTTTATTTCTTCATTTTCCTCATCAGGTCACTACCAAGGGTTTTGGAGGGTTTAGAGACATTTTGGCTCTTAAGGATTGTTCATACAATCCTAAAGTATAATCTTCAAACCAATGACAATAAAAACTTTATTGTGACCCTATTAAACATATCCCCACTCCTTAAAATCCCATGATATGTGTCCATATGGTTACAAGCTTCTAAATTTGTCTACTTATGCTTCTCCCTCCATTTTGTGTAGGCCTGAGTTGGTTTGAATTAAAATATGTCTTATTTATGTCCTATTTTAACTTTAAAAAGATAAAACACACATTATAACTCCAAATTTAGGTGTCTTAATTCTTTATAATTCTATTCTATATTTAGGAATGGTATTGACTCTCCAATCAAGATTTAGGCCTCAACTAGACCTAAAGGACTATCTGCATCCCTGTAGGTTTGGACCACATTATTTAGTTTATAATGCCTATGAATCCTTATACATGTTGGATCTCAACATATTATTTCAATTTCTCATAAAACTATATCTCACCTTCACATCTTCTTTCCTCTAACCTACAAATTTACACCCTTTGGGAGTGCCTTCTATTTGAGATAAAAGAGAGGGAACTTCCCTTATTTTCATACAGATTTTGGAAATATTAATGGTTTTTATAAGTGGTGGGGACCATTTTTACAAATTTTAAAATCTTTTTCACATCATTATCACCTTTAAATTTCTTAAAACCTAATACAAACTTATGAGAAATGTTGACTATGCAAGATTCTGAGTATAGACTGTATGTGCATGATATAGACATTCTCTTTCCCTATTTTCATATCATGAGAGTTTAATAATATGGGTAATCCCATTTTATATGTATTATAATTCATATCACATCTCACAAATCTACCAAATTATCCATTGCATATCTTCTACCTAACTTGATACAAGTGTTGATAGTGTATGACTATATTTCACCTTAAGAAAGAGGTGATTATAGGTAGACTTTGGATATTAGACCTTATATAATTTATCAAACATATATTATAAAAATAAAATTCCTTTTTACATGAATATATACTTTCTCTCATCACATATATATTATGCTAATCACCAAGACAATCTTACCTTAGAGCACCATTAATTGTAGTCAATTATAGATGAAGCTTCTTGAATAAAAAAATAATCATGTACTTGAATTTCAACTATTTGGGACTTTTCTCACATGTTATAGGATTATTTTGGATCTTTTAATCACCTTTTATCAATAACTTCTCATGTTTTTAGCTTAAACCACCATGGTTTGACTTATGAGACTATATGTACCTATACGTAGATAGTAGGTGGCCATTTTTAGCAAAATTACACCTATAGATGTTTATAGAGGTAAAAATATCTGTACTCCAACCATCCTCAATGTTATTTTAGTGCTTAGAGTGTCTCTCAAATCAATAATACAACTTAACATGGATTCAATGCCTTTATAATTTATCTTGGACTTATTAGGTCATTTGAGGTTCAACATCCTATAGTAAGCACTAAAAAGTTACATTGAACAATTATGTAACTTTAAATCCTCTATTACATCACTTTTTGGACCAAATACCCACTCTCTTTTTTCAATATTAACCCTAGGATAGGGATATAAGTTAAGATCATTTTAATGCATCTAAACTCCATGTTTATTCACCATATGGTAACATCAAAAGTGGCGAGGGCTCTATTTTGGGTTTTTAGGGAAATAAGTCCTTGAACTTAAATTTCTTCTCTTGAAGTACCTTATCAAATATACCTACCAATATATGGACTCAATCATGGTTTTTCAAGTCTCTTCAACATTTCATGACCTTAAGGAAGGTCTCAAAACACGTTCATACTTCCTTCAAACAACACTTTTAGATCTTTGTGGGGGGCCACCTATAGGTAGACATCTCAGTATACATGTAGTAACTATGAATATAAGTAGTGTGCATATGGTATGACCTCATAACCAGTTATATACTTCTCAAAGTGTTTAAATGAAAGCTTACAATAAGTTTCAATACTCCATTTCAACTTGATATTCTCTTGAGGGCACTTGTATGTATGGCTTAATGTTATAGACAAGGTAGTGAAGTTAATACATGAATAGTTGCATGATGTATTAGCATTCAACAAGTATTAGACCCTATATTAAATTTAAAATGGATTAATTAAAAAATTAAACATTTAAAACCATTTCTAATGGCATTCAAATGTGCTTGGCCTTTCATGGGGAACCTGTAGATACACATTCAATTGTACAAGACTATGTGTCTTAGAGAGCTAACTATCATAGTCAATTTCATGACATTAGAGAGGTTTATATTATTTTTTCATGATCTAAATAGGTTTAAAACATATTTAAACTATTCATCACACCTCCATGACCTTGCTTAAGACTCAAAACATTTTATTTAGTTAACTATGTATGATAATCATGTTGGAGAGTCTAAATATGTTGTTTGTCCTTTGATTGCAAGTTATATGTGCATATTTGATACTAAAAATTGCAAGGAGTGAGATTTATATGTCATGAAAAACATGGAATATATCCCCTCACATTGATTTGAAACCATTTTAGAGAAATAAACCTTCTCTAATTTATGAATACTGACTACAAGTCCACTAGTACACTCCACCTGCATCCTAAGAGATTTGAATTCATTAAATCACTTAAAAACATGAAAAAAAAACATATAAACCTTAATATATGGAATTCCACATTCTTTGGAAATAATTTCACCAAATAGATTGTATAGATATGCTCAAATAAAAGCAAAACCTACACGATGTGGGGATTAAGATGTAGAAAAATATAGTCAAATTATTAATAATGTTTCATAAAGTATAAGAAATAATTATTAAAAATCCAAACATAAATATTAATTACACAAAGTTTATTATCCACCACCAAGATCATTTGACTTGAAACCTCTCCTACTGGATGTACCATCAAAAGAGTTATTGGCTAGTTTCATATGCCTAGTGGAGAAATAGAAAAGAGAAATGGTTTTGGCCAAATTTTTCACTTCAAAATTATATAAAGTGTGTAAATTGATTCAAGGAATCTTAAAATTTCATGGTATAATCTTTTTCCATGTGTCACTCTCCCCCATAGGCTATATAATTACTAAAACTCCCTCTTTTTCACTTATTTTCATGATTTCAATTAACACCTAAAATATTTTCAATTACAACCTAACATATCTGATAGTTACTGACATGAGGGATGTTAAAATAGAGTTTATAACACTTAGACACCTTATAAAATTGTACCACCTTCATTTATGATAGGTAAGTGACATAAAATGACACAAAGACTAAATTAGACTATGACCAAGGCCATAAACATATTAAATGACATCAAATAAACCATGGACACACCCTATGACATTCTAATATACCCTATAACAAGTTTTATACTATAGGGGGTTGACCTATTTTAACTTGTGGTCAAAATAGTTAATAGTTCCCATATTCCTTTTGACCATTTAGTTGTTTAGAAAGAATTTGCATAACTACTTAGTAGATTATAGATCCTCATCTAATGTGATGCCAGTAGGCATATGCAATAATTTTTTTTATCCCCCATAAAATTATATAAAGTAATGGTCTAGTTGGATAAATCAGAGGTGAAAGTGATAGGAAAACTATTAACATTCACATCCAATTGGAATGTAAACCTATGATTCAACACTTTATAGACATTCAAGTGGTTAACATCCTAGAAACCTCTAGTATGATCCTTATTTGAGATTATTCCAAGGCCATAAATGCACATATTTCCATGTATTTCTCCCATATGTGGTTACCTTAAAGAGGAGTAGCAATTAAAATATGCATAAATAGGGAACCATGCATGAAACAAATGATCATCAAATATAGTGCTATCAATGATAATATAAACCTATATTCCTTAGACCTAGGCATCTACACAATAATCACCAAGTCTCCAAAGAACTAGACCAATCATAACCTAGGTCTACTTGGCATGTGGTCCATTTATTTAGATGAAGCTTACTCCAAACATGGTAGTGGAGCCAATTTTTTAATGTTAGATCCCTTAGGTAAGAAGCATATAACATCCTATAGGCTAAAATTCCCTTGTATTAATAACTTCATGTAATATGAAGCTCTAATCCTAGGATTAAAATTTTCATTGAGACATGAGGTGAATGAACTAAGAGTATTCAAAGACTCTAAACTGGTAGTTAACAAGATCAAAACTAAATTTTAATGTAAATCATCATACCTCAAAAGGTATAAACATAGATATTTGGACTTGATTGAAATATTTACTAAATTTTAATATCATCCCTATTCCCCAGGAGAAAAAATGAGTATAAGACTCACTATCCTTGATTACGGTGAGATTAACATCCTCATATGACACTGACCTGCAAGATTTCTCTATAGAACTCATCCTTTGTCCTTATATCCCAAACAATGTGACCAACTTATAGGTCTATAAAGATGACCATCAAATTATCTAATTCCTTTAAAAAAGGGGATATTTGAGGGCCATATCATATATGAAAAGGATAGAGATAACCTAAGGACTGAGTTGGATAAGGATGGGATCATAAACACTCATGGTAATATGATCCCAAAAGGGATGATTTCAATAGAAAGAGAATTTAATGCATTGGACCCAACCTTCCAAGGTAAAAAGCCTAAATTCAAAGACCAAAAGTGTCAACTCATTAATTTTAGCTTGGTAGAGAACCACCAAATAGTCATTATGGGTATAGGCTAGATGGATAATGAATTGTAATAATTAAAAAAACTATTGCTAAAGTACAAGCATGTAATTACCTAAGCCTATGGAGACCTTAAGGTTTTGAACATGAGAGTAATTACTCACACCATCCCATTAAAACCTAACCAAAGACCCTTTAGACAATGGTAGAGGCTAGTTAACCCAATCTTGGAGCCCTTGATTCACAAAAAAGTTCACAAATTACTCTCCATAAGGATAATTTTCCTAGTTTACCACTCCACTTGGGTAAATCGCATAGTCCCAATGTAGATGAATAATGGTAAAATATGCCTTTGTGTAGACTTCCAAAATTTGAACTAGGTTTTAGATAAAGACAATTACCCATTAACCTCACTAGACGAGGTAATCTAAATGGTGAGTGAGTACCAAATTATGCCATTCTTGGATAACTTATTGTTCTATAACAAAGTCTTGGTCAATCTAGGAGATAGAACTAAGACCTCTTTCAACACTAAGTGGGACACATTTGCCTAAAAATAGATTCCTTTTGGTCTAATCGACATTCGTATAACCTTTCAAATGGAAATGGACTTCACCTTTGAGGGATTAATGGGTAAGTGCATAATTATATTTATGGATGACCTAATGGTTTTATCTAGATATAGGTTAGATCATGTGTACCACGTAGAGATAATATTTAAAAGATGAATAAGGTATGACATCTCTTTAAACCCAAAAAAGAGCATGTTTGGTGTCACCAAAGGTAAGATTCTTAGTTTTAGATTAAGGTAAAAGCAGGTTTTGAAGGGACCCCAAAACCCTATAACAGAGAAAGAAAGATGAAGCAATAACACCCAACAGGAAGAGCATTCCTAACACTAACTAAAAAATAGCATCAGAATCAGGTTTTACAGGGACCTAAAACCACAGACCAAAACATAAAAAATTCCACAGGTTTTATAGAGACCTGGAAACTCAAAATAAGTATTAAAACTAAGAACCAGATTTTAAAACCAATTTTAACATCCAACAGAAGGGACCATAACAAAAACAATAGCATCAAAGAAGACTCTAGTTTTCTAATTCCAGGATCATCTTCACAGCCTCATTTCCAATCATCACAGTATCCTATATAGATATTGCAGCTGAAGTAGTAGCTTCTTGTAGGGATTTCTTCCTCGAGCTCTACCTGGTCCTCTTACTTGGCCCTTCCAAATATTTTATTTCTTCATTAGCTCATTTTCCAAGGTTAGCTACAACCGCGCATATGCTTGAAGTAACCTCCTCCATTTTTGTTCTGCTTTCCTTGATGAGCCTTCTTAGATTATTCTCATATTCATTAAGTTTAATTGGAATATCTCTCATTTGCATCTCCATATTATTTATTTTGATCCTATCAGCTTCCTAGTTATGTTGCATTATTTCTACTTTCTTCTTCGGCTCCATTATTTCCTTATACATCCATGAATCAACTTGGAGAATAGCATCAGCTTTGAATTTGGCCAAATTCATGAAAGAAAGCTTAGTGTCCCTCTACCGAGCATCACAAATATAATCTGCATTCTCCTATGGAGAGGACTCATCCTTTTCAATTTGATCCTCCCTTTTCATCATTTTCTCCTCTTTTGTCTCTATAGGGTCTTCATGCTGGATAGGATCATCCTTTTCTTTCTCCCTAATCTCCATGGCATGATTGGAAACTAGAACCATATGTTCCTTTTCTCTTATCAAGGCTGGATCATCAAGTAAAATATTTGTGTCTTTAACACTTCCAACACATTTTGATTATCCTCATGATTAGAATTATTATGTTTTGTATTGCCCTCAGTTTTATCCCCTTTGTTTTCTTTCTCACTTTTTTCTTCATTTTCTTGATAACCTTCCAAATTTGAACTAAAATCCCCAGTTTATGTCCCTTCCTCTTCCTCCAAAACATTCTTCTCAGAACTTTTTGTGCTTTCCCACTCATATTCCTCTTCAGCATTCTATTTTTTAAAACTGGAGGGTTTTGATTTTACGTTTTCTTTCCCCTTAACTTTTTCATTCTTTTTACACTGTGATTCCTTATTTTTGTTAGAATAAGGAGTCGAATCTATGGCATTGTTTTTTCAAAAGCCCTCTATGATAAGAATCAGTCCTTCATGTAAAATAGGGTGAGATTCCTTCTTTCTATGGGCAAATAGACTTTGAAGCAATGAAAATCACAAATAAAAAGGGAAGGAAATTATGTCTTTATGCCTAAAATGATTAAGAAAGACAAAATGAAATTTATGAACTCTTTTGCTCCTACCATCTAGGATAAAATACTCATGAATATAGCATAATACATTTATCCAAATTCCTTTTATATGCTCAAAATCGAAGAAATCTCTAGTCTTTTCCAATTGCTTCTCCTCTGCATCCATCTTCAAAAAAATTTTGTATGCTGCATTGGAAATACTGGTCTGCTTAGAGAATTTTATACCACCCGTGGGAAGCCCTATAGCCTCAGCAATGAAATCCTCAGTAAGATTCATAGTAACACCATGGAGATTTACTCTGTTATCAATCCAATTTTTTAAGAATGCCATCATAATGTTGGGTTTAGATCCATGCAATCGCTCCAAATAACTTACCACTTTCCCTTTCTGAAGTATCTTCCATACATCATATCTATCCTTCCATCCTTCACAATTTTTTGGCTCTTGCTTCCGTGGTTCATGCTTCATTTTGTAGAACAAACAATATTCCAACAACACCCACACAGTGAAGGCAGAAAAATGAACCCAATTATTCTTTACATGAAATGGAAATTGCCTATATGCTAACACATGTAAAATCCACATTACATTCTCATGAATGTACTTGTTCAGTGAAGGTAATCTATCCACCATAAGACCACTCCACCGAATCATTAAATTACTAATCCAGGCAGATCTTTCCCTCTTTAGAATGAATGTCATCATAATTAATAAGTGCTTTGAGATCAATGTGCTTATTTAATGCATCATGCCATCTCACCTTATGCCCCATTTGAACAGCATGATTAACTATCCAGTTAGTAACCCCATTTGCTTCTCGATATGTATGAGATATGGACACTTTTTCAAAATTAAGAATTAAATCTTTAATTTCCATCACCATAGCCTCAATAGACCATGAAATTGAGTTTTTGTTATTTAGGATGTTTACAATATTCAAAGAATCACCTTCCAACCATAATTTGGAACATCCCAACTCAACAACTAGTTTAATGGTGTAAAGGGCTACAATAGCTTCAACAATATGACTATTCAACTTACCAATTGGGATAGCAATAACATCAATTACATTTCCCACATGATCTCTTAGTACTCCTCCACATCTCGCTCTTCTCGGATTCCCTTTAGCTACTCCATCAAAATTTCCTTTGATCCATTCAGTAGGAGGGACATTCCATTTTACAATCAATCTTGGATTATCAATTTTCAAGTTAGACCTTTCAGATCATAAGGGATTATCAAATTGAAAGGTTTGATTAGTATCCCTCTGTGATTTAAAATTCTCTTTAATAGCTCTAATAATATTCTGACCAAGCACCCATCCTGGAAGTTCTTTACTTCTGAATATTATATTGTTTCTTTCTTTCCATATACCCCACCATATATGAGGAAGTGTTAGTTTCCAGAAAAAATGAACATCGAGATTCTTAGAGGGACAACACCAGATTTTAAAAGATAGATCCACACTTTTTTGATGTACCCATGTTATACCCCAAAAATTAAGGATCTCAGTCCAAACTTGCTGAGTGTAGGAATAGTTCAAAAACATATGATCTCTATCTTCAAATCCATTTTTGCATAAAATACCCCTGTTGACCACATTTATTCCTCTTTTCTACAAATTGTCAAGGGTCAAGATTTTATTTTGAAGCAGAGTCCAGAAGAAGATATTAATTTTGGGGATGAGCCCCTTCATCCATGCTTGAGACCACAAAGGTTGATTACCCTTTTCCTTTGAAGTAAAGATAGTAGAGACTTTAAATTGTCCACTAGGATCATCATGCCAAATAATCTTATCCTCTAGATAGGGATAAAGAGATACAACATTAAGAGATAATTAGATGTTTATGAAGCCTTGATTAACATTAGTTAAATTCACCCAAGAGTCATTATGCCAATACTGACTAACTAGTATTCCATATCTCTGCTTACATCAATAAACTAAATCCTTATCTTGAAAATCTTCCATCAAAGGATAAGCCTTTAACCAGACATCTTCCAAAAATTTCACCTTAAGTCCATTACCAACTTTCTAGGAACATCCTTTTTCTAAAGTTTTTTTGGTCCCCTGAATAGCCCCCCATATGGAAGAGGGATGAATTACATCAGGATAAGAAAAGAAATCATAAAGGGATTTAGCATTGAAGAGGTACTTGTCACAAAGGAAGATATTGCTATCAACCTTGAAAGTGTAGATATAATTTATAGATTACCTTTGCCTAATAGTAAAAAAGAATTTAAATCTTTCTTTGGAAAAATCAACTTAGTATACAATTTTATTTTTGAATTCACTGAGATAGTGAAGCCCTTGAATGTAATGTTGAAGAAATATACTAAAGTGGAGTGGAAAGTAGAGTCAAGGAAATATTTCTAGGATATCAAATATTATATCATGAAATCCCTAGTCCTTATCATCTTAGACTATATATAGAACTTCTATATATACCCTTTTCTTCAAATCACACCATTTCCACTTGCCTTACCCTTAGGTAAGATGGATAAGAACACCCAGTGGATTTCATGAGCACTAATATTAAGGATGTTAAGCTTTGGTATTCTACCTTAGACAGACATGCCTATGCATTAGTTAAGATAGTAAATAAATTTAGTCATTACATCCTTCAGAACAAAGTGCATACCATTATCCTAGACCTAACTATAAATCAAATGCAAGTAATAAATGGACTATAAAAGTAGATAATTTGATGGATGACGAAACTACAAGCATATGATTTAGAAATAAGGCCTCACCCAACTAATCACAAGGATAGACCCAATAATCATAATACACTAGGTGGACCAATAAGGGTGTAACAATAAGATTGATGCTCCTTGGTCATGTGCTTTCTACTTTTTGGAAATGCACCCTTAGGACTCAACCATACATAGATAAGATCCCTCTAGTTGAAATCCACATGTTATATGCTAAATAAATGAGTTATCTTTAAAAGAAACCATGAATTAATATTCTACCTTCAATGTGTATCAAAAGAAGAATCCATAGACATAATGTCTAGTTTTAATGAGAAACTATGAGTTTTCCATCCTACAATAAATTCCATGGCTCATAATGTTTCCTAGATAGCTTACTATTGGCCCACACTATTTAAATATGTTCACAGTCATTTTCATTTCTATCACCAATGCCAAACCTTTGATAAAAAGGAAATGCATGTCTTAATGTTACTACAACATATTATAGAGGTTGTATTATTCACATAGTGGGGTATAAATTTCATGGTGTGATTAATTCCAATTCATCAGTCAATCATAAATCCATCCTCAGTGGAAAAAAATACTACACCAAATGGTTTAAGGTAGTTTCAACCAAAAAAATGACCACTACTGAAGAAATCAAGTTCCTAGAGACTACTATAGTCACCCATTTTGGGGTCCCTATTTATTTAGTATGTGATAATTAACCTACCTTTCAATCCATATATTTCACAGAGTGGGCCTATGAGAATGAAATCACACTAAAGTTCTCCTCTAATCACTACCTTCAAGGAAACAAATTCGTAGAATCCACCATAAAAAAAATGATCAATGCCATCAATAAATAATTTTGAGAGAATCCCTAAGAATGACACTCATTTCTAAAATCTTGCTTATGGGTAGATTAAACCATGTATAAACAATCCCTCAAAATTTATTCTTTACTTATCATCTATGAATTATATATGATCATGTCGGTCACTCTCAAAGTTCCTATGTATGAGTTTATGAAAAAAATCATGAGACCAAATAATAAAGTGAATTACATAATATTGGACTTGATTAAATTGGAAGAAGCCTATGATTAAGATTTGTTAAGCTTTATAAAACATTAAGACATAATCAAGAGGTGGTTTGACAAGAGGGTGGAGATTAAGACTTTCAGAATCTTAGATCTAGTGCCGATGTGGGACAAGGCCCATGAGAAGAAAGGACAACATTAAAAATTTGATCCCATATATATCAAGCCATACCAAATTACCAAAATACTAGGCCAAAATGACTTTTATCTCAAGGATTTCAAGGGAAGTGACTTACCACTTATAGTAAATGGATAGTTCTTGAAGAACTATTTCTTAATTGTCCCCTCCACTTTGGTTTCTAAATAATATGAGTAGGAGGTGGTAATGTATATATTAAATATATTTGATTTAGTTTTGTGTTTATTTTTGTTGTGTGCTTTTCCTTATGTTTTCATTTTACCCTCTGAACCTTTCTTTATTTTGCATTGTTCCTTTAACACTTGGCCTTTTACTAGTAACTATTTAAAGTGGTGGCTAAAGCCCCACAAAATTATTGAGACACAAGAAATCCCATGTTGAAACCTTTTATCCAAGTGATTCCAGGACTATGAAATGGGAATATTAACATCCTATATCTAAGAGGATAATGATTGTAAAATAAATAGGTGGATTTTAGAATAGTCTACACCCAGGATGGACACAAAGCTACACTTAAAATGATGGCTCCAAAAGATCCTAGATTATCCAAGTTAATTAAGGATTGGTTAGATATTTAAAAATTCCCCCCATTCATTCACCTTTAGATTGGTCTCAAACCCTAAATGGACAATACTAAATAAGTAATGATATCTTCTTATGAAACTTGTAAAAGAATAAATCAAACATTTAAAATATAACTTTTGAGTCTACTTGAAAAGGTCTATACATGCAATCTCCACCATAGTATTTATAAATTGGATAGAAGTTGAGTAAGTCCATGAACATGATTAGAGGCATCTCTATTAGGGATATGGATGCCCATCTAGTAGTAGATAAATTCCCTAGCCATACCACCAATCCATTTATCTAACAATACCCTAGAGGAAGTCTAATATCCAGTCTAGCTTTAGTTTCTTGAAGGCAATATAAAAATGAATCAAAATGAAAATCACTTCTCACACACATTAGTGACCATCTATGGGTGGAATCTCAGTATGCCAATTGTTATTGTGAGACTTTAGTTCCTTTCTTTTTCTATGGATGATAAAATACCCCCATATAATCTTTATGATGAATAAGGAAAGGAGAAAAAACTAGTTAGCTTCTAAGTGTTCTCATCATTTTACCCATAGAAGTTACCATTTTTTGTGGCCAACATGCCCCCTTTTCTTAAAAATGGGGGATCCCTATGAAAATTTCATGAAACAAATCTAAATATTTCTCCCTTTTATTCTCAATGGTGACACCTAGCTAAAACTTCAAAATATACATTGCCTTGATTTTATTCAAGTAGTAACGTACCTCCTTTTTTAAACTTTTATAAAAATAGCTAAGTAGTGTTTGTTCTCTTTTAGAATTTCATGGAACTAACATTGTAGGTTGTTTTTCACAAAGAGATGTTCCTAGAGTCTAGTTCCCTCCTAGAGTAACAAACTCACTATACTCTATGGTAAATTGAGTTCTCCATGTTTAACAAGTAATTTTTGATGAATCATCTTATTTTTATCTTTCTTACTTCATAATTTTATAAAATATCATAAAGTATAGACCAATTGGAGGTTGCCACATCATATGGAATTATAAAGTCCAATCCCTTGGACCTATTAGCAATGTCAGATCCTAAGAGATCCTAGCCTATTGGGAGATCACCATGTCATTTAGAGTTAGAAAGGCCAGTCCCCTTAACTTGTTAGAGATGTTAGAGCCCAGTAGAGCTCAACCTAATGGGGAGTACCATGTCATTAAGAGTTAGAGAGGCTATTATCTTGAACCTATCAAAGATGTTAGAGCTTAGGAGAGCTTGACTTAATGGGGAATTTCCATGTCATTTAGAGCTAGATATTCCATTCCCCCAAAACAATCAGAGATATTAGAGCTTGGGAGAGCCTAACCTAATGGGGAGTTTCCACATCATTTAGATTTAAAAAGGCTAGTCCCCCAAACCTATCAGAGATGTCAGAGACTAAGAGATCCCAACCCAAATGGGACTTACCACATTTCATAGTGAAATGATGAACTAGTTTCCACTTATGACCCAAGAAAATTAGAATGAAGTATAAGAAGTCAACCAAAGTCAATTAAGGTGTGCCAGATGTCCCTAGATGACATGTCACTTAGTCTATTGGAATGACATGGAGTACAGATCATGCCTAGGTATCAACTTTTAATGGGAGGACCAATCGATGCATGACACATGTCAAAAATTAAGAGTTGGATGAGGGATGTGACTACATGCCTACCATATATTGGGAATTAATAGAATGGGAAGCTTGACCTGATTGGATAGTTTTGAAAACATCCCATTGCCATTGCTATTTCCAAATGGAAATAGAGTATCAAGTGATCCAAACTCAATTCTATAATTAGAAATAAAGGGAGAGAATCTATCTATGAACCTAGTTTCAAATTTGTAGAAAGTGAGCTACCAAATTCCATTAATAAAGGGATATGTGTGTATACACTTATAAATCCCAAAATAATCTCATTAATGGTTAATATTACTACCTTTGATGAAATATCAAACTCATTAATTTAAAATTTACATAGAACCCATGTATCCCATGCCTTTAATTCCCAAAATCTTCTTAATATACCCTTTATCCTAATCCAATGGATAATACATCTTACAACCTAAACGTAGATCTCAATTACCAAGACACCACTTTCCCTACTAGTTTAATTAGGTAAAAGCATTACAATGACATATTCAAAGTAATTAATAAGGCCCCTAAGTATTTTACTGATGTTAATGATCAGCTGGCCAAATATGAGGACACCCTTCAATCTTATAAAATATGTAAACTTCATAGAGTCATATCCAAACCATATGTATTCCCTTGCATTGACCTATTGGGTGATATATTTCACAAGGCCCTCCATGTGTATGATGCTATAAATTATTAGGTATGTTCACCCACCTCTTAGCACCAAATTTCCAACATATCTAAGAACACCTTTAAGGCATATTAATCCCTACTAGAATTATCATTCTCATATAATGTAGTGGAAGTGCCAATTTAAATGAATGATCACCAAATCTACGAAGTCCTCCATGATGAGGCTAAGAACCTAGAATCCAAGTTGGTCAAAAAAGAAAATATCAATGCTTACATAGTCTAGACCTTTGGAGATGAGGTTTGATTAGGCATGATCCTACTAAATTGGTTGTTTAGATACTTGGACTACCATCATGTCAATGAGTTGTGATTACCCTGCTACACATATTCTTGACTCACTTTGACACCCTAGGCCTTAGAGTCTTGATCAAATTCAATTTGGTTTATGCCATAATAGATGATTATAATGGTGGAGACTTCTATATAATGAGATACCTACTCAACACCATCTATCGAATTCTCTCATTCAACCCATTAGCCTTTCTTAAATGTGTTCTAGATGGACCAACTATCTACATGATCTTATATAAGCTCTATGGCCACTAGTTATGCCAATATGGTATACTATGAGGTTAATGAAGCTCCCATACCATGGTTCTAAAAGGTAAACTGAGACTACATCACAACCATAGGGGACTATTAGTTGTAAAAAACTGACACAATGATCTAAGTCATGGGATTACTCCAAGGCCCACTACACCTACCATATTATGTGTTTAACTACTTATTAGAGCAGGATATCACCTATAAATTAGTGAATAAAATCTTCATCTTTTTCATATAGTGTTAGTAGAAGGCATGGCCTCTACTCTTAATCAACATATAGGATTACATCTACTATAACTTTCCTTATATATAAAATATGACAACTGAGTGAGACTTTTTCATCCAAGTAAAATTTAGGATTCTATACTAGAACCCTAAAGGGGTGTTTCAAGATCACTTGGTGTAGTATTTGATTTGGATCAATAACAACTACATCCATAAAATTGAGGATAATGATGACATCTATATGAATGTAACTAGTGGCTAGGAGGTGTTATCCTAGATAACAACTAAGAGGAGGAAGAAAGGGAATATGGATTTAGAAATATCCTCATTAATCCCTCCATATCATACTCTCAATGAAGGTCCAAACTCCAAAAAAAATTGACCATCTACTAGAGAATATTTTTAGGGCATCTCATCACATCTCCTCCCTAGGCTCCAAACCCAAATCCTACTCCACTTTTGCTAGTGGACATAGCTCCTCAATCTACACCTATACCTTCTCTAGTTTTACCTTGAACTCCACATCTACCCCCTTTGGTGTCTCTTCAATCTCCACCTTCACCCCCTCCAACTGTACCAATGACTAGGCCCCAAAAGAGTAGAGATTACACTACATAGAACTAGGTTACCCAAGCATATATCATTCAACCATTAATAATACAACCTCTAAGATCTAACATGGTTAGAATCTTATGAGTGAGCCTCAATTAAGGAAATTAGTAGGAACCCATCCAAGTTTCCATGATAACTCCTCCATCTCCTCCCATTTCCCTTCCAACCTTTTCTCTCATTTCATTACAACTCCCTATTCTTGTGGCCACTAGTTCACCTCCATCTCCCCCTATATTTCCCATGTTTTCCCCTCCATATTTAACCCATGGACCCTTATCCTTGGAACTTTATATCATCCATACTTCCTCATTCCCTTCCACTTCACCCATATCATAGCGTAGATTCCTCCTAGTGCCTCCTTTACACATGCCCTTAATTGTAGGTTTGACTATAGCCTTTGTAAACATGCCACCTCTAGTAAGGACACTCTTGGTTTACATTCTAATCAACTCAGTACTTCCCTCCATGGATCTCAGTCTTTCACCATCAGCTCCTACATCCCCCACCATCACAATTAGAACATCCACCATAGCACCCAAAGATAACTTGGGGAAGAGGCAATAACCAAATATTGGTATCATATATAGAGGTGATCTTTAAGGATCCTTCCATGAACTTGGCCAAGATGGACAAAGAGTTAGACCTCATGGTAACTGCACTATAATTTTTTAGTACCTAATCAAAGTAGTTGGGATATTATCCCTCTTAGCCACCTGTATGTGTTTATAAGTGGTCCCCATATATTTTTTACAAGTTTGTTGGGATTTTATTTTGGTTATATTGATGTCAATTTTATGCACAGCTCAAAAATTATGAACAAGGTAGCCTCTAATGTTTTTATATCTCTATAGAACAAGGTTACACTTTGGGGCTTGAGTTATAGGTACGTATTTCAAACAACTAGGCTATGGAATAGTAGGTTAAGCCTATGGGTTATTTAACTAGGTTCTATGGATGGATGTGTGGAATCTAATAAAAATAAATTAATAAGTGAGTTGGATGGATAGATACTTATTCTAAGGTGGGGTAGATATCAAAGAAACTCAAAAGTATAAAGAAGGGTAGGCATAAAATAAGGTTCAATGTTCTTAAAATGTGACCTCTAAGATTATTTATTTTGGTGGACAAGAATCTTTAAGTCCGGTGTTTATAATTTGAATATATTGCACACTCATGAATAAGCACAATTAGTAGTCTAAGATAGGAGATATAGGATAGTCAATGATATTAATTGAAGCCCAATCTCCTTAGGGCTGATATTGAACACCTTTGTGTAATAGATTATAGTTTAAAATATAAAGTTATCTAGGGTATTTATGACCCATGCCTAGATGACTATACCAAAATAGCTACTTATGCACACCTCAAATTATCAATTCAACTTGTATTAACCACTTAAACCAATGAAATATACCAATCCTTAACTACTATATCAAATGTACGATAAATATTAACTAATGAAAACAAACAAATTCAGATGTAGAATTTTCACACTTCATAATTATTAAATTAATATAGACAAATAAACTTAAATTATATTAACAAAGAGGAAGAGGAAGAAAAAATAAACAAAGTTATGTGAAAATCAATCTTTTGATCTCTTCCTATACATTGATCCAAAACATTGATGACCCTTTGAAAATGAGTTTATAAATGCATATAAAGAACCTGGGGAAGGGGTCCCCTCACCATCTAAGTATAGAAAACTTTCATTACATCCTGAATGACTAGATCATAAGTCTGAGTTACATGTTAAAACTTATAGATACCTTAGACATACAACATGTGCATGCTATAAAAAAATAATTTATTTAATTATAATATATATGTAATTAAAAATTAATTATTAATTTTTAATCATTAAATGCAATAGTATACAAAAATATCCTTTGACTAAGGCAAAATCAGCTCTTACTTAATGCATTTTGAAGTTGTTGCTAAAACTAGAGTCGTGCTTGTTATTGTGGACATGGTGATTAGAGTTATACTTGGGGATACACTCATTTATTAGACTAGAGTTAAATTTGGAGATAAAATATGAGGTGGAATTAGTGTATTTATTGAGATATAAGGGATTAAATTTGGCAAATTTTTTGTAAATGACATTGTTGGTGGGGTCTAAAGAGGTGAATTAGCAAGTGACACTGATGTTACTTTTGTATTTACATATAACTCTTGACAATACATGTATGCCTTAAAATGTTTCACATGAATTAAGTTCATATAAATAATATGAGGTCTAGATACCCTACCTATTCATTCCATCAACCCTATATTCTCTATCTTGGTGGATTGGAAGACAACCCAAAAGACTTCTACCTTTATTACCTTCCTCATTATTGTGCTCATGTTTTGATTCAATGCCCTTAAAAATCAACCCTTGTAAAATCTATTTGAAACCATATGAAACATGTTAAACCATCTGATATAAATTATTTCAAGATACCAAGTTTCATGTGTTATCTCAAATTATTTTTAATTTGAGCCCACCCAAAATTTGTGTTACTTGTTTTTCCTATTCTATAAACTTATTCACTAAAGCTTGAAATGATGACACCCAATCTTAGACATCTTATGTCTTGATGACATTATAAATAGGTGGATAAATACTTTATTAGGGGTGTATAATACCAATAAATTCAACTTATTTTCATCTTCTCTAAGAATCCTAAACAATTTTGTTATTGAATTTACATGCAGAGCTAGTTGGACTCTCAAAGAATGAATTGTATCCAAAATTTCATATAACCTAAGTGTTGAAGTTTTTACATCATTTGCTATATTATAGGGATCTTATATCACCTAATATTTCTCTCTAAGGTTTTCCAAGTCTTCTTCCAATTCTTTTTTGGCCAGCTTTGTTCCCTCATAGATGGCCAATACTACCTTGATATAGGTCCCCATAATGAACTTAAGGTCCTCAATTTATGGGGACTGACCCTTGTTCATATCCTACCTTTTTAAAATAGAATAATTTTTTTTATTACCTAAAAAATAAACCATCTCCCAAAGGTATCCTCAATCTTTCTTTTTTTGACCCTTAAGACTAAGGCTATGGCTTTGTTAGAAAGTGAGCTTATAATAGGAATATCAGTAATCTTTAGATTGGGCATATTAAAAGATAAGACTCCTAACTCATTGGTATAATTTGGAATAGTGAGATTTAAAGGATATTATATTTGAGCTAATTCTTACACATACTCCTCAAGCTCAATTTTAGGATTAATGGAAGGTTTAGGCATTAAGGGCCAAATTATTTTAGACCAGTCTATGTTCTTGAATTATGGCATGGGGTGCACAACATAGATTGGTTTATTATATATTTTGCTCTTAGTTATTACTATGATTGTGGTCTGAACTAGTCTTAAAGAAGTCTATGGTGAATCTAATTGGGTAGAGGAGGCAATTATATGAGTGATGGGATGGTTAGTGGTTGTGGTCATAGAGATGGATATTGTAAGAGTGGGAGTAGAGGTAGTTAAGATGTAAATAAAAATGGTTGAAGGAATAGAGACTAAAGGATTGGAGATAGTAGGGATAATGGATGGAGAAGTAGAAGTGACAATTAGATGATTAGAGGTGGGAGAAATGAAAATAAAACTAGTAGAGAGTGATTACATAGCAATGAAAGTGGATACAACTAGAAAAGACATGGTAGAAGAAACTAACAATGAAATTATATTAGAAAGGCCTAAGGGGTTAATGAAAATAAAACCCTTACTAGATTTATCACCACTAAGGGTTACCTTTACTTTTAGTTCTTTGAAGATCAAGACCTTGACTTGTAGATCTTACTCATCCACCTCTTGAATTGGATTGCCTTCAACTGAAGGTTTTTCCTCTCTAAAAATTAATTACATGGATGGTTTATGAGGTCTCTCCCCCCTTGGTTTCCTTTGATAGCACAATTTTATTTTCCCAAATTATGGAGAAGTCACCTATTGGATATGAGGAGGGAGAGTTATAATAGATGTTATGGCTATCAAATCTTCCATAATATGTGTCATTTCTTCCACATCAGAAGAATCTAAGTAAATGATATCTATATCTTTCCTACTTATGCTATCCTTTTCTTGTATTAACTCCTTTACGAATTCCTATTTAACTCTCCTTAGTTCAATAGTGGATTCTTGAACTAAAGGACTATGTTCTTATTTTTGTGTTTAAACTGATATCACTTATATCTCTTATTATTTTTCACTAGTAGCTAGTGTTTCCCCCATCACTTGCTCTTGATCTCATTAATTTGTCATCAAAATATATGGTTTTTGGTTATCTAAACCTTGGTATGATGGTTATTAGTAAGACCTACCAATTGAAAAGCTAGAGGATTTCCATCTTCTTAGTGGTGGGATCCTAAATTTATCTTGACTCAATATAACATAGGGGTCTACTTGTATCACCATCAATAAGTATTTCATTAAGCCTACTACAACTACTCTTTCTTTTACTTCTTTATTTGGAGAAGAAAATTGGATAAGAAAGCTATCTAGTATATTCTTTCAATATTCATGCATTATATATGAAGTTCTTGGCTATATGTATTTTGTCTTATCCTCTCAGTTTGTGAAAGGATAGAAGATGAATGGTCTCCTCATTTTGGAACCAATGTATGAAGAATAATATGAATAGTTAGGAACTGTAGTGACTATAAATATGTATGATTTTATGAAGAAGCTAATGACCTTTTACTAAGATCAATATAGAATTTTTAATTCATGGTTACCTATTGAATCTCTTATATTAATCCTTGTTTGTTTTATCATGTTTAATGCTTTTGTATTATCTATCTTAACATAATATTAATGTGATGTACACTTAAATAAATCTTGGTTAATCTTAGTTTCTTCCTATCACACAATCATTCATTTTTGTCATACTTATGGTGTACATGAATTCACTACACTATCCTACGTAGACTAATAAAAATTAGCTATCCTCATCATTAGCATGTTTTGTTCAACCAAGAACCTCTAATAAAAATGGTGTAGTGAGTGTGGAAAAACTCCTTTTAGAGAAATTTATGCTAAGATGGTTACCAAGGAAATGAGATATTGACACCTGCTTAGACCAAAAAATATGGCACTTCATAAAATAAGAATTCAAAAGGATGGGTATCACCATCAGTGAAATCATTTAGGAATATAAATATGGTGAAATATATGAAATTTTTTGGTGTGAACTACCTAAATTACTGACTAATTTGTTGAAAATATTGGAACACTATCACTTGCATTCCAGAGCATAAGAAACCATTACCTAGACTGAAGACAAGATAAACCACTTAGTGAAACTAGAAACTGATTGGATGAGAGTGATAGACTACTGGGTTTCCACCACTATAAAAAAATACACTAATAAGTTCACAATATAAGGCTAAATAGAATTTGAATTTTTTAAATACCATTTCATCTAAGGAATCAAAGGGAATGTTTTATAGAAACTACCTTTTCTATTGAAGATGTTGGTGATGGAAAAGGCCATGGTGCCTATTCTAGCTAGTATGGAGTAGTTACTTTAGGTGTATGGGAATGTGTTCACATGATGGTGAATGATGGATAGATGAGTGACTATAGATTTATCCTAAATATATAATGGAGACACAATCGAAGAAGAGTCAGAAAAAAACTCTATATTTAGAAAGGGAACTACAACAATAGAACAAATGGAATAAATAGATGGATACCCAAGTAGATGTATAATAGTAGAGTAGAAAATGAAAAAGTGTGTATAAGTGATAAGTGATATGAGGATAAAAGGTTAAATAAATAAAAATATGCTAAATTCTAACATAAAGAGTGAGAAGATGAAGAACTAGTAGAATAAGAGACGTTCAAATAAGAAGATGAGAGTAGTTTAGGAGTAAAACACATAGAAGATAAAAGTAGTACATAGATATAGAAAAGGGTATTGATATAAGAATAATAATAACAAAATAAATAAAACTTAGTCATAGGTTCAAGAATAGTAGTGAAAGAAGTTATTGGAAAGGATTATTCACCAAAAGTGTATGTATACTCATAGCCCAATCTTATATATCCTAGTAGAAGTCTGTAGCCAACGGAGCAAGAGGAAAAGAGTTGGGAAAAACCATTTTTAGAGTATGTGAACCATTAGGGCATGGAGATTAAGAAAAAATAGGAAGGCTTTAAAGTATACAAGATTCATTGAAGTTGAATAATAAAAAAAAGGAAGCATAGACAAACAGAGTGTGAATGAAAATTCCTATGGTGTGCAAAATAGTACAAAGGCAAAAACACTTAGGATGTATTCACCTTAAATAATATCTATATAGAATACTCTATATATACCAATCACTATGATGAATTATTAAAGAGTATTCTTAAATTTGGCCATCTATGATGGGTATATAGACCCTAAATAGTACCTTCTAACTTGTAAAATGAAATGGCAAGTTAAGGGTGCCATCAATGAAAATTTAAAAAGGTGTGAATTAATAGGGGATCTAGTTGGGAGAGCATTTGAATTCATATACAAAAGAGATATACAAAATTTAAGTATTAAATATGTGCAAGATTGGCTCATCACATAATTTAAGATTAAGAAATGTGTTATCCAGGTAATACAGGGTGTGAAAGAGATAAGGCAAAAGTCTAGAGAGTCAGTCTATAACTATGATCATAAAATAAGGTATAATTTGATTTGATAGATAAATATAAGGAAACATGGTTTATTGAATGACTATGAGGTATGATTTGTTTTTTAACTACACAATTGTAATATGAGACAAAAGCAGATGTTAGAGTTATTTCACTATGTGTAGAACAGATTGAAGATTATGAAGAAGATCCTACTACTAACTCTAAATTTGAAAAAACATTATAGTCTTTTATGAAAACAGTGGATAAATATCATGAAATAAAAAAACCCAACTTGAACCTATGGTGTATAGAGTGCATAAAATAAGGACACCACTAAAATGATTATCCTAAAGTAAAGATAAAATTCTATGAACTTTCTCAAGTAGTAAGGCATGCCATGACATAATGTCATATATTACAATAACATATAAAAAATTCTCATAATATATATTGTAATTTATACAAATCAACTAACCATGATGAAAAGAATTATAGAGCTTTATAGGAATTTAAATAGGGTATCTCAAAAAATATGTTTTCCATTATAGCATAGAAAATCTCCTCAATGAAGAAAATAATACCAAGCCTAGAGGTTGATAAGAATTATGTAACCCAAATAGGTCCATAGTGGATTTTGAGTTTACCATAGTACCAACCTCACAACCTAGCTAGATGGACACCTTCTTTGCTAGGATGGACACCCCCAATCTCCTGAATACGAATATGAAGCACCTTAGATTTCACCCATAACATAGTCATAGAAATCAAGTTGGAATCCTCCATATATGTAACATCAATTCATTATGGGAGATAATAATCAGTAGTACCATCATTAGAATTCTATGTAGCCACAAGGAGGATATTGAGGGGCATATCAATCTAATAGATGAGGTGGTAGAAGTGGTTACAAAGGAATATACCAAGGTGGTATAGGAAATAACTATCAATGGCCTCCACTAAAATGCTATCTATGTGGAGAGTAAAATCATGTCAAAAAAAATACCCAATGAATCCATAGAGTCAATCATATTATGCATACTATAGAGTCTCTGATCATCATGATACATAAGATTGACCTATTATAGAGAAGTAAAGGAAGGACAAATCTATCTAAAATGTAAATGTGGTAAGTGCAAAACCTAAATAAAATTCCTTTCTAAATGCTATGTCATGAAAATAACATGCATAAAAAGGACTGACTCCACTTGAGATGTCTAAGGATTAGGGCGTCAAAAAGGTTAGAAAAGAAAAATACCTATATCTAATTACAAAAAAGATTCTTATGAATGAATCTGTACAGTTACTAGAAAACATTTAATAATAGGAAAATACTAATGGAAATGTTGTATAAATCAACACACAAATATATGGTCAAATTATGCACATCATATGACAAGATAGAGTTATCATTACACTAACAGATCTATAAATACTTTTGAGAACTCTACATAATGAAAACATATCACATAACATCATGAATCTATTACAAAATATTTTAGAATGTACATAGCATGGCTAGTAAAAGACAAAAAAAATTGTCTGGTTTGTCAAGATAAAGAAGCCATGGGATGTTGATGCATGGATTGATATTGAGGTTGAAAGATATGAGATCCCAAATGTTGTCCTTGATTTTGGTAGCACAATAAATATGATTCCAAGATAAACATGGGAAACGATTGGATGACCAGCTCTTAGCTACAACCTAGTAACTCTGAGCTTAGATGACTGGAAAATTTGAGCCTATTAGAAAACTGGAGGACAATGAGATTAAATTCATAGACTTTTCTCTACAAGGATATTTTGAGGTCATACACATGAAGACTATGGAAATGCACTACGCTACACTGATTGGAAAAAAATGGGTGTATGATGGTCAGATGAATATAAATATAGTAAATAACTATCTTGATGTGCATCAAGGTGATAAATTTGTGCATAAACCATACATAATTCCTACTAAACTAGACTTTCTACATGTTTCACAAGAAACCAACTAGATGAAGGTTAATATTGAGGAGAATCCAAATGCTCTACATGTAACACACTATAATTTCTTATACCAATAGGCCAAACCTTAACTAAAATCATTACTAACTCAATAGATAAACACATTAGAACAAGGGAGATTTAAATTAGTAGCTACACACCCAATTGTATATTAGTTTATCATTAAAGATTGTACCTTCATGTCTAAAAAATATCCCACTCACTTAGAAGTTGATTTCTTGTATCAAGCTAATGATCACATGTAAGATTACATAAAACCAATAAGGGAAGGCATATTTACCTATGAAGTAAATTCATCTATCATTGGTGATTTAGACACTCATCTCTTTAACTATGCCTATGATGACCATGAACTTTGACCCATGAGGAGGGTCTTTGCACATGAATGTCAACTACTCATACACTACATAATGGAGGACATCAATGATTTTATTTTATGTCTTGAATTCAATATTTTGATTATCAATCAATGGGTTAGCACAATAAAATATTCTTTGAATGGAGTTACTACAACCTAGTGGGCTATTCATCGAGATAATCAACCTGAGTGGGATAATGCTTGTTAACTCATGATTAGTAAATTTTAGCTACCAAAATTCATCATCACTAACTAGCCACTTTTTTAAGAAGGTGAGTGACCTTAGATTCATGTACACAAATATTTTAAATTTTATAATGAGTAATGTATGGTGACCAAGTATTGGGTTCACATTTTCCACTATATACTAGCTCCACTACACGTAACATGGTACATGCACTAAGAACATAAGAGAAAAACTAAGCACTAGGCATAAGTGTAGAGTGATTTCATACAAACTTTTATCTTTGAAGATGAAAATGATTTTGTTCATAATTCACTATATAAATTCAAGTACTTTATTTTCCATAGGTGCATGGAAGATGTGAGAACCACAACATAATCAACTATGTATAAAAATACAACCTCCAATCTTAATTTGACACTTCAAAGGTATAAAGCTAATAAGACTAAAGAAAAAGATTTGACACAACCTTTTCACCAAATTCAAGACTAGATAAAAGGTAGGGAATACTCTGATTTTGATGTTGATTTATATTTTAATTATTTATTTGGACTTAAGTGGCCTATAGAACCACTCAAGGACACTGGTGCAGTGCTAATTGAGGATGATAAGTTGCATAGTATCTAAATCCTAGAGAATGAAGGGAAAAAGAATATTTAGGAATTTTTGGATGAAGGAAAATGAAATATATATCATCAACCTCTCAAAAATCATTTCCTTAACATCATAATAGAGGAGGTTTTAAAATTGGCAAGCATAAGTGACTATTGGATAGAGACTAAAATTTTATAAGTCCTACAACTTCTGAGGGATTACCAAGACATATTACCCACCATATTCTTAGATTTTTAAGGAGTCTACCCATCTCTTGGTGAGATTCACATTAAATTAAAAGAGTGCACACATCTGATCAAGAAGAAACCATATACACTCAATCCCATTATGAAGGTAAAAGTAAAGGAAAAATTGGATAGAATGCAAGATGTAAGGATAATCTATGTAGTATAAAAATTCAACTGGTTAAGCCTAAAGGTAGTAGAGCCCAAAAAAATATGATAAATATAGGTATTTGGGGACTACCACATTCTAAATGATGCCTACGTAAATGATCCATTCCCCATACCATTTATAGATAAATTTTTGGAGTTTATATTAGGATATGAAGTATATTATTTAACAGATGGGTTTAGTGGATACCATTAGATTTCAATCATAAAAGAGGATCGATCTAAAATAAAAATTTTAATAGAGTGGGGTTTTCAATAGAGTGGGGTTATATTATATATAAATTCATGTTGTTTGGCCTGAAGAATGCACCTACAATGTTATCATGCATAGTAGTTACAACATTTAAATATTTCATCCATGATTTCTTGGAAGTTTACTTAGATGATTGGGAACTATTATCCCTATTTAAATAGCATTTGTCTAAGTTGTGTTTGATGTTAGAATGATTTTAAGATTTATGCATCACTTTAAATTTAACTAAATGTTTATTCTTTATACCTTTTTGTGTTTTACTTGGACATGTTTTCAATGATGGCATCTTTGTGGATCAAGCTAAAATCACATTAATCTTGAGTATGCCACCACCTATTAGTTCCAATGAAGTGTAGATCCTTTTTTTAGCACATAGGTTACTACCAAAAATTTATCAAAGGCTATGTGGTAATATAATATCCACTATAAGTCTTATTTTTCAAGAATTTTAAGTTTGTATATACACTTAAATGCTAAAAAACTTTCATTAAGTTGAAACAATGAATGGTCATTGCACCAATAAATATTTTCCTAGACTAGAGTAAACTATTAAATGTACATGTAGATGCTTCAAGCATCATAGTTGGTGTTGTACTTGTATATCCTAGAGATGGTATGCTTGATCATCCTATCCACTTTTCTAGCCAAAAATTTTCAAATGCAGAGAAAAATTATACAACTATGAAACAAGAAACATTGGCCATTGTATTTTCACTCCAAAAATTTTAGCACTATCTTTTGGAAATACTATTTGAATTTTTCATTGACCATCAAGCCCTATGATATCTAATCAACAAACCAATGTTATGAGGATGAATATATCATTGGTTGATGCTATTTTAGGAAATTTAGTTTTGTATAAATGTAAAAATATGTAGAGAAAATGTGGGACCTAACCATCTCAGTCAAATTCCAATTGGTGAAGAGCCAAAAGAACTACAAGAAGACTCTCTTGATGCACACCTTTTCCATATCTCTATAATTCTTGAAAAATTCAAATCTATTGCCAACTTATTCAAGAAAGGAATATTCCCTATACACTTTCATGAATAGGATAAAAAGTAATTTATTAATAGAGTAATACCATACACTATCATTAATGGATTGATATATTACTTGAGAAAGCATGAAGTCCTACATAGGGTTGAATTTAAACATGAACACCCTCAACTCTTGGAAGAATCTCATCAAGGAGTCTTAAGAGAACATTTCATAGGAGAGGCTATAGCTAGAAATATTCTATAGAGTAGACTATGGTGGCCAAATTTATTCCAAGATGCACATAGAGTTGTGTATCATTGTGATGTCTACCAACATATGGGAAAACCACTACAAAAGGATGAGATGTCATTATAACCCTTATTAGTAGAGTAACCATTCAAAAAATGGGGTATTGATTTTGTAAGACCAATCAACCCAAAAAGTAAGCATAAAAAATCTAGATACATCATTACTATGACATATTATTTTAATAATTGGGCTGAATCTACTACCACACCTAGTTGTGTTACGAAGGATGCAAAAAAAAAATTATATGAAAATATCATTACCAGGTTAAAATGTCTAATCAAACTAGTCAGTGATAGAGGAATGCACTTCCTAAAAAATACCATCAAGGCATTGGTTTAAGATTTTATGATCTCTCATCATAAAATCATTACCTATCATCTATAGGTGAGTGCCCAGGGTAAAGCTTCAAATAAGGTACTAGGGAAAATGCTCACAAAAATCTATGATGTCAAGTGGGATGACTAGGAAGATCTCATTCCTATGATCTTATGGGTATATCACATAAATTATAAAATGGCTATAGTATTTACATCATTTTAGGTGGTGTATGGTTTGAAAGAAATAATACCAATGGAGTATATAGTACCCAACCTATGCATCACTATGGTTATGTGCTTAGGAGAGTAAGAATATATTACTAATAATCTTATGGAACTAAATATAATGGATGAGTTCAAATTAAGAGTAGAATGGACACAAGAAGTACATAATCAAAGTTATAAATCATGGCATAATAGGAACTTTTGACACAAAGAATTCCACAAAGATCAGCTAGTTTTGTTATATGATACCTAGTTTAGAGAATTCCTAGGCAAACTACAAATAAGATGGAAAGGGCCTTACATTATACATGACTCAACTCAATAATGAATGGTAATTCTAAGGGATTTTTAGGGAACCATATTTCTAGGGTGATTAAATGGATGTAGGTTTAAAACCTACCACCAATAGTCTATTGATCTCATTCTACAAGCTGAGTGGGTAATGAGTAACACCATGTAGATTAGGATTTTTATATTTTAAATGTTTTATATGTGTGGTTATTATATATATATATATATATATATATATATATATATATATTAGATGATCTTAATAATGACATTTTTGAATTACATATACCAAGCATAGAGTGAATTAGACATGCATAAGAAGATCCACATGTATAGATGGAAAAGTCAAAGAGGAGATACAAAAAAATATTAAGTTCAGGAAGGATGCCAAAACATCACATAAAAAGATATCCATTAGATAGCAATCATCCAATAGAAGTAAATTCAAGAGCTAAGGGTCAATGGACATGATCTTCAACAAATTGATGGTTAGTCAACATCAACATTTTATACCCCTCATATAGACACCTAAAGGCATAATGAAGTAACTCCACATATGCACCAATGACTAACTACTTTAATGGATAGATCATAGATTGATTCACCACATCTTTCATTACATTCAATTTGAGTGGATAGTTAGGCATGGACTTGAAGTGGAAGCCAAGAGGTGTAAAATCTATAAAATCTAAGTTTGAACTCCATGTTTTCATTCCATCCTAATATATTTTTGAGAGTTATAACTATCAAAAGCCAAACTATTTGTTTTGCACATAGCACTCAAATACATTTAAAATTATTCTCACATAGTTATAGACACCGTTACACTAATACAACCCCTCTCTAAAGAATTAATGGAAGCCATAGGTGTTGACATGGTGCTTTGAAAAATAAAATGTAGTGATCAGGAGCCATTTCAATACCTATGTGAAGTTAAGTAGAAGATATTTCATCTAGACCCTGTTGATACTATGCAACTTCTCACCTTTTTAGTTTCCCACAAATTCCATAACATAGACATTGAGTTCTTACTCTAAATTCCAACCTTTAGTGACATAGGATAAATCATTAATGTATTTCTTGGATGATACAATGATAAAGATATCTATTTGGATCTAAATGAGATAATCATCATCAATACACAAGCCATGGACCAAGCATTGGGTATGCCTACACATAGAGAATCACTATTACCATATAATACCAAGATGTTACCAATTTTTCAAGAAGTCTAGGACCTCTATGTGTGACACAACTAAGGAATCCCAATTGATGAGATCTTAGATGAACCTATGCACATCATCATCTAGTGCATCACCAAGAAATTTTGGTAGATAATGAAGTCTTCCAAATAGATACTTAAGGGATTTATGGACATCACCCATAAGATGATCCACTAAGTCAAATAATTTAATTAGATAGAATACTTTATACAAGAATTGATCACCAGTATTGATAATTTCTATAACACTCTAAGGTAGACCTTCCAATATCAGTTCCTAATCCTCTTCCTTTCTTTCACACAATAGAAATCACCTAAAGGAGAAGTGCAACTAGATATAGACTATTGGCTAGTATAGTAGTTCCAAAACATCATATGGACATAGTAATGGGGATCCCTCACATATAAGGGGAAGTTTAAATCATATTAGGAGGAGTGTCTGGATCTCATTACTACTCACCCCAAAGTTCCACTAGATGTCCTCTAGTATTTGGGATAACATGCCAGCATTACATTATTGCATAAGGGAGTTTTCATAATAATCCATGAGTTGGCATGCTCACCTTTCAAACCAATTATATCTATAATTATAATGGATATGGTGTAAGTTGAGGTGGCCAGGCAAAAAGAGAATGCAATAAGGTGAATAACCCCTTTGCAATAAATACCACTAAGTGAAGACATTCCCATGGTGTAACCCTCAAAACTAGCATCCAATTCACAATAGTAGAAGGATAAGTGCAAACTAGACCCTCATTTAGTGTTACCTCCTTCAACATACACAATATGTAGTACAACAACATGGAACGATGACCCAAAGGTGCCTCAAATAGCTTGTTCATATTATTTCATGGAGATGAGAACTAATGCATATGAGGTCTACCAATTCATGTTGGTAGACATGCTTGGAGATTATTATGACAAAGAGGAAGAAAAAAATTCTTTTTATGGAAGGTAGTGCACATAGTATAAATCCACAAAAAAAATTTACTAGAACTATGGGTGAAACTCTTTGCTTATCCACCTTCCATCATTATGGACATAGTCAAAGAGGAGGCAAATCAACTATGAAGTAGAATAGAATTATTCCCACCAGTGATTGATCTAACATTTGCACCTAATGTCATCTTTACACAAATACCAAAGATTCTACTAGAACAACATGTGTGTAATTCATGAATGAGATGGGATACTAGAGTCTCACCTACACTAAAAGAATGCACATTTGGCTGACTAGCTATTGAGAAAGAAGCACAATGTACCCTAAAATCTTCTACACCACCACCATGGTATAGACTAGTCACCATAGGCAAAAATAAACAATAGGTTCCAAGTTTTGAGGTGTAACTTGAGAACTCCCCACCATAACCATAGGTGAGGTTGAATACATCACACCAAATCAAATCATAAATTGAGAACAATAGGCTTCAAGAGAAGAAGCTAATTGCATTTTTGAATGAAGATGCATGAAGGAAGAAAAGAAGAGAAAGAAAGAAGAATCATAACACTATTAGGTAATGTAGAAATCTAAGGAAGCAAAGTTATTTAAAATGGCCAAGGATGTAAAAGAAGACATAAAAAAGGCTTAATATATGGGCCAAAAAGCCAAAGAAGTAGTTATCTCACAACATCAAGTACAAGAGGAGAAAGAGAAGAAGGAAAAAGAATAATAATAAAAATAACAAGATGCAAAAGACTAGGTGCAATAGCAGGTAGAGAAATCTACCAAGAAAAAGGAGGAACATGATGAATCCCTATAGAAAAAATAATCTTAGGTATAGGCCCAAGATACGTAGGAATAGAAATTAAAAAAGAATCAAGAACAAGAAAGGAAGTAAAAGGAAGAAGAAGAGGAGAGAAAGAAGAAAGAGAAAGAGGAAGATAGAGAGAAAAAGAAAGAGGAAGAGGAAGAGAAGATTAAAATAGAGGAAGAGGTTTAGATAAGGCAAGAAGTAGAGAAGAATAAATAATAAGAAGAGGAGGAGAAAAGGAAGACGGAGGAAGAAGCCAGGAATAAGTAATCAGAGTAAGAGGTTAAATAGAAGATGGTTGAGGATGTTTAATAGTAAGATAAGATAGAAAAAAATGCCATAGTGTAATAAAAAGTACCAAAAATAAAATAAGCACAAACTTAGTTGTAATAACTTCCACTAGGGTGTGTATGGATTTTGGATGTTCCCTTAGTCACTACTTGATGCACCGCCTTTTCCCTCCCTTTATCTACCATGCCACATCAAGATCCTACAACAATAATAAACACACTATCAACTCTTCTAGTTAGGAAAGAGGCATATTTGGATGTATGTTGACTAACTTTGAATAAATAATTTGAAGGTGATACAACATTCTAATAGTCTATCTCATAGAAGGCTATCTCATTAGAGAAAGAGTGGTATCAATCTAAGGTAGATAACATGGAATGAAGGGATCAAATTTGTGAATCAGTGAAGATAATTGAAGACACTTTCCTAGACTTTTCCTCTCGATTCATAGGGGGGAAGTCATGTTGGACCACAACCAATTTAAGACCTTGATCATAGAGCTCACAAATACTAGTGCACAACATAGTAACTTCATGTACTTAGAAATTTGGGCTATAACTTGAAGACTGACACAAAAAATTTGATTAATCTACTAGAGGAGTATCAATGTATTTTTTTCACCATATCCCTCCAATAATATAAGCTCACACATATTCTTATTGATTAGAAGTAGCAACTTGACAATTCCCTGACCAACTCCAACATAAACTTCAACATAACTACTACAACCCAAACAACCATGCACAAGCCAATTGCATTGAATAATGAAAATAAAATTTCTCTCTATTAATCATTCAATACTTGGGATAATGTGTAATATTTACTTCTCAATTGGCAATAGGACCTATGACATAGTGCATTTGTAGGGGAATATGTAAAGAGACATGATAAAAATCTAGACTAGCTAAGCACAGAGATCCAATTGAAGGTCAAAAACATAAAAGGGTTAAACCAAGTGATACATATAATGAGTACTTGAAGGAACTCATCAAGAGTTAAAAACTAATTCACATCTTGATTTGCATGGTTTAGGAAGTCATGCTTGATTGGGATGCATTCAAGACTGACTTGGCTCTATTCTATAGTGAAGTGACTTTGATGCTCAAAGTTCTTATGTATAGACCACCATCAAAACTCCAACAAGAGATTTTTTAGTACATAAATACTTATAAAGATACCATAGATCCTATTGGCCATACTTATTCTTCAAAAACACCACCTCCTACTAGTTGAGTACTGCATAATGTGTAATTTTTTGAAAAAAATTGTATAATTTTGAAAAAATTATTGCATTAGGGATGACTAATGAGACAAGAAAAGATGGGATGGTTGAAAACTCATAAATGGTGGCCACATAGTAATTTTAGCCTATTGAAAACCCAAACATTAGTTAGTTTGGTATAGTACTTAGTTGAAAACATGAAAGGGTGGCTAAGTAGTGTGTAAGAGGTGAAAACCAAAAATGACACCTTAAGAGAATACTGTGACTATTGTTAGTCTACCCACATTTTTAGCTTCTACCCTTAGCACATATATATATATGAAACTATGACATTGTCTCAAGATGAGACAACACCTTAAGTCTCAAAAAATGTTAGGAGAAGAAAATAGATAAAATCCTTGCATAGGATATTCTTTGAATATTCATATGTTATATATGAAGTTATTGGCTATATGTATTTTTTCCTATTCTCTAACCTTGTGAAAGGATAGAATATTAATATTATCCTCATTTTGAAACCAATGTATGAAGAATAATATGAATAATCAGGAACTGTAGTGACCATAAATATGTACACTTATATGAAGAAGTTGATGACATTTTATTGAGATCAATATAGACTTCCTAGTTCATGGTTACCTATAAAATTTATTATGTTAATCCTTATTTGTGTTATCATTTTTAATTATTTGGTTTTATCTATCTTAACATAATCTAAATGTTTTGTATAATTAAATAACTCTTGGTTAATCTTAGTTTCTTCCTATCACACAATCATTTATTTATGTCATGCTTCTGGTGTACATGAATTCACTGCACTATCTTATGTAGACTATTTAAAGTTATTTATCCTTATCCTTAGCATGTTATATTTAACTAAGAACCTTGGATAACATTCCTTATTATCCATGACATTAATAAATAGGATCTCATGGTCATATGGCTCATGTTTGTATAGGATGTCAAGGATTTGAATCTTTTATTGTAATCTCCCATAGGGGTCCCAATCCCTATGGGGTAGATTGGTGAATTCATAAGATCTCTTGATATTCCCTAATTCACTTAAATACCTCCACAAAGTATACTAATTTCTTCCAATAGAGATATGGGAGCCATGGAAAGTACCTTTCTTATTCTTTCTTAGATCTTCATTTATAACATTCCATATTTGCAATGTTATTTCTTATTCATCCACTTTTTCAAGGAAAAACTTGGGGAGATAATGAAGTTCTACCCTATGGCCAAAAACCATGATGATTATATAATAAAGGTAGATTCATTAGTCTCTCAATTTGGCTAGTGTTTTAGCAATGCTAGGTGAAATCCTAGCCAAAGACTAGTCATGGATGGCCATCCAAACCTTAGGGTAGAGGTCCTCTACTTTTTTATAATATTCCTAACATATACATATATATGGATGAAATAATAAAATTCACATATTTTATTATTGATAAAATTAGGGTTAGGACTCTATAGAACCCCATTATGCCTATACGTAGTTCCCATGACTACATCCATTAGGTATGACATCATATAAAAATTTCCCCCTTTAGGACTCTTTTCCTTGTGTATAATTTTTTCATGTAGTTATGCAATAATTACTTCTCCAAATACATAGGTGAGATCTTAATTAATGATCAAGTTTAGCATGGGTACCCATTCTACATGTAGGAAGTGGATGCTTAGGTGTCTTAAAAGTTAGTTCAACAATGCCATGACTATGTAAATATCCATCCTTAATTAATTGATAGTGGATATATTCTTAGTATACTCTTTGAAAGTGAATGTCTCACTTTGAAGAAGCCACTTTTCTTCACATTATTTCTTTTCTTCCAAGTGACCATAATATGTAAGTCAAATGTAACATCTAGAATAGGGAGACTTAAATATATCATGAATGTGTCTTTGAATATGTATGCCACAACAATTTTCTTGTTAACGTAGTGTAAATAATTACCATCTAAAATTATTATTTTGAATAGCAAGCCTCATAGTGAGTCTACACATGGCATGACTTCTAATTTCATAGCTACATAGTGAAGGACTTATTACTTAAATAAGATTAGGTCTATTGTAAGTTATTTCTCCTTAGTAGATATGTATTCTTATAACATGAATGAATCAACATTATATATGACCTCATATAGATACAAGTAATTGGAATAAAATATGTTGAACATAGTTGCATAAAAAACTGTGTCTATGTATTTAGTGGAGTCCTTGATGGAAAACCTAGAGGTTGTTAAGGTTCCCTTGTATGACCTAGATGAAGATGACATTATTATTGAAGATTGATGGTGAGATTTTATCTTTAAAAAATGGTGGTGTAAAACTAAATTATACAAGTTTCAAGTCATTATAATTATAGCTAGGGATTTTTAGATTGTAAAAGGCTAAGTTTGCTTGAGCTTTTGAAAATAAAATGAGATGAGATTGGTTGGTGGATCAATGTTAATTTTTTTTAAAATCATTCTAATTCATGCACCATTAATCACCAATGTGTATGAGATCATCACCTTTAATAATTTTGAATTTTACCACCTAGTCCTAGTGTACATACCATGTAGGATGCTTGCTCATTTAGGGTGCCATGATGTTTCCTTTGCTTTGTGAGTTTTTTCACTTTATGGTTTAGTTTGGGGAGTTAAAATTTATCTTAAAGACTAATAGTATGATATGGTGATCATATTATTCATGAAAAAACCACAAAGATAAAAATAATCTTTAGAGAAATTCATTCCAAAAGAATTTGTCTAAAAGTCAATGAAGGAATAGTTTTCATGGAGTAAGTACTCTTCAAAAATATTTTCACTCGAGAGGAATTCATTGAATAAAATATTCTTGAATGTAAAAATTTCAAATGAATTTATCCAAATATAAATTTGTTGACTGGAACAAATTGAAATAAAGTTCCTAAAGGAAAGTTCTCGATGGAAAATTTTCCAGAGACCAAAATTTATAAATTAAATCTTCTAAATAAAAAAGTTCCCAAAGTAAAGCTTCTAAATGAATTTGTTTGAAAATAAAGTTTCCAAAAAAAAATTTATCAAATGAAAATCTTCTAAAATAAAATAATATGAATAAGCCAATTTGAATACCTTTCATACATAACAATTCTTCCCAAATTTCCATTAATTGATTAGTCTTAATAAGTCCTTTCCAATGAAAATAGGTGCATCAAAATGTGATTTAATGTAAAAAAAATTAAGCACTTTTAGATAATAAGACACACACACAAATAATATATACATCCTCTAAACACAAAGGGGTCCCCAATTTTCAAAGAGTAATACAAGTTGGGGTCTGATGAATAGAATAAATGATAACTCATAGGGGTGAGTGCTCCCAAGTTTTGAAGAACTCAGAACCTTTGGTTTTTCAATCCAAATATCAACCATGAAACATGATATAATAAACAATTAAATTATAAAAATAAAATAGGCTCTTAATGATTCCATGAAACATACTAACTTCACTTATACCTTGAAGTTGTGTGTGTAAAAGTGATGTTATTTATTTATTTATTGTCAAAGGGTTTTAGGAAAATATATGGGGTGAGTTGTAGGTTTCATTCTAATTGGGCATTAGGTGCATATATATTGGGGAGATTACTCATTTCTCTACTACCATCCAAGTTTCCATATCCTTGAAAGAGATATCATTGATCATCTCTTCTCTCTTTATTCATATTTTTTATTATGTGTGATACATTGATCTTATTTTATCATGTAGGCTTTTAATCCTCTTTGATTTTCTTTTGAAATTCTGGATTATGACTTTTATTTTTATTGTGTGTGTGTGTGTGTGTGTGTGTGTGTGTGTGTGTGTGTGTGTGTGTGTGTGTGTGTGTGTGTGTGTGTGTGTGTGTGTGTGTGTGTGTGTGTGTGTGTGTGTGTGTGTATTAAATGAAAGAGGGAAAGAGTAATCGCTATGATCTAGTCTTAATAAAATTTGGTTAATAAAAATGCCCTTGCCAAATTTTACCCATGTCAATGGTTGTTACCTCAAACAAGTGTTATAAATTTATGTGTATTTGACCTAAGGGATCAAGGATATATTTCTAAATTTTCATAGAATTATGGGAGTATATTTTACATACCTGGTGGAATCACTATATTTGTAACATAGTAATGGCTAACTCTCTCATTACTTACTTAGATCAAGGATATTAAACTACAAGATGCAACACCCATCAATTTGAGTTCTATTCAAAACACACAGGCCATTATTTTAATATAACATGGACTATGGTTGGTCTACCTATAGCCCGACTGCCATCTAGACTCTATATATAAGGGAGAGTTCCCCCACCCCTATATATAATTATGCCCCCTTATATATCTTATCTATCTATGGGATCACTCCAAGGTTATGAGTGATTAACTAGATTTATAGGAAATCAAAGAGACAATCCTAAAAATCAATAAAACTATCCAACACAAACTACTAAACTAAGAAAAGTAAACTAATAAAATAAAAAATGGCCAATCTAGAAAGCAAGAAGCTAATGAAAGAAAATTATTGAAAAGAGGAAGTTAACTAATAAAGCAAATCTAACCTACTCCTCCTCTACCATAATGTCTTTGATTACTTAGATACCTCTCTAGATGGAGTAGCCATGAAGTAATGCTTCAAAAAATATATAATGATTAAATATGTCAAATCATTACCTTAGAGGTCTTTCAAATGAAATACATTTTTATTCAAGATCCCAAATATTGGATAAGGTCCTATCCATAGTAGGGTGAAATTTTCATGCATTCTTTTCTTCTCCTGGGCTTTGTCTCATTGTAGCACTAGGTCAGAAATATCAAATTCTTTGAATGCCACTCTCTTATCAAACCATATTTTGACTATGTCCTGATGTTTTCTAAAGTTTTGTAATGATTTATTACTAGAATCTTATATTTTAATGATATCCAATAATATAGACTCTACCTTTTCATTTGTATCTATGTATTCTTACATGAATTGATATGTTGGTAGATTCAAGATGATTAGGAATACTGGTTATTTTTCACAAACTAGCAGATATGATGAAGATTTAAGAGACTATTTATACCAAATCTGGTCTACCTAGAGTGAATATTTTAATAAGAGGTGCCACTCACTAGGATTATCTACAACTAGCTTCTTGATAGCATCTATGATGTTCTTATTGGTTGACTCTTCCAATCCATTCCATTTTAGGTAGTGATTGGAGGATGATCTAATTTTGATTTGGTTATCATGGGTCCATTTATTAAACTCAATTGATTTAAATGCTAGACCATTATCACAAACCAAAGATATAGGTGTGCTAAACCTAGTTATGATATGATCTTCAAGGAAATGTATCACATCTTGGGCTCTTGAGTTCTTAGTGGCTATTACCTTAGTCCATGTAGTATAATAATATGTATTAGTGAAAATAAATGTGTGCCCAACTAAATAATTTATTCTTATAGCACCAATGAAATCCAAGCCCTATTGGGAAAAAAGCCTACTTTTAATCACTACTATAATGTAATTATTACATGTACCTCTCTTTTTGCCAAGACCTAGCATTTATGGCACATCCTCACATGGAAATGAGCTTATTTAAAGACTATTAGCCAATAATAATCTATTTTAAGTTTTTTTGTGTAGTATTATTACTAGATGGATGGTCGGTACCAATATTTTGATGAAAATTTTCTAGGATCTCCTGAGCTTCTTAACATGACACACATCTTAGATATATGATTTTGTAGTTCTTCTTGTAGAGGATTCATTTCTTGATCATATAATGAGAATATTATAGTCTTAAGGCTCTATTTTACTCTCTCTTGAGTTCCTAGGGGCATGTTATAGTGAGTAAGAACTGAATAATACTGGAATACAAATCTTTTTTGGAAACCTGTGTTTGGCACACCTCCTTAATAATGATATGTAGGTCTAGTTTAATCATCAATTTAATAATTCCTTTAGTACTAATGATATTGGTAAGTTTAATTTCAATATCAAAATCTTGTAATTTTTCCATCCATTTACCTCTATGCTCTCCCAATTTTTTATGTTCCAACATAAGTTGGATGGCAAGATTTAATACTATGGTGATAGTATTATTATAGAGGATGTAGTTCCTAAACTTCTTAACCACTTTGAAAAGGATGAAGATTTAATTTTCAAATAAGGAGTATTTGAGATTGGCATATTTCAAATTTTTTATCATAAAATTGATAGGTTGTTCACTTTATTCCTTCTTATACATAAGCACAACAATAATGGTATGTTCTGAAGCAAATGAATACAAGAAAAAATCCTTAGTGAAATCCAAACTTACAAGTATTGTGTCTTGTGAAATATCATTTTTTATTTCTTGGAAAGACTTATTAGCTTTAGGTGTCTATTCCACTTTGGCATCCTACTTGAGCATTGTGTTTAGGGTCATGACAATCTCTACAAATCCTGATATAAATTTCTTTACAAAATGTATCTTCCCAAAGGACTTGATCTCCTTTTTTCTATTTAGAAACATTATTTTTGAAATCCCCTAACTTATATTTAAGTCAATGTGGATCCTATCTTTAGTAATACTATGGTCCAGTAGTTTGCCTTTGATAACACCAAATATACTCTTCTCAGTGTTCAATGATATACCAAACTTCTTACACCTCTCAAAAATGAACTAAAGATGGTTGATATCATAAAATATATTTTTAAAGAAAAAAATGAGATTATCCATGTATATTATTATGAATTTACCTATCAGTCCCTATAATACATGATCCATCACTCTTTGAAAAGTAGATCCAATATTGATTAGCCCAAATGGAATTCACTTGTATACATATGTTCCCCATTTTATTGTGAATTTGGTTTAGATCCTATCCTTTGATTATAATAGTACTTGATTATTGCCAAAAAATACATCTAAAAAACACATCAATTTATACCCAATCATTGTTTGTATTACCTCATCTAGGGAGGGTATAGTATAATTTTTCTTAGAAGCTTTATTTAGATTCTTGAAGTCGACACGCAGTTTAATTTTTCAACTCTTCTTCCTGACCAAAACTAGATTGGCCACCCAAGTTGAATGCTTGATGGGATAAACTATTCAATCACTTGGAAACTTCTCTACCTCTTTCTAGATCAATGGTTCCAGGATGGGGTTGGTTGGCCTTTGTATTTTCCTAAATGTTTTATGATTAAGCTTGAGTGGAATTGTATGGTTGATGAATTTAGAATTGAATATACATAAGTCATCATAGGTCCATGCATTTACATATTTATACCTGATAATTAGTTCCTTAACTTTATACCTTTCATCCAATGTGTAACTTAGTCCAATATTGATGATGTGTATGTTACTATCATCACCTACATTTTTTACTTGAATTTAGATCCATTAACCTTAAATCCCTTTGTAATTATGCTTCAAGATCCATATCAAAGGTTATTTACAAGGTGACAATCTCTAATGGGAGATGATTTTATTTTAGTTAGATAACATCCTAATCATCTAATTATTAATGGAACCAGTAGCTTCATTGCTCATCATCAATTATCTAAGACTCAAAATACCTTGAATTTGTCAAAAATTGAACAATCTACTAGTCATCATAAAACACTTGAAAATTTTCAACATTGTTTGATATTAAAGGATAGGGTACCAATTCAATGGATAAATACACTTTTAACTCTTGTAAGGGAGTTAAATTTGCTGATGAAGCGACTAGTGAACTGGTAGCTTAGTTTTGTTCTCTCAAGATAGATACTATGTTAAAAGATTCAAATGATTTAATCATATCCCAAGCTATATGCTTGATTTTTTTAAATATGTCAATTTTAATTGGTATTTATTTGTAACTTGGTTGATCACAAGTTCAGAGTTTTCATATACTAGTAGTTCCTTGACACTATTCCTAAGGGAAAAATATAATCCTAGAATCAAGGCCTCATATTTTGATTTGTTATTGTTGCATATGAATTAGTGTCTGTATGCTACCAAAAAATTAATTTAGTTTAGATTGAACATATGGATACCATCACCTAACCCTCATTTAGATCTTGCTTCATCAAAATAAAGGGTCCATAGTTGGGAAGGGCCTTGAATTGCTTCTTCAATTTTATGTCTCTTAATAAATGTATAAATTATAAGTCTAAGAGACTTATAAATTACTTGTTAATTGGTGATGTTGTACTCTATAATATGAAGTTTCATCCTTGGCTCTTGAATTATCATAATCTAGTTAATGATGCATCTCTAGGGTATCCAAATATGTGATAAGTTTTTGGAAAGATATCCATTTAACATATTTGACCAATCTCTACTCAGTAGTAATCCATATCCTTCTAGAATATCCACTACCAAGATGTTAATAGTTATATATACTTGAGATCTTGAATCAACTTGGATCCTTATGTCATTAAGTTCTCCCAAGTATGAACTATTGTATTGTCCAACTATGACATAGTCCTCTTGGATAGATTCAGGGTCAAACCTAGCATCTGATAAATAGAATTTGTCATTACTATTGCTGAAGACCTAGAATCTACTAGACAATTATGTATATTCTTACCAAATGCCCAAATAGTTAGCAAAAAAGAGGGAACCTTAGGCTTGATTTTGTAAAACATTTATGTTGGTTGTTTTATACTTTTCTACAATAGACTTACATATGATGGACTTCCATAAGAGTTCCTTTTGATTTTTGATTTGTGATACTTCATGAAGGGTAATATTGACCTTTACTTTCTACATATCCTCAACAATATTGTATCCTCCTTTATTTTATTCCTCTTTATACTAAGGTTGATCATTCCCTTTTGGGGGATGAGTATTGTTATTAGTTTTGGATTTAGAGGAATAAATATATTATTTGAAGGAATAGATGTGGTAAGAGGATTCATATTCCTTAGGTTATAATTTTTTATATTAAACTAATAGAATGCTTGAAATTTATCAGAAATATCCTCTAGAATATTGTCATCTTTACTAGGGAAGGGAGACTCATAAGTTTCAAAGACCATATCTAAACATAAAGGGCCAAATTCATGAAGGAGATATAGAGGATTCATCATTTGATCTTGTCTAATCATTTCTCTTTGAAATATTTCTAAGGCTACATTTAACTCTATACAATCTAGTTCTCCATGGTGTGATGTGTTGTGAACCCTACATCAATTGGGCAAAGTTGTTTTTGTGATATTAATTTTTGGAAACTTATTTTATTATTGTTATTCTATATTGATGTTGGAATTGTTTAAAGGCTTGTTATATCTTGGAAATTCATAATTTTGATTGTAATTATAATTAGTGGTATTACCCATCCTTTTTTACATATTCAAGAAATCATTGCTCAGCTACTGAACCATTGTTTGTATAGAATCCAATTCAAGTTAGTAGAATTAGAACCCTGAGTGACTATTGCATTAGTATGAACATAATGTTGGTTCTCTAGTTGTACTGATGACCATCCCTTTGTGATTAGTTATTCAAGAACCTATAATTTTTATTTGTTGTTTGTTGTATCATGGGAGGTAGAGTGTATAAATTATTTTTAGTTGAATGTATGGGAATTCTAATTAGCATGTTGGATTGGATTTAAATATGGGAGTCCATTTTTGAATGATTGGACTCCTAAATTATAACAACTAACCTATGGATTGAGTTACTTGTTGATATTAATAGCTTTTTGGAATGCCAAAGCTAAAGTTTAAGCTATGCTAGCTCTATATAAGAACATTTTAATATTGGGATCCATGGTATTTTTGTATATCTCAAGTGTCAAATTTACATTTGGTTTATATGCAACATTCAATCAAGTGTACATATTTTGTAATTTTCCATTGAATGTCTGAATTGACTCCCTATGTTACCTTTTCATGCTAGTGAAGAGTTAGTATACTAGATTGGATTACTTTTTCAAATTGTACAAGGAACATATTTTGACACTTATTCCATGATGTGATAGAATTTTCCTATAAATTGAGATATAAATCATAAGAATAATATTATAGAGTAAATTAAAAACTCCTATATGCAACATCATCATGGATGACATTCATTAACCTCATATCATCCTTCAAAGATTTGATGTCTTTTATCATCCTCCCATTTGAGGTGAAGAAGGTAGGAAAATAATTTTTTAGATTCCTTGGTAGATTGTGTTGGTCCTTAGGGATGGAAATATCATATTTGATTAACCAAAGTTGAGCCATAAGAGGATTGATAGGTGGGATGTTTATTATAGGAGAAGATGTCCTAAGGTGGTGTATCTTAAGGATGATAGGTATGGGTTTAGGACTTTTAGGATTTGATAATCATGAAATAAAAATGTTAGCTTGGGATCTATACCTTTTTAATCTCCCACATGTCTTCAATATAACTCTATGTAGTGACTAACCTCTATTACTAAGAAAATGCACAAGTGTGCCCTCCTTTAAGCACCAACTTTTTTCTATTTTATTGATGTGGGTTTTATGCATGCCTCATAAATTTTGAATGAGGTATCTTCTAATATTTTTGGATATCTATGGAATAAGTTTCAACTCTGGGGCATGATTTGCAAGTATGTATTTAAAATAACTAGGTGATAGAATAACAAGTTGAGCCTATGGGTTGTTTAACCAAATTTTATGGATAAATGTGCAGAATATAAAAGAAATAAATTATTGAGTTGGATGGGTGGAGAATTATTATAAGGTGGGGTATATATCAAAGAAAATAAAAAGGGTAAATAAGGGCAGGGAAAAAAAGAAGGTTACGTGTTCTTGGAAGGTGACTTCTAAGACTATATCTTTTGGTGGACAAGTATATTCAATACCAGTGCTTTTTATTTGTAGCTATCGCACACTCATGAGCAAGCATAGTTAGTAGTCTAAGATAGGAGATATAGGATATTCAATGATCTCAATTTAAGTTTTATCTCCTTAAGGATATTTTTGCATGCCCTTATCTAAGAAATTATAGTTCAGACCAGATAGTTGTCTAGGGTAGTTATGACTCATACCTAGATGACTATACCAAAATGGATTCTTCTACACACCTTGGATTATCAATTCAACTTACACCAACCAATTAAAATAATGAAATATATAAATCCTCAATTGCTATTACACATATAAGATTAATATTAATTAATCAAAATAATCAAATAAATTTGTAGCATTTTCACACTTAAAAATTATTGAATTAATATAGAAAAAGAAACTTAAATTACATTAACATAGAGGAGGAAGAATAAAGAAGAAATGCAGTTGCATGATAATCAATCTCTTGATATCTTCTTATATATTAATCCAAAACTTAGAAAACCATTTGAAAAGCGGGTTGTACATGTATATAAAGAACTTAGGAAATGTCACCTCATCCTCCAAGTATAGAAAACTTTCATTAAATCCTGAATGACTAGATCTTAAGTCTTAATTACATGTTATAGATTATGGATACCTCAGACATGCAATGTGTGCATGATGGAAAAAATTAATTTATTTAACTAAAACATAGACATAACTAAAACTTAAATTTTCATTTATTATTGTTACATGTAAAATTGTATAAAAAGAGCCTTTGGCTTAGGCTAAATCGGCTCTTGCTTAATGACTTTTAAATCTATTATTGTAACTTTAGTTGTGCTTATTATTGTATACATGGTGACTAGAGTTATACTTGGGCATACATTAATTGATTAGACTAGAGTTAAAATTAGAGCTAAATTGTGAGGTGGAATTAGTGTAGTTATTGAGCCAAAAGGGACTAAATTTAGTGAAAATGTTGTAGTTGGTATTGTAGGTGGGGTCTAAGGAGTAGAACTGGTAAGTATCACTGGTGCTGATTTCTTATTTGCATCTAGCTCTTGATAATACTTGTATACCTTATCATGTTTCACATGAAGTAAGGTCATATCAATAAGATGAGTTCTAATTACCCTACCTATTCATTCCATCAACCTTGTATGCACTATCTTGGTGGCTTAAAAACCAACCTAGAAGACATCTACCTTTGTTGCATTCCTCCTTGATGTGCTTAGTTTTGATTCAATGTCCTCCAAGATTAGTATTTATAAACTCTATTTGAAACCATTTAAAATTTTTTGAATCATTTGATCAAAAGTGGTATGAACTAATAGCTTCCCCATGTTATCCTAAATTCATGTTAATTCAAGTTCACCCAAAATTTATGCTTCTTATTTTTCCTATTTTTAAATCTTGTTCACCAAACCTTTAGAATATGACAATCAATCCTATGCCTTTTATGTCCCGATGATAGCTAAATTCAATCCATTAGTTTCCTCCAGAGGGGTGATCAGATCTAGTGTCTAAATGCTTTATTAGGGGTGTATAATACCAATAAATTCAATTTATTTTTATCTATTCTAAGAAGCTTAAAAAATTTTGTTATTGAATTTCAAAGTGGAGATAATTGGACTCTCAAAGAATGAATTATATCTAAATTTTCATATAACTTAAGTGATATATTTTTGACATTGTGATCTATATTTGAGGGAACTTATATCACCTGTTAATGGTATATAAGAGTTTCTATCTCTTTTTCTAGTTTTTTTTAGCTAGCTTTATTCCATCATTGATTTCTAATATTGCCTTGATATGGGTCTCTATATAGGACTTGAGGTACACAATGCATGGTGAAATCCTGGCCAAAGGCTATCCATGAATGGTCATCCAAACATGAGGGTATAGTTCCTTTATTATTCTCATAACGTTCTTAACATATGCATAAATGTGTATGAAATAATAAAAATCACATATTTTGTTCTTAATTTAGGGTTAGGACTCTATACAAACCATTATGCCTATACATGGTTCCAATGATTACATCCAGTAGTTATGAAATCATTTAAAAGTGTCCCCCTTTGGGCCTTTTATCCTTGTGAAATTTTTTTTCATGTAGGTAGGCAATAATGACTTCACCAAATACATGGGTGCACTCTGAATAAATGTGCAATTCTAATATGATTACCCATTCTAGATGCAGTAAGTAGATGCCTAGGTGGCCAAAAATTTGGTTCAATAATTATATGCCTATGTGAATCCCCATCCTAAATAGGGTGATAGGGTAAATATTATTAGTATGCTCTTTGATAAATAAAATCTCTCCTAGGATAAGCCACTTCCCTACTACTTGCTCCACATTTTTACTTTTCTTCCAAGTTACTATAGTATGTAAGTCGAATGTAACATATGGAATAGGGAGACTTAAATACCTCATGAATGAATTTATTGAAATGTATGCCACAAATATCTTATTATCAAAATAGTGTAGATAACCACCATCTATAATTTTACCTTTGAAGAATAGGCCTTGAAATAAGTCTATACGCAACATGACTTCTAATTTGGTAGTTGTATAGTGAAGGGATTATTTCTTAAATGGGAACAAGTTTGTTGTAAGTTTTTTCTACTCAGTTTTGATGTCTTCATCTAACGAAAATGAATAAGCATTCTCTATGACCTCCCATAGAGTTGAATAATTGGAATAGAGGCTATAAAACATAGTTGCATCAATAACCATGTCTAAGTATTTAATGGAGTCCTTGATGGAAAACTTATATGGTGTTGAGGGTCCTTTGTATGACCTAGATGAATATGCCATTACTATTGATGAATGTTAGTGAGATTTGTTTTTTTTTTTAAATGGTGGTGTGCAAACTAGATTACATAAGCTACAAGTCATTATGGTCATATCTAGAGATTTTGAGATTGTATAAGGCTAAGTTTTCTCAAGATCTTGAAAATCAAATGAGGTTAACTCAATTAGTGGCTTGATGTTATAGTTGTCTACATTCATTCTAGTTCATGAACCATTAATATCCACCATCTATGATTTTATCACCTTCATTCAATTTGAACTTGACCACTTAGTCCTAGTATACATGCCACATATGATGCTTGCTCATTTGGGGTGCCATGGTGTTGCCTCTTATTTTTGACATTTGTCATTATATGGTTTAGTTGTAGGAGTTATGTTGTTAATTTGGCCTCCTAGGCCAAATTAAAACCCCTATAACTAAAAAAATTATCATGACACCCACCCAAGCCTAGATGGTGATCTCCTATATAGGTGATGTCTTATTTGGTGTTAGTTTGAACATTGATGACATTGATTAAGGTCTCACATTATGTTAGATTATAATGCAAAGATCCACATATGTCAGTTATATTAAGGTATATTGGTGATTTGGTAGTGTTCATGATGACCCTTGAGTGAGAAATAGAGTTTCAAGGTGTCTTTTGAGGTCTAGTGAGTGGTTTTAAACTTGTTTGATAATATTAAGGATATTTTGATAAAATTAAGGTAATTTGACAAGTTTGAGGTTATTGGTTCTTATGGTATATGTCCTTTTTTTCAATCCATTCCTTATGAGAGATTATTTATAATTAATTTTATGGGTGTATAAACCTTATTCAAAGTCATGATATGAAGTTTTAATGGTGTTTTCAATGTCATTATTCATGGTTTGGTCATTCAAGAAATTTCAAGCTTTCATAACCCATCAAAACTCATTAAGTGACCCTTAAATGCCTCATATAGGTCTACACTACACTATAAAACTTTGGAAAGATGATGTCTTAGGTGTATCATTGATTATAAGGTCTTGAAAGGTTTCCAAAACTATTATAAACCCATTCTTAGGTGTTTTCACTTCATGAAAGGTCACATTAGGGGTAAAATTCACCTCCCCACTCATCAATTAGGTCCCACACATGAGAATTTTTTTCCTTTCAGTTTCCCCTATCATTAAATTATATTTAACACGTCATTTAAATCATTATATATCTCCTTCTTATCTCAAATGGTAGTTTAAGGTCAAAAACATGGAGAAAATGTAGGAAAAGAGATGTTTTAAAATGTTTTAGCAAGTTGTATAGACTTGTATAAATAGGTCTATATAGAGGGAATCATATATTCCAATTTGAATCATTTTATATGTTCTAGTGAAGTTTCATGAAAAAATGAGGCAAAATAGGCCCAAAACTAACCTCTCTATTCCATTGTGCTCCTTAGTAGTCTAATCAAGCTTTTAGGTTTTCATTGATTTCATATAGGAGAGAGAAGATAAAGATATGGAATTTTGGGATAAGTAATGGGGTCTATTGAGCTTATTATTCATGAAATTTTTCTAATAATTAATTTCCCATGATCTATGAACAATATCTAACAATCTAGTCATCCAATAACCTTCTTCATTTGTGCAAGGGTTAGAAATGCAATGGTTTTGGTGCATTTTTAAGGAGTTTATGTAAACCAACACTTGGTGTGTGTTATTGAGGTACTCATAGACCATATACATCACCCCAAATAGTTTTTTCACATGTGTTATGGTATGGGATCAATAAATATTCATGTTTTCTCCACTTTCAGACTTTAGATATGCTTTTCATGTTGTATAACTTCTCCAAGTGGTCTAATGAATATGAGTGGGTGTGTTTGTGTTTTCAATAGATATAATATAAACTTAAATGGAGATATATATTTGTGTCTTTATGATAAAAATATGTTGATACTTTTTAAATAATGATGTCTAAGCCTCAACTGCCATACTTACATTATTCAAGGGATTCTACACAATGTTACAGTCCTCACTTCTTATAGGCTTGTAGGTCTACAGATAAAAGGAAACTCAATGATTTTTTATTTTTAAATTAAGTTTTCTTACTCATGGAGTATTATAGTGAATCCAAGTTGAAGAATTCATGAAATAATAGGGTTTCAATCACCTCTTTTCATAGAGGTTTAGGACCAAAAAATAGTCAAACTTTCTTAAGCATTCACTTACAATCAAGCTAAACGATTGGTCTTAAGACAAAGATGTTGAAGACATTAAGGAACATTGGATAGTTGAAATATCATATGAATAAATATGGATATGGAGAAAAGAGGGTGGGTCATAGATGAGCACTTAAAACTTAGTCCTAAAAACATAAACATAATTAAGGCTCTTTTTGAGCATACATAGTACTGTAACTCCCATGTCAAAAGAGCACTAAATATTTAGTGAGGTCAAGAAGATTAAAAGGGTTAGAAATAATATTAGAATAAGGTCACCAACTTATTAATAACACCCATGGAATAATTAATCTCATGTTTACCCCTCAAATGGTCACACATAAATAATATACCTAAACAAAATGTTTATAGTCAACTGAGGGGATATGAAGAAGATGTCATATGGTGGAATTGTTGACAAAATATATTGAAAATAATGAAAACATAGATAGGCCTTGAGACTCTTAGAATCACTCAATGATAATAAAATTTTGAATAAGGGTTAGTAGGTTGTAGAGGGTCTTGGCATGAAAATATTCATATATATAGGCTTGTATATAGCCAATTTTGAAATAACAAGATGACTGAGTAGGAAGTGTGGTAATATAAGGAACTAAAAATGTTTATGCTAGTGAAAAACACTATATTTCATGCCTCAACTGATCAAGAAGGCATAAAGATATCAACTGAGTAAAAATAATTTATGTGCATATAGTCCTAAGCATACCTAACTATTATCTATAAGGACTTTAGTACGAAAATGAAAGCCTAAGACACTATGAAATGGAGTGAAGTGAATATTGGAGGACAAAGTCTTTAACCTTTTCTTAAGGATCCTTATGCCTTTGTCTAGTGGTTTAACCCTTTGAGATGATATTATTCCTAGTTAGGCCTAAGCATATAGTTATAATAGGGTCATGAAAGGGACACCAAAGTATGTAGGAGCCTACATGATAGTGAACTGAGACTTGTATTTAGGAGTATGATTTGTTTCTTCAAGGTTATTAATCCTTAGAGGAAGTTGTGATTTATTGGAGATAATAAGGAGGTCCCTAATGAACTACTTGGCTTATTAGGCCTAAAGTAGATAGGTACAGGCCCATGCACAAGGGTTGATGACATCTACATGTGCTAAGTTATTTTTTGAAGTAGGATACACCAGAGAGAGAGAGAGAGAGAGAGAGAGAGAGAGAGAGAGAGAGAGAGAGAGAGAGAGAGAGAGAGAGAGAGAGAGAGAGAGAGAGAGAGAGAGAGAGAGAGAGAGAGAGAGAGAGGTCAAAATGTGGACAAATGCTTTAAAATATGAGATTCCTAGTTAAGATGAAAGAAAACTTTAGGGCCTACTAAACACTAGTCCTAAGGAATTATATGCATAGAACTCTATTTAAGAGTGGAAGGTACTTACATATTTTGGTGGTTATTGGGTCTGAAAGTACCTAAAATAAGAGTAAGGAAAGTGAAATAGGGTTTTCATGAGCATTATAACCTCAACTTGAGTAGATAGATACCCAACTAAACATTAAGATTACTCATACCTATTAGGCCTAATAGGCTTAAACAAGCTTATACACATAAATAGAAGGGATTTATTTTTGATGTGATCTAAGGATGAAAACATCTAAGGAGGTAGTGTGAGGGAATAATAAAAATATTTAATGGTGACAGGAACCTTATGTTGAGTTAAAAAATATACTATGCTCGGTGACCGAAGGTTGCACATATCAAAATTATCATAAACCCTAGGTTCAATCAAGGGAGTGTGTATTCCATTGATTTATGAGGAAGGACTCAGTTAAGAGGGTTTTGTAAGCCTTAAAAACATGTTATATAGGTTTTAAACCCCACTAACTATAAATTCAATAGAGAAAAGCATATTTGGACGCCATATCACTGTCAAACACTTACATTGCTAGTGAGACCTATAAGCAGCCACATTAGAGAATGGAGACTAAGTGAAGTTTGAATCAGTTGAGATAATTTCAAAAGGATGGAATTAATATGGGTAATGTTTTATCATGGTGTTTAATCCATAAGATCATATACATGTCACTTAGACCCCTAAATCTTAGTTTAGGCCTCAAACCCCACACCACTTTGGAACATACTCAGACACTCCAAAACAAAGTTGAAGATCATAAAAAGACAAAATAGGATGGTGTAGGATATAATAAAGTGGTTTTGAGTACATTAAAGTAAAAAATGATAAAATTGGTCTTAAAACCTTGTTCAAGTTACATAGTCTTAGGTAGTCAACTCGAGCCATCGTTTCAAAAGCTCATATCTTTCATAGCAGGGGGACTCAAGGTAGATGTTCATAGGGGAATTTTCACACTGTTATGGACTCAATATCCATGAAATATTGAGTTGGATTTAAGATCTAAGGTTTATGAATCATTTCTAAGACTGTAACCATGTCTAGAAGGCTTACAAAGAGCTCATGGTTCACCAAATTGCACTCACATCTCACCACACGATATTCATGGGACCCTAATATTTTCAAGACTTTTAGGGTGGTCTATGGAATAAACATCCATGAACATAATTTTGGGATTGGAGGTCTCATATTTATGAATCATAATTAAGATAGTAGAACTCTAAAACCCTACTTAAACCCTAGTAATTACTTGACTTGGGGAAAGTGAATATTATAGCAACCAAACACTCCTAAATAACCCAAACAACACATGAACCACAAGTTAACTTAGAGTAGACCCTACTCATAGTAATGGTTTGTACATACACTATATGTAATTATCATAAAAGGGTACTTTTTCAAGGTTTTGTGAGGTTTTCAAGGTGAAGAACTATTTTAGAAGTTTTTAATCATTGGATGGGGATGTTTTATACTTGTTTCATCTTCATAAGACACCATATACTCACTTTTATTCTTATAAATGCATATGTAAGTCTCATCCAAATAAACAATCTATAAATGCTAAGATAAGGCAACCTAGTTAACTAAGAAAGGTAAATTTTTAGGTGTATTTTTCTTATAAAGGACTATGTCATGATATATGATGTTTTTCCAAACCTAAAAATCACTTTTTCATATTATTTTAAGGTATCATAGAGGATTTCATGGCCACCAATCACAATTAGCTTAGTCACTAGGCTTATTATCATATCAAGCCTACATGAGTCAATAAAAAGAGCCAAAAGCTGGCATAGGGAGGTTTTTATAGGATATAATTCATGGCCATTAACCTTGTAACTAATGAAAAAGTTCTATAAGACACTTATCATGGACATTATGGAAGAATAAGACATTTACTTAGCTTGATCAACATGCACATAAGAGATTGTGGGCTCCTCAACACCTCCTGAAGGCCTAATTAACCTTATTTACAATTTATAACTATCATAAAAGAATTTATTTACCCCTTTTTTGGAATATCCATGTTCTAGAAAGAGTCAAGTAGAGAATGCCCAGGTGGGTCACCATAGGCAAGGCATTCATTGTCTTCTTTCCATCTCACCTGAGTGGGCCCCTATCTATATAAGGGATGTATACCAATTGATGCCTTCAATAGCCCCTTCCTCTATTCACTATTTTCAAAATATAATAATTTAATATGGGTACAATACAACTAGAAATATTAACCCCAAATAGGGCCCAACTATTCAATTCAAAGCATTAGACGTACTCTATATTGACAACTGCCCCTTTCCTCTATTTCCTTTAGAAACTAGAGTGTTTAGGTAAAACTAATGATAACTATTAATATATCCCTAGTAGTCAGATGAAATCATATCCAAGTGGGCCCTATACCTTATCCCCTTGTAACCCAACCTCTAACACTCTACCTTAATACATAAGGAGCCCATTTATGAGCACTAACACATGGAGAGACCAAGGAGGGACTATTGTAATTACTTGTAACTATATATGGAGGTTAACTATGGTCATTTTTGATCTATTATCTATAATTTAATGGAATTATCCCTCTCTTTTATTGCTCATTCTACTATTTATTTATGCCTTAAGGCCTTGATTTGTATCCCTCACTTGGGTATGAGGAAACCCTATCTGGTTTTGTATTTGATGAACCTATTAGGCTATTAATAGACTATTGTAGCTTCTCCATGACTGGTTTATAGTCTACATATGATTGTTTTAGTGTGCATAAGTGGTAGAAATAATCTCTTGGCATGTCCTTACCACACCTATATACTAATAAGTTATCTTATGCATGTTATATGAAGTGTCAAAGTTTGTTGGTCATGTTTGGAGTGTAACCTAGCTGGAAGTGTCTCAAGATAGGCCTCTCACCCTTCACATCCAAGTTATATCCAATCACCATGACCTTCATATAAAACACTATTTCATATAAGCTTTGAAGGTAGTACTTTAGTTCATGGTCAAATCAAGAGGGAATATTTATACCACTTATGCACATCAAGTTAAGGCTACCAAGGAGGTAAATAAGACTCATAAGGGGGGTAAGGTTCAAGAGGTTATTTATGGTAAGCATCATAAGGCTAGCAAGGGTGATAGGGATACTAATAAGGAGATGTATAACATAAATTTTCACCATGTGCATCCATAATTCCTCAAGGATCATATGAATAATAATATGAATTATGAATAAGAACCCTTCTTACCCTCAAAATGATGACTTTGTGATGCCTTTCAGTATTAATTATGTTTTCAAATATATTTACCAAGTGCTTGAGGCTCTCTAAAATAATAGAAAGGCTGTAAGCAAGTGTTAAGATGATTAAATATAGTCCCACCATTCATGTCATAACTTGTATCATAGATGATATGATCAATCACCAAGGGTTACACATATGAAAAAATTCTTAAACCCTGAAGCCATAAAATTATTAGGAAAGACTTAGTTAAGAGGGTGTTGTAAACCTTAGAAAAATGGTATAGCCTACCAACTTTGAATTAGAGAGATAAAGGCATATTTAGACCCCATATCACTATCAAGGAAGATGAAATATGGGTTTATGAGCATGAGAACCTCAACTTGAGAATATAAATACTCAGTTAAACATTATGATTACTCACACCTATCACCCACAATAGGCTTAAGCCTATACACACAAACATAAGGCATTTGATTTTGAGATGAAAGGATGAAAAAAATTGAGGAGGTAGTGTGAGGGCATCATATAAATATTTTATGGTGATAAGAACCTCAGGTTGAGGTACAAAAGATTATATGCTTAGTTACTGAGGGTTACACATATCAAAAGACCCATAAAACCTAGGTTTAATCAAAGGAGTGTGAAAGCCACATAATTATGAGGAAGTACTTAATTAATAGGGTGTTTTAAACCCTAAAAACATGTTATATAGGTTTTTAACCCCACTAACTCTGAATTAGAGATAAGAAAGTCATATTCAGACCTGATATCACTCTCAAACACTTACACTGGTAGTGAGACTTATAGGTAGCCACATCAGAGAATGGAGACTAAGTGGATTTTGAATAAGATGAGATAATTATAAAAAGATGGAATTCATATGGGGAAGTTTTTATCATGGTGTTTAATACATAAACTTACCTACTGGTCACTTACACTCCTGAAGCCCAATTTAGGCCATTATGCCTAAAAAACATACTTTAGGCCTCAAACCCCACACCACTTTGGGGAATACTCAGACCCTCCTAAACAAATATAATTATCATAAGAGGATACATGAGGATTGTGTGGTTTATAATAAAGGGGTTTCAAGTAGAAGAAAACACAAAAATGATCAAATTGGTATTAAAACCCTACTTGAGTTACACAGTCCCAAGCAGTCAACTCAATCCATCACTTTAGATGCTCATATATTTTATAATATGTAGACTTAAGGTATATTATCTTATGGGATGTCAATTATCCTTATGGAATCAATATCAATGAAGGAGTGATTTGGATTGAGGAGCCTAGGTTTATGAATAATTACTAAGACTACAACCATGTCTAGCAGGCTTGTAGAGAGCTCAAGGTTCACCAAATTACACTCACATCTCTCCATAGAAGATGAATTTGGCATTAATATTTTTTAGGATTTTTAGGGGGTCTATAGAGTAAACATCCATGACCATAAGTTTGGGATTAGAGATCTCATCTTTATGAACCATCATTAAGATATTAGACCTCCAAACCTGTTTTTAAACCCTAGTAATGACTCAAATTAGAAAAATTGAATATTTTGGCAAAAAAAACTCTAAATGAACCTAAAAACATTGAAACCACAAATTAAACTTAGAGGAGACCCTTCCCATAGTATTGGTTTGTATGGACACTATACAAAATTATCAATAAATGTTACTATTTTAGGGTTTTATGAGGTTTACAATGTGTAGAACTATTTGATATGTTTATAATAATTGGAGGGGATTTTTTATACTTATTTAATCATCACAATATTCTATATTCTCACTTTTATACTTTTAAATTACTCTATAAGTCTCCTCCAAATAGCTAGTTTACAAAAGCTAAGAGAAGGTGACCTAGTTAACTAGGAAATATAAAGTTGTAGGTGTATTTTTCTTAGAAAGGCATATGTAATGGTATATTATGTTGTTTAAACCATGAAAATAAAATTATCATATTATTTTAAGCTCTCATACAATATTTCATGGCCACTCAACACAAATAACACAATCACTAGGCCTATTGGCCTATTAGGCCTACGTGGGTCGACAAAGAGATGTAAAAGTTAGCATAGGGAGGTTGTTGGTGGAATTAATGTATATTCATCACATTTTTATCTAACTCATAATGGTGAGATTACACTTCTCATAAACATTATGGAATAATAGGATAGTTACCTAGCTTGGTCAACATGCACACAAGAGATGATGGGCTCCTCTATGCCTGATGGAAGCCTAATTACCATTATTTACACTTTGTAACTATCATAAGAGAAGTAAGTAACCCAATTTTAGGTTTTTATATTATATTTAAATTATAAAATAGGTTTGACCTAGCCTCCAACACTCTACCTCAACATTGAAGGAGCCAATTTATGAGCACCAATACATGGAGAGACCAAGGAGGGACTCTTGTAATTAATTATAACTACATATGGAGTTAAATATGGTCATTAGTGACCTATTATATATAGCTACATGTCATTTTCCCTCTCTTTATTTTTCATTATGTTATTTATTCAGGCCTTGATTTGTATCCCTCACCTAGGTATGAATAAACTCTACTTGGTTTTGAACTTGGTGAACCTATTAGAATATTAATAAACTATTGAAACTTCTCCATGATAGTTTATAATGTGCATATGCTTATTTTGATGTGAATAAGTGGTATAAATATTCCATTATCATGTCCTTACCACACTGTAGTCATATAAAATGCAAAAATTAGTAATTTTAGCATGGATAATGACACCCAACCCTTAGGTCCATCTTACTTGCTCTCACGACCCTCATAGTCATCTTTTCACTAATTCCCAGTCATTTGTAGCCTTCCAAAAATAATCCCAACTAAGATATAATCCTCTTTCCAAGACAGATCCATCCCCCTAGGTCTTATCTACTCAGGACAATAGTTCCACACTAGGACTATAGCACTAGTACCCCTCCTATCTACTTTTAGTGCTCTTGTTGAAGTCTATTTCTAGCTCTAATAGTCAATTTCTTCTAGTTCCCAATCCTTCTCCTTGTTAGCCTAACATGAGCACATTCAACCCTTGACCACTAGATCCCTATAAAATCTCATTCAAATATCATTTGGAAGGGGTTGTCTAATATTACTAAGCAAGCAAGAATACAAGCAAGACTACTCAAGTAAATCTTCCCTATTCTCTACATATATCTAGCCAATATACTTACAAGCTTATTCAAATCCTTACACCAATCCCTAACCACCCAAATTACATATATTTTAGCATTTAGCATATTCATACACTAAATTACACAAAGAACATCAAGTGGGAGAATTACATATGGATTGATCCCTCTTCAAAGTATTGGTATGTAGCCAATGTACCCACACAAGGGGTGTGGATACATGTTCAGTGAATCTTACACACACAAACCCCCCATTTCTCAAAAAAAATTAAAGCATAATGGAATATAGGGTTCAAAGAGTGAATATTCTCTAAAAATATCTCTATAACTTCCAACTATTAAAACCTCACGAATAAGGTCACACAAACTTGGTGAACAAAACCTAGAAAGCTCAGATCCTCATGACAATAATAGTACAGGTAGACTACAACACCAGTACCACTCCTATACACTTTCAATGCTCTTGTCTAATCACAAAACAAAGGTAAAATCTCAATTTGTGATAGTGTCCCAGTCCTGCACAGTGGATTCTAAATTTTGCCTCAGTCAGATCAGCTAGTTTCTAGCTAAGTCTTATTTTCTCCCTCTTATCACTATTTCTAGAAAGGTCAAAATTTCAATATAATTTACATAAATTAGTAGATTAATTATTGTATATTTATTTATTTATTTTACTACTCAGACCCTTTAACTAAATTAAGAATAATACACTAATATTCCAAAAATTGTTAAATAATTTGGTGGCAACCCTTATGCAAGAGATAAAATATCTTCAATCCAAGGTGTTCCATCTTGAGAAAGGTATATCTAAATCTACATAGGATTTGGATTATTTTTCTCTATTTCATATACCATTGACACATCAAATTTATTCTACACCCTTTCCAAAAGGTTTTGTTTAACCTAAGCTTACTCTATATGATGGAAAGGGTGATCTAGAGACACATTTAAGAGCATTTCATGTAGCATGCTTGGAATATATACCGAATGACTGGCTACTTACCAAGTTATTTCCATGAATTTTAAAGGATTATGTTTTATAGTGGTTCTATATTCTACCAAATCTATCTATCAATGTATTTAATCATTTAGCTAACATGTTCCTAACTCATTTCAATATTAACATTGGTGATTAGGTTTCATATGCCCAAGTCGCACAATAGAAAAAATGGTCAAATGAGCATCTCATAGATTATGTTCTCTAATATAAGACTCTTTTAGATAGGATGACTAGCCCCATGGATGATTAATAGTTACAATATCTCTTCAAATAGAGTCATCTACCAACATTACATGAATCAATCATGTTAAAAATATTCTCTTCCTTCACTAAATTATCTCACACACTAAAATAATGAGAAGTCAAACTTATTTCAATGGGAAAAATCAAGTATAAAAGTATCTCAAACACAAAAAAAAGAGTAACAACAAAGTCCAATAAAATTTCAAGGTCAATGATAAAAAGAGTTAGAATCAATTGATAGTTAATGTGGCTTTCAAGCCCCCTTAGCGAGTGGTTTTATCAGCACCTCCTCAATGAACCTTCACCAATCTACCAATTTTTCTAGCTAGAGTTTTATAGCATCTCCTAGAATGTAACATCATATCTCTCCCTCTTATTTGAGAAGTTGACCCAATAAAGCCTCTTTAATAGGGATATTATTAGCATGCATTTTTTGAGTTTCATAAGGCATCAAGCCATACAAAAAACAAATGCATCAGTTTGAGACACAAGATATATGATTTGATATATGGAAATCATATTGATATTATAACTTTGGTTGAGCCTCCTCAGGAAAAGTAAACATAGGATAAAGTTTTGAAAATTTTCTCAGATCCCTTTTCACAACATTTTAAACAAGATACAAGGGCCACATCAGGGTTTCACCATGCATATCATATACAATCACCACTAGATACATATAGGGCACCTCTAGTTAAGACACATCCTTTGATAAAAATGATTGGTGTATACATTTCTAGATTTCTAGCTAGACCTTCAATCTCCTTCTCAAAGTAGGAGATCATCGAGGATGATTTAGATTATCATGCACTCTTTATTAGAGCTTACATCCATAATATTCCTATTCATAGTGTTCTCATATATAATGGATCTAGTGTGAACATGTGCACTATGAAATTATTATAACATTTGAGACATTTAGAGCAGGATATTACCCTAGTATACATAGTTATTAGTAGGAACATATAAAATTCATTAGGTGAGATTGTAATTCCTTTACAGGTTGGTCTAAAACATGTGACCACACCATTCACTATAGTTCATAGTGTAGGATTTTTTGTTATGCTACTTGGTTGACCATGGATCCAAAAAATTTGAGGAATACATTTTACAATTCATAGATGCATGAAATTCATTCATGTTAATTAGGTTATTATAGTTGGTGGAGTTCCATATGGGTTACCATGCCCTACTTCAGAGCCATCTTCTACTTTATAGTCACTAGTTTTAGTTCAACCTCTAGTTTTAGTTTCTCCACCAGTTATAATTCTTTCTCATATTCCTATTTAGACATAGATGAGGCATCCATAACTAGCAAAAATAGTTCATACACCTCCATAGCTTTATGATTCTAGATAGCTTCCAGTTATAGTGTTCACACTGAAGGTAGTATCATTTATATCTCATGAATATACTCATAGAGCACATGTTTAAAGAGTTTTTCCTACTACCAAATGGGTCCTTAAGATCCCCATAGTTGCATTCACTTCTCAAAGTCACAAGGGGACCCCACACATGGTTTCTAATTTAGAGATATCAGATCCTTTATAGCATATATAGCTTCTAGAGCCACAATATCATCATTTCCATCATGATTCATGATAATGCATGATTCCTCTCCTTGATACATGACACCATGATAGGGAGTCTCTCGTGAGACTCATCAGTTAGTATCATCCCTTCTCAACTTACTTGTACATAGTCCTTATTATCACTTGAACTTGTACCCCTTGAGGAGATGATAAGTCTCTCCTCATTCAAGTGGCCCAACACAACCACCTCAGGCTATGGGTGACCTAATTTTGAGGTGGATTTTTAGATTTGGGTCTAGTTCCCCTTGATGTACCACTTTGATCAATCCTAATACTAACTCTTGGGGGGATGAAAAGGGATAAGAATAGATAAAATTAAATCTAATATAGGGAAGGTGATACACCAAATAATTTTTATACTCACACCATTTAACATTCACTTATAACCAAGAATAAGTTTACACATATACTTCATCCAATGACAACCTTATCACTCACATCAATGTTTTAAGCATGGGGTCTCGAAGAGATCCTATGATAGAAAGACTTAGACAATAGGCCTTATATAAACACTATTGAATATAATAATCACTATACCTTAAATCAACATTAGACACTTCTTTCCTACCTACAAAAGAGAGATCTCAAAACTATATAAAGCACTAGAAAGAGTAACCTGTGAAGGTAATTAGAACTACACTTGCACAAGACCAAAAACCATTATATGCACTTAGTGAAATATTGAATGAGATTTAAAAATATATTTATTATATAAACTAAAAAAATTGGGAGGGATTCACCATACCAAGGTGGAGAGATCCATACAATAGCCAAAAAGGCTAGAATTTATAGCAATTATGAGAGGAGAGAGAGAAAGGGAAGCTCAAGAGTCACTAAGACACTTTTCAAGTAATGAGGAGTTAAATTAGCATTTAATTTGGTGTGAGATATGTCTTGAAATATAATCATATATAAATGTCTCTCAAACTTTTTTAACTCCTTCACATGTGGCATAGATTCCCTTGTGCTTACATAAGAAATTGCCCTCATCATTTGCCTTCATAAAACTAACTAATAAATATATAGGGTCAGTTATGATGATGTATATGAGTGGGATGGGTCAATAAAAATCCATCACATGAATTTTATCAGTGCTAAACAATTGATAACCTTATGTCCATGAGAAATCATCTCAAGCAGTTTCAAAATGAATCCTTCTCATGCACCTCTCACACTTGACAATCAAAACCTTCAAATTATACAATATGATCCATGAAATAGGATTAAAGAGTGTAAAATTTATCAATTTCATCAATAAATCCTTAAAATGTTTCCCAATTGGATCTTCCCTCTTTTTCACTAAGTGTTCATTATCTGCTCACTAGACTAGCGAAGATGGAGAAGATGGTAAGAATACTTAGGATATTTATAACTCATAAAAATTCCATGTATACTTATAAAAGGTCCAAAAATATATCTCAAAAGATATTTCACAAATTTTAAACCTCTTAACACTTGTAAAACATGCAAACTAGTCAAAAAGATACCTATTTTTCACCATATATATAAGTGTAGTACATATAATTTACATTTAATAGAGGCCTAGAGATTCCTCTAAAAATCCAAGTTATTTTCATGACATTTACACCTCATATAGATACTCCATCTATAACATCTTCTCCATCAAGTCCTTAAGGAGGGTTGAGAAGGGTTTTATGCTACTTTTGGTCTTAGCATTTGTTCATATCTATGGCACATTATAATTATATATAAATGAAACTTATGTCTTCCTAAGGACCCTCTCCATCATCCCAGAAAAATTATCTTCCCATGCATAACCTCATGTGAGTTCCAAGCATTCCAATTTGGTCACTCATGTCATTTCCATGCATACTATGAAGGTCTGAGTGCCTAAATCCCAAAAATGGCTTATTGATTGTTTTTTTTATAAAAAAATAAGAGTCTATATACCTATATATATGTCTAATACAGATGCCTAAAAACTATTTAAATCTTGTCTCAAGCTATAAATGAAGATGAGCATTCATTTGGCCTTAGGTTTTACTATGCCTAATGGCTCTACTTATTACCTTCATGGTTTGAACTTCTTGGTGACCCTATAAACCTATGTGATAGTTTTAACACTTCATATTTACCTATATGAATATTATATAAGGAATTATAATTATTTTTAAGAGATGAAAATAAAAGAGACCCCTATTTAGAGTTAGACCTGTACCCTGCCTAACTAGGTCTACCTGTAGGTCTTATTGCCTAGAGCACCCTACTTAACTTCAGTCCTTATAGATTAGTTTTTAATGTTTATATTATCTTATCCAATCATATTGAAATTTATTTTGACTTATAGTCCACCATTTATCACATATTCTAAAATTTGTAGGGTTTAGGCATGCAGAAAGTATACTACCTCTAAGACAAAATAGAGGAATATTGCCTTATTTTTACAACAAAACCAGCCATTTTAGGTTATTAAAAATTTTCCAAGGGTAATTTTACAAAAAATTATCTTATAAATCCAATTTTTGACCCTTAAAAAGACACAAAACCCAAGACTAAGTTTGTATAGGTAGATTATGCACAGATATGTGGAAGTGGACTGTGTATGTCCAAATTAGACTCAACTTTGCTTAGCTCTTACAAGAGTGTATTTATGGATTAAAATAGATAATAGGACCTATAAACATTATTTAGTCTTTTTGAACCATTTTTTATCCACTTTTTACCCATATACATAAAATTCAAGTCTTATAATATCACCTTCTTCTCACTGACTGACTGAGACACAAAAGTCTACCCCTACCTGTTGATGTTTATGTATGGTTTAGGATTGAAAATTAATGTTTCCAATATAAATACAGCCTCCATGATATAATTTATATTTTTTTATCATCATTTCATGCTTTGATAGGTCCTCTTTGTCTCTACCTTATCATGACTAGACTTGTTTTTGGGGAACCCTATTATACTTTCACCTCTAGGTGTGAATGGTTTGGTATAGAGATAATGAATCTTAATACCTTCATGGACAAGGTTTACAATTTATAGGTTTGATATCACTCTTTACAAAAAACCTAATAATGCACCTTCCACCTATAGACTATGTATTTTCCAAATGATTGAACAACCTTAACTATGGACTGAGACAGTCTTTCCTGTAGGTATGAATTACATAATAAGGTCTTGCTTATGGTATCTATAAATCCTTATTTGACCTAAATGGTCATGGAATAAATATGTGTCCTTGAATTTAATTTAATTCACTATTTATGTTGTGTACATTGAAAATATTTCCAAAAAATAGCTCCTTGTCTGCCTGTTGTAAGTACCACTTTCTAGGCCTTTTGTATGGATAGGGGTGATTAAAGTAAACCAAACATGATGTAATATCCTCCTAAATTGGTATTTAGGTTATACATAATACCATAGGTCACATGGGACTATTTAACCATTTGACGTGATTAGTAATGTATATTTGGAATGGAAACATCATTTGGTATTCAAAGCCTATAGATGTCACTGATCAAATTTAGTGATTTTAGGAGTCCTTTTGGACCTTTCAAAAATCACTTTTCATTTACCTTCCACTCTCAAAACTTTTCATATTTTTTTTTCATGATAGAGAATAAAAATCCAAATAATGAGGATCATTGATAAGTTTTAAAATTACAAAATATGTTGATTCCAAAATGCTTATAGACCTCTATCTAGTGTTTTCTAGGCAACAGGCCTAAAATCACATTTAACACTTTTGATGATGACCCTAAACTTTCCTTAGAAATATATTACTTTATCATGTCTATCATGCCTATTTAATCATGAAAATTTTCCAAGTGAGGTCTTTCCTTATGATTCAAAACTCTAAAATGACCATTCAACCTCTATTAATACTACCTAAAGGTATGCATCTGACTGTGTATAGATAGGGAGGATGAAATTGAGAAAGATAAGTTTTTTAAGAGCCTCATAATACCCCAAATGGATTTTTAAATCCTCAAATGGATTAATCTCACCAAGATAAGTTTGAAAACAACTTCAAACACTATCCTCCATGTGGAAATCACTTGCCTATAGGTGAAAAGAGAAAATAGAGAAAGAAAATGTGGACAAAGTGCATGGTTTAGGCTTCATTTGGAGACCTATAGTCATTAAGTGCACCTTCATAGTTTCAAAACACCTAATAAACATTTAATTCCTTTATATTAACATGCAAAATCTCTTTCATAGCACCTGTTGTTGCATATTTCTAAGTAAAAAGTAGTGAGAATGATCATTGACCAAGAACTAACCTAGAAGAGGTATTTTTGAGTTCTCTAAGCAAAAAAACCAAGAATATTATGAGAAAAATTATGGAAGGTCCTTGAGACACATATTAAACCACTCAATTTGTCAAATCAAATCAAAAATATCTAAAACAAGCTCAAATATTGACCCTCTTGGATGAAGAAGCATAAAATTCTACTGGAGGTCTTAGTGATGGTTCATAAAGGGGTAGATATGAATCTTAGATTTATTTCCATGAATCTGAAGTAGACTCTAATTAATTTCAACCCCCCAAAAACATTCCTCATAGCTCCACTTGTATGGTCTGTACCATGTATCTAAAGTTGACCTTTCTTGGCTTGTGAAGGCTAAAAGAAGGAAAAGAATAAAAATTTGAACTTTATGAACTTATCTCTAAAATAAAATCATGGTAAATATCATAGGGAGTTAAAGAGACACTCTTCCCACATTTTTCGATGAAGGTAGACTTCCGAAGTCTATACAAGTTCCATTAATGACCTATTTTCAAGGAAAAGCTACCGTTTTATGCATATAACTACTTCTTAGACTAACATCTAACTTTTCCAAACATAGTTTGACCTCTTCCACATTTAACTCAATCCTGGTGAAAAATTTTCTTACTCAACCCATATGTACGAGTCATTAATTGAGCTAAGAATATGACCAAAAGGCCATTTTTGCATATGAGACATAGTAAAATGTAAATTAATGACTTTTGAACATCTTAAAACCTCTCAAATACCATATTAGGACATATTAAACACAATTTGGAACTTTTAACATGTTTGACTATGGTTGACTTTGGTTGGTTTTGGTTGACTAGACTAGCACAAGGAAGATAGGCTTAAACCAAGGCTAGACTAGGGATAGGTAAGATATTTAGACCAACATAAGACCACTATAAGACATATGGAAACTTATAAAAAAATTATAAATTCAGGGGTTGACCCAATTTGACTAAAAGTCAAATTTGGTCAATAATTTTGGTAATTCTTAGGGGTAACATGCTTGCCTATGTTAAGGACCAGTAGCCTTATCCTATCCATTAGTTAAAGGGAGTTAGAGGCACTTTGAAACAATAGTATCAGACCCTAATTTGAACAAAAATATATCTAATTGACCTCAACACACATAAAGGAAAGACAACACACAATAAGACTAGGCAAACACATAAAACAAAGGCACACTTATGCTACTAAGCACTTAGGGAACACAAGACACAACAACAAGAAAACTAATTATGTACATTCAATTAAACATACCTCCCTTCTTAGATAAAAATTAAATTACCTTTAATCTCCTTCCTCAATAGATGAATGAGGGTGCCAATCATTCTTCATTTTGAATGTAGTACTATATGACCCCTACTTCCTTTTTACTCCTTAGCCTAACATGTCATTTGATTGAGTCATATTAAATAAGTCTCCAAAGTATATGAGGTCTTATTAACTTTATAAAAATGATTCATATTATTTTCCCTTTATCTCATCATGTAATATTTGCCTCTCTGTCCATGTGATAGATTGTTAGAAAGCTATATCTTCTTGAAAGGCCTCATTTTCCTTCTCACTTGTTATAGCCTCTTCAAAGCCTTCAAGAAGTGTTGTATCATAGCACTCTATTAATGTTTCTTATTCAAAATTTTATTTCATGGTTATAGGAGTAGATTCACATGGGAATATATAATAAAAATTAAATCCCTCTTTAAAAGACTCATACTCATCATAGATTGCTTCATCATGGTTTAGATCCTCTCTTTGATGGCCCCTCTCAACATATACCTACTCTTCAACCTCTTAGACTTCTCCTCTTAGGATTGTTATCTTCTCATAATACTCATATTCCTTTAACATTGACATATAGGTATATATCATGTCTTCTTCTTGATGCAATGGTAGCTTTATCTCTTTCTTGAAAACTTAATTAGAAACCTCCTTTTGATCATCTCCATAGTTATCATAGATAAGATACTCTAAATAAAGGAATAGTTCCTCTTTAATCTATCCTTTCGATTATAAAAGAAACTATTCTAAGACCTCCTCTTTAACATAAGAAAGGTATTAATCTTCATCATCCCCATTTGATGTTTCCTCACAAGAAGTCATCTCTTCTTCATCTTCAACCCAATCTGAAACTTCCATCTCATTCTTCCTTTTAGTGATACCAATGCTAGGCATTTCAAAACTAGGAACTTCAGCCCAAGAAGAATTCCAAGGGTTAATGTGTTCCTATCCATTATAAACTAATATTTCTTCACTCAACTAATCCACATTAGATCCCCATGCTATAGGCACTTTTGGATAGAAGGTGGTAGAAGAAGGGTAAAATGGGTCAATTGGAGGAGTGAAAAGATGGGTTCAATGGCTTCTTAAGGAGATGTGAGAGGGAGTTGAATAGTTTTAAGTTTTTCTTCACTTCCAACTTCTCCACTTAAAAATACTTTGTTCTTATTTTCATAAGTTACCACTTCTTTCCATCTTAAGAAGGTAGGCTTAGAGATTTCTCCACTGGGTTGAGATGCCAATAGAGAGGTAAATGACAAACTAAAGAAACTTAGGCTTTCCTTGGGATTGGCATCTTGTCTCCAAATTGGAAAGTTAGGATTAGAAATCTTTCCATTTTATAATACCATGATTTATTACCCTAAAATTTGGTTTGCCAATTCAATATTATTTCCAAGATGGACCTCAAAACTCAAACTTCCTTTCTCACAATCTTGTCCAAATAAATCAACCTGATCGATCATGATGTCTTCCTTATTTTTGATTCTCTCTTGGATGGAATTATAATAATGGAAAATTTGGGGAATGCATGAAGGACATGGGGAATTTTAAAACATGCTTGGATTAGAATCTTTAGTGGGCAAAGTTAACACACTTAAAGGTTGATGTGTGGTATATTGGGGTTGCCAAGACTAAGCTAGTTCATGAGATCTCAACCTCTCTTCTAGATGTAAAATTAGGCAAAAAAAAAATCAATCATCTAATAGGTAAGACCTTAAAAATTATCTCTTTCTATAGGTATCCATTCTTTCTTGACTTGCCTTAAAGAATCCCTAACACTCTTGATGCAATCACTAGGGATGACTTGACCACAACAATTTCTAGTATCAAGGTCTAACATATAGTTGTTGTATCCAATGAGAATCTTCTTAAAACTTGTAATGGATAGACTTGGAGAGGAACTAGGTGGACTAGGTTAAGTACAAGATTGATAGGGATGGTCATAGGCAACATATGATTGATATGGATCATGACAAGATTGGCCAAGGACTTGTTCATATTGAGGGGGACTAGGCAAATAAGGATATGTATCCCCAGCTTGTGTTAGGAGAAACTCAAGATAAAAATAATCCTTGAAACTTTCAATAAAAATAACTTTACTACTTAACTAGTAGATTTATGCTTTGAGTCACCATTGGTACTTATTAAAATTTCCTCCAAATGCTAGTATCTTAAGGAGAATACCAAAACTCCTCAAGGAATGGACCTTTTAATCCCACTAGGCATGCCAAAAATTGTTATCACTAGAACATGAACCCCTTTAGGAGATGACAAGTCTCTCCTCATTCAAGTGGCATAATGGAACCACCTCAGGGTTGTGGCTAACCCAAGTTTGGGGTGGATCTCTTGATTTGGGGTTATTTCTCCTTGATGTATCACTTTGATCAATCCTATTACTAACTCTTGGGGGGATGAAAACAGATAAAAATATCTAAAATCAAATATAATCTAGGGGAGGTGATACACCAAATAATTTTTCTACTCATGCTATTTCACATGCACTTAGAACCAAGAAGAAATTTGCACATACATTTCATCTAATGATAGTCTTCTCTCTCACATCAATGTTTCAAGAATGGGGCCTTAAAGAGAGCCTAGCATAGGAGGACTTAGACAATAGGCATTATATAAACACTATTTAATGGACTACTCACTATATCTATAATCAACATTAGACACTTTTTTCTAACATGTAAAATAAAGATCTTAAAACCACACAAAGCACTAGGAAAAGTAACATGTGAAGGTAAGCAAAAATAAACTTGCACAAGACAAACAACCATTGTATGCACTTAGTGAAAAATTGAATGACATAAAAAAAAAAATTATTAGCTCAAGGAAAAAATTTGGTAGGGTTTCATCATATCAAGGTGGAGAGATCCATACAATAGCCAAAAAGGATATACTTTATAGCAATTATGAGAGGAGAGAGAGAGAAAGGGAATCTCAAGAGTCACTAAGAAACTTGTAAATAAATGAGGAGTTACATTAGCATGGTATATAGTATGAGATAGGTCTTATAATAGAAGTAAGGACAAATGTCTCTCAAACTTGTTTAACTCCTTCACATGTGGAAAAGATTCCCTTGTGCTTGCATAAGAAACTACCCTCATCATTGACCTTCAAAAAACTACCTCATCAATACATAGGGTCAATTATAATGATGTATATGAATGGGAGGGGTTACAAAAAATACCTCACATGTATTGGATGAGTTCTAAATCACTCATAACCTTTTATTAATGAGTAATCACCTTAAATAGTTTCAAAATGACTCCTTATCATGTACCTCTCAGAATTGGCACCCAAAATCTTCCAATTTTACAATCTGATCCATGTAAAATGAGTAATGACACTTGTAAAGAGTGTCCAAGTCATCAAGTTTATCAATCAAGCCTTAAAATTCTTCCCAATTGGAGCTTCCCTCTTTTTCACTAAGTGTTTATTATCTACTCACTAGATTAATTGAGATAGAGAATATGGTAGGCATACTAAGGATAATAGATAACTCATAAAATTGACATGGATACTTATAATAAGTCCCAAACTATCTCCCAAAAGTGATTACACCTTTTGAAACCTTCTCAAACCTAAAAAACACATAAATTAATCAAAAATATCCTTGTTGTGCACCATCCATACAAGTGGGGTACATCTCATTTTCATGGAACATAGGCCTAAAGAGTCCTCTATAGATCCAAGTTTGTTTCATGGAATTTCCACCTCATCTGGATACTCCATCTACAACATCTTGTCCACTAGGTCCTTAAGGAGGGTTTTGTGCTACTTCTGGTCCTAGAATTTATTCATAGCCATGGAACATTGGAATTATATCTAAATGGAACTTATGTATTCTTAAGGAACCTCTTTATCATCCCCAAAAAAATCATCTCCTCATGCACAACCTCATGTGATTTCAAAGCATTCCAAGTTGGTCACTTGTGCCTTTTTCATGCATATTATGAGGATCTGAGTGCCTCAAACCAAAAAATTACTCATTGATAGTTTATTATACAAATTGAGAGTATATAAACCTATATATATATATATATATATATATATATATATATATATATATGTCCCATACACATGCCTTATAATTATGTAAATATTTTATCCAACTAGAAATGAAGATGAGCATTTATTTGGCCTTAGGTTTTACCATGCCTAATGGCTCTACCTAAAACATTCATGGTTTGAACTACTTGGTGACCCTATAGACCTATGTGATAGATTAAAAAACTCATATTTACCTCTATTAATACTATATAAGGCACTATAATTATTTACAAAATCTGAAAATAGAATATACCCCCTATTTGGAGTTAGACATGTACCTTGCCTAGCTAGGTTTTCCTATAGGTATTGTTTCCTAAAGCGCCCTGCTTTCCCTCAGTCCTTCTAGATTAGTTATCCATTTTGAATCAGGTGTATCCTAGCTTATCCAATCATCTTAAAATGTATTTTTACTACTATCCCACCATTTTATCCCATCATCCAAAATTTATAAGGTTTAGGCGTATAGAAAGTACACTACCTCTAAGACAAAATACAGGTATATTATCTTTAAAAATAAAAAATAAAAAATTTTTGAGGTTGTTAAAAAAGTTTCAAGGGTAATATGTAAAAACATTCAGCCTATAACTCCATGTTTTAACCCTTAAAAAAACACAAAACCCAAGATCAAGTTTGCATAGGCAGATTATGTAGGGATATGTGAAGTGGACTATGTATGTCTAAATTGCACACAACTTTGAATAGCTCTTAAAAGTTTTTGTTTGTGGATTAAATTATATAATAGTAACTACATACCTTATTTAGTATCTTTGAACCATCTACTTTCCACTTTTCAGCCATAGATATATAATGCAAGTAGTCTGATATCACCTTCTTCTCACTGCCTAACTAAGACACAAACGTATGCCCCTACTTGTTGATGTTTATATATGGTTAAAGATTTAAAATTAATGTTACAAAAATAAATACAACATCCATTATTTAATTTACACTTGTTTCATTTCATGCTTTTCTAGGTCCTCTTTGTCTCTACCTTGTCATGACTAGACTTGCTTTTAGGGAAACATATTGTACCTTCACTTGTAGGTTTGAATGGTCTGGTATAGAGATTATGAATCTTATTACCTTCATGGTGAATTTGTCTAGTTTTTAGGTTTTATTTAAATCTTTCCCAATCACCTAAAAATTCATCTTTAACCTATAGACTTGGTCCTTTCCAAATGACTAGATAACCCTAACTGTAGACTAATATAGTCTTTCTTGTAGTTTGAAAAAAATAAGGTCTTGCTTAGGGTATCTATAAATACTTCTTTGACCTACATTGTCATGTAATACATAGGTGTCATTTAGTTTAATTTTCTTAACTATTTATGTTATGCACATTCCAAAGAGTTCCATAAACTAGCTCCTTATTAGCCTAATGTAGGTGTCATTTTCAAGGCCTTCTATATAGATAAGGTGTGAGTAAAGTGGTTCAAACTTGATGTAATATCCTCCTCAAGTGGTCTTTATGTTATCCATATTACCTTAGGTCACATGGGACTATTTAACCATGTGAAGTTATTTTAAATATATATTGGTAATGGAAACATCATTTGGTATTCAAAGCCTATGATGTCACTAATCAAATTTAGTGCTTTCAGGAGTACTTTTAGACCTTTCAAACATCACTTTCCATTTTAATTCCACTCTCCAAAATTTTAATAAATGTTGTTCATGATAGAGGATATAAATATAACCAATTATGAGAATTGAGAATTTTTAAATTAGGAATTATGTTGATTCCAAAATGTTTATAGACATCTATCTAGTGTTTTCTAGGCATACCAGCCTAAAATCACATTTAACACTTTTGATGATGACCCTCAGCTTTCCTTCACAATATATCACTTTATTTGGTCTATCATGCCTATTTAATCATGAAAAGGTTCTAATTCAGGTATTTCATTATGATTAAAAACTCTAAAATGACCATTCAACCTCTGTTAATACCACTTGAAGGTATGCATTTGACTATGTACAGATACAGAAGAAGAAATTTTGCAAGAGAAGTTTGTTAAGAGCCTCATAATACCAAAAATGGATTTATAAATATTAAAATGTATGACCCTCACCAAGATAACTTTGAAATTAACTTCAAACACCCTCATCCACATGGAAATCACTTATCTATAGGTGAAAAGAGCAAATAAAGAAGGAAAATGTGGACAAAGTGCATGGTTTAGGATTCATGGGGAGACCTATGGTCATCAATTACACCTTCATAGTTTCAAATCACCTAAGAAACATTAAATTACATCATATTAACATGAAAAAAATATTTCATAGCACTTGTAGGTGAATATTTCTAAGTAAAAAGGTAGTGAAAATGATCAATGACCAAGAACCAACCTAGAAGAGGCTTTTTTGAGTTCTCCAAGATCCAAAACCAAGAAGATGATGAGAAAACATTTGGAAGGGACCTAAGATAAATATATGAAACCACTTAACTTGTCAAATCAAATCATAATATTATGAAACAAACTCAAATGGTGACCCCTCTTGGATAAAGAAGCATAAAAAGCTACTTGAGGTTGTAATGACGATTCATAAAGGAAAATCTATAAATCTTAGACTTATTACCATGAATATGAAGTATACTTATATTAATTTCATCCCCCAAAAGAATTCCTTCCAAATCCACCTATATGGTTTGCACCATGAATCCAAAGATGACCTTTCTTGGCTTGTGAAGGCTAAAAGAAGGAAAATAAGCAAAATTTGAACTTTTTGACCTTCTCTCTAAAAACCAAGCATGGTAAAGATCATGGGGAGTTTAAGAGACACTCTACTCACGTTTTTTTATAAATATGGACTTCCCAAGTCTATACAAGTGCCATTAATGGCCTATTTTCAAGGAAAAACTACCCTCTTCTACATATAACTACTTCTTAGACTGACATATAACTACTCCTAACATAATATAACCTCCTACACATTTAAATAATTCTTAGTAACAAATTTTATTACTCAACCCATCCGTACAAGTCATTAATTAAGCTAAGAATATGACCAAAAGGCCATTTTTTCATATGGGACATAGTAAAATATAAATTAATGACTTGTGAACATCTTAAAACCTCTAATAGACCATATTAGGACATATTAAACATAATTTGGAACTTTGACTATGTTTGACCATGATTAACCTTGGTTGGCTAGACTAGAAAAAGGAAGTAGGCTTAAACTAAGGCTAGAACAAGGATAGGTAAGGTATTTATACCAACATGAGACCCCTATAGGACATATGGAAACCTATAAAAAGTTTACAAATGTAGGGGTTGACCAAATTTGACTAAAATTCAAATTTTGTCAATAGTCCTTTTTAATTCTTGTACATAGTCTTCATGTGATTGATTATACATAGTTCATAACATATCCAAAATACCAAATACAATACATTATATCAAAAATTCAAAAACATTAAAATATTTAAAAATACAAAAACATGCAAATAATTCAAAAACATGAAAAATTATTTTGATTATATGCATTATCAATGCCTTACTTTTCTACTACTATGTTAGACTTACATTTATTGTTCTATGGTATTATTTGTTGATTTATCTACACTACCATCCTTCACTTGATCTTCTTTAAGTGTGTGCTTTGACATTGAGCTCTTTTATTGCTTCACTCTACCCATTGAGGGGGCATCCTACTACATTGATATACATACCCACTTGGGGCATCTTCTACATGACTACACCATCTAGGTTATGTAATTCCTACAACACACACTCTAGTTATCATGTTGACGTACATTATTTACTAGCTTACATAGATTACTATGTCGACATCTCACTAGTATATATCACTTGTGTATTTCTTAGCATACCTAGTCTTGTACTAACATGTCCTCCATACTATCCCTCTTGCTTTGATTAGTTAGATGTGATTGTATTTCTAGTTATTACATGCTTTCCTTTTTTACTTTGCATAGCTAGATATGATTTTATTTCACAGTTCTTGATTATCTCTTGTATGTGCTTTAGGAAATTTTCTAATGTCCTTTGCTTCTATATCTTGTGTGTTCCTTAATATATTTGCCAATGTCCTTTGCTTGTACTCTTCTATGTGATTGTGGCTTCCACGCCAGCTTTGCTTATTTTAATTATATGTGTATATGGCATTTGAACATGCCTTTTATGCTTTACTTTTGGTATGAGTGACATGTTACCATGTCCCTTGTTTGTTTGGACCCTTGACCACCCTTGTATGTTTTGTGTTTCTTACCTTGTGTATTTTTTTCTTATTTTCTTCTCATTGTTTGTAATGCCATGATCCACATCATACATTATCTTGCTTTCTTAGATGTCATGATGGACATAATTCACCATCCCTTCATGAAAAATAACAACTAGATAGACTTCTAGTTCCATTTTAGTAATTTTCACATGTTATTACATTATCATATCTATCTAGGAATACCACTATTGATCTAACAATCTCTTAATACAAACCATGCTATATCCTGAGATATCTTGTCAATTATCATATATCTTTGTAGCATAACACACTTGTAAGGTTCTTTTATTATGAGGTCATTCATTACAAGGTCTTAATTCCTACCCTTAGAAGAGGGGACAACAAATAGGGGTTTTGTCATAGAGATCAAAGCTCCTAATGGTAAAAAAAGTAGCATTCAGAACACCCAAAATAGAAACCAGGCATCAAACCAATCAAAATAGACCAAGTAGATAGTGAAAATGTTAGAATAGTTATCATATTTGTCCCAAGACAAAAACACCCAAATTGGACTATAGTTCTAGTGACATTAGTGTCCACTTTTAGTCCTCATGTCCAAATAGTAAAAAACTTAGACTTTTCAGAAGTAAGCAAAAAAGTAGGTTTAGTTACAATTTTACACAATTAGACTAGTTTAGAATTAATAGTTTTTAATACACTTTTGCTCAAAGAATATAGATATAAGGGGCATCATGTGTGTCATGATGGATTTCACTTGCAAATCAAAATCCACATTCTAGACACTAGTGATTGGGGGTAATGTGCATAACACATTTATATTCTTCTCCTTTCTAAGTTCAGTATTACACAAGCATTTTTAGTAGTTTCATTCCTTATTCCATATACAAGTGGTTAGAATCATTTTGGAGTGGATTTCATACAATCCTAACCTCCAAATTTAAAAGTGGCTTTCATACAAGCCTAATGCACTAGTTTGGAGTGGCTTTCATACATGCCTAATCTCCATATTTTAGAGTGGCTTAGTTTCTAGCATAAATTCAACTATCCACACAAACATTATCATATCATAGTAAATTCATGGGATTTAAGAGCTATCTCATATGACACACATTTCATACTGATATCAATTTATATCTTCACTTCATAGGGAAATGATGGAGATAAAGGTCTAACTATCTTTTGTATTCTTGAGCCACCTATTCAGAGGGAGTAAACACATAGTCCAAACATCGATCAACATATGTACGATCACCTAGCTTCACTTAGTAGGTGATGATGGAGCTAAAGGTTTAAACTTTACATTCTTAAGCCACTCTTAGTGAATTAATCACTTAGTTCTATTCACGATATTGCTCTTGGTATAGCATAATCTAGCATTACCCAACATTACTCAACATCACTTAGTATCATAACAAGTTTTATATTGGTATGTGTACCCAGTGAGGTGTATTGATTCCTTTCTCTTCCTCTCTCTCTTACCCAACTTTATACATTCTTATTTTAGATATAACATATCTAGTAAGAACTGATCTACTCTTTATTTTTCTTTTAGATTTATGCTTCACAACATGCTCTTTCTATGCACACCCAATATCACATAGCTTCATGAGCTTCACCCTTTGTACGTAATTTTAGGTACACTTTATATTTTTCCTTTATCTTAGTATTTTGCATTGCTACATCACTAAAATAAGGGGGGGGGGGGAAATTTAGTCATATAAAATGGAAAAAAATGGTAACTTGAGCATGGCTAATGACACCTAAGCCTTAGGTCCCTCTTTTTGGCTTTCACAACCCTCATAGGCATATTTTCACTAATTCCTAGTCACATGTAGCCTTCCAGGATTGATACTATCTAAGCTAGACTCCTCTTTCCATGATAGATCTATCCCTTTAGGTCCTGTTTGCTCAAGATAATAGCACCATAGTAGGACTATAGCACTTGTGCCACTACTATCCATTTTTAATGCTCTTGTCTAAGTCTATTTCTAGCCCTAAAGGTTAATTTCTTCTGGTTCCCTAGCCTTGTCCTTATTGGCCTAATGCAATAAAATTAAACCTATGACCAATAGATCCCTATAAAATCCTATTCAAATATAATTTGGAAGGTGTTGACAAATATCACTATTCAAGCAAGAATACAAGTAAGACTACTCAAGTAATCTCCCCTATTCTCTACATATAGCTTTCCAATGTACTTATAAGATTATTTAAATCCTTACACCAGTCCTTATCCACCTCAATAACATCTAGTTTAGTATTTTTCATATTCATACACTCAATTACATAAAGCACATTAAGTGGGATAACTACATATGGCTTGATCCCTCTTCGGAGTACTGGTATGTAGGCATTGTGCCCACAAAAGGGGTGTGGATACATGTTCAGTGAATCTTACACACACTAAAATCCACCTTTATCAAAATTTATCAAAGCATAATGGAATATAGGTTTGAAGAGATAATCTTATCTATAGGGAGCTCAACTAACTTCCATCTATCGAAACATCACAGACAAGGTCACATAGACCCAGCAAACAAAACCTAGAAAGATTAGATCCTTAGGATAATAGTGGAAAAGATGGACTACAGTGATAGTGCCACTCCGATCCACTTTTGCTTCTCTTTTCTAGTCACAAAATGAAGGTCAAATCTCAATTTGTGATAGTGTCCTAGCCTTGCATAGTAGATTCTAAATTTTGTCAATTAGATCAGCTAAGTCTTATTTTCTCCCTCTTATCACTATTTTTAGAAAGGTCAAAATTATAATCTAATTTTAAAAAATAGTATATTATTTATTGCATATTTATTTACTAATTTTACTACTTAGACCCTTTAACTAAATTAGAAATAATACATCAATATTCCCAACATTGTTAAATCACACACCTATATATTTATCAATTATCTTATGCATGTTATATGAAGTGTCAAATGTTGATGATCATGTTTGGAGTGTACCCTGATTGGAAGTACCTCAAGATAGACCTCCCACTCATCACCTCTAAATTGGAGCCATTCATTATAACCTTAATGTAAAACACTATTGTATAGGAGCTTTGGAGCTAGTGTTTTAGTTTATGTTTAATGTACTAGTGTTGTTAGGAGTTCAATTTGAGTGGATGAATGGTCACATTTATGTATCACCACCACTTATATAGGTTTATTTTATAAAGTATGTTCTCATTTTCATCTTGACATTAGTAGTTTTTAGTGATCTTGAGCCTAAATAGATGCATTAGGGGATATAACCCCATAATTTAGAGGTATATGCCAGTCATAGGTCACCCACAACCTTGGGATATTCCCATGTTAGTATAGCCTTGAAGGTAGGCTTGAAACCTCATTAAAAGGGTGTAGGTTGGAGATTTAAGAGTTCTATCACACCTATTAAGACCATATTCACACATTGGAACACCTGCTTTTAGTGTTACAATCAGTTTAGATAGCTTGAAGAACTTAGGAAATGCATTTATAGTCAGAATTCATACTAAAAGGCATCACAAAGTCATCATTTTAGGGGTAAGAAAGGTTATTTTTCATAATTCACATTGTTATGGATATGATCCATGAAGAGTTATTATAAATATTCCCTTGGCATGTATTTACCACACCTATATGCTAATAATTTGTCTTATACAGGTTATATGAAGTGTCAAAGGTTGGTGATCATGTTTGGAGTGTAACCTAGTTGGAAGTGTCTTAAGACAGGCCTCTCATCCTTCACCTCCAAGTTATAGCCACTCACCATGATCTTTATATAAAACACCATTACATAGAAGATTTAGAGGTAGTGATTTAGTTCATGATCATCTCATTAGTGTTGTTAGGAGTCTAATTTGAGTGGATAAGCAATATTGGTGGATCACCACCCCTTAGATTAGGTTTATTTTATGTATTATCTATCATTTTTCACCCTAGTAGTATTAGGTATTAGTGATAATGGGATATAAGTGATGTACCAAGGGAGATAGCCCCATAAACTAGAGGTCTATTCTAGTCATAGGTCACCCAAAACATTTAGTTATTCCCATGTTAGTCCAACATTGAAGGTAGGACTAAATAACCTCATTAAAAGGGTGCATGTTAGAGAGATAACAAGTCAAACTTTGCCTTTGAGCCTAATAGTATGATATGGTGAGCCTAGTATTTGTGATAAAGAACCCAAAGATAAAAATCATCTTCAAAAATTCATTCTAAAATAATTTTTATGAAATCCATCTCAGGAATAATTCCTAAAGACTAATTACTCTTCAAAGACATTATCATTTGGGAGGAAGTCATTGCATAAAAAGTTCCCAAAATGTAAACATTCCAAATGATTTTTTCCAAAAATAAGCTTGATGATCAGAACAAATTGAAATAAATTTCTTAAAGGAAAGTCCTAAGGAAAAAGTTTTTAAAGACCAAAATTTCCAAAGTAAAGCTTTCAAATACGAAAGTTCCTGAATACAAGCTTCTAAATGATTTTGTCTGATAAGAAATATGTCAAAGACTATGTTGCCATATGAAAATATTTCAAAAGAAAATAATATAAATAATCCAATCTAAAAACCTATCATACATATCAATTCTTCCCAAATTTCCATTAATAGATTAGTTTCAATAAGTCCTTTCAAATAAAAATAGGTGAATCAAAATGTGACTTAATGCCAAAAATATCAAGCTCATTTAGATAATAAGATGCACACACACCCAAATAATATATATGTCTTATAAGCATAAATGGGGTCTCCAATTTTCAAAAAAATATATAAGGTGGATTGTTTTGAATACAACAAGTTCAAATTTTGAAATATAGTTGTAACTGCAATAAGTGGTCATCATGGCCCAAGATGGTATTATCATGATTTTTGGAGGTGAGCCTCACTAATTATCTATATATAGAAGAGTTGTATTGTATTTTAGGGTTGACCAAAATTTTCTTAAAAGTGTTATTAGATTATCACCATGATCTTACTTGCATTTCCCCCTATACTTTAGATTATAACAGTGGCCTAGATCGATTATTATAGTAGTTTTTACTCTTTTAAATGAATACAATATATGTTTCTACAAAAGGGTCTTTTATGTATTCAATTTTATTTCATATTCATGTTTAAACGATGAATAGTGTTATGTTAATTGGATTAACACTTTGTCACTTTATTTATGTCTTGATTATGATGTGCTCAGCTATTATATTTTTGTGTGAGTTCTTTAATTTATTTTTGGTAAGTGTTGATCATTTGTGTGCTTATCTACAAGTTTTAATATGATGTTTATGTGTTTGCAACAATAAAATTTTATTATGAATCTTTAGTAATAATTCACATTAGAGGCATACTTCTAATTCCCTTAGAATCTCCCTAATGTATGTTTTTAGAGGTCAAAATTTAGTGAAACTCAATCTATAGTTTTATAATTGTGATAGAGTCATTTAGTTCAATGACCATCATATTTATCTCATTTTATACCTAGAGGCATCCTTTTATACCTTACCCTTCCATATCTTTTGTGTTTATTTAGTGGTTGTGAAATGCCCCATTCCTCTTGCGTTTAGAAAGAACAAGACCAACATTCAAATTATTCATATCTGAATTTAAACTATGTGAAGCATAGAGTATTAAAATTTTAGTGGTAAATACATCTCTTGTATATTATTCATACAAAATCTATTTGTGAATTCCAATACCCCAGTCATACCCTGGGCTAATCCTAGATCAGTCCTAAAATTTTGGACAAAACTCCATAGTTGTCTCCACCTTCCCATTTTCAAGGAATGCCCAATATCATGGGTGTCTAGTTGTAAGGAGAATATTTGAGTGAAAAATAGGTACATGATATGGATCTTAACACCACACTCAAATGGGGAGGGGCATGAAATGGATCAAAACACTAAAAATTAAATAAAATTAGAAAACTCAATAGAAATCCTAGATTTATCCACTTAAAATCACATAATATCATGGTGATGAAACACATAATAAATAAACATGCAATAACACTCAATGGAAACCAAATAAATAACCACACATAATGTAAAATCAAATGTCACACAAGGTAAGGACCCAAAGAAGAGTCATGTAATAAAATCTAAATCAAGAAAATTAGTAAAAGAAGGTGAGGGCTTAAATAAAGAGTCATACAATGAAGCATAAATTAATAAGTCATATAACAAATTAGATTAATAAGTAATATAATAAATAAATAATAATAACCTATTAGCCTATATTAAATGAAAGAACATCAATTAAACATATAAATATTGAAACTAGGTGATACTATCAATCTATGTCAATTTCATAGCATAAAAAAGTAACATATCCATATATAAATCAAAAGGATATAAAGAAGAGAAACACATTTTTAAGTAAAAAATGGATCTCAACAAGATAAATGTAAATTCAATATAAATATATAACCTATAACAATTATGGAATAAGATGCCTCAAATATGGAATTGAACCTAAGAATAGGAATGCCCTACATCTATGCATCCATATATCATGTGTAACCTATATGTCTTACATCTCACTCATATATACCATGAAATTCATGTTCATATGAAAAAGGATATGCAATATACCAAACATATGATAAATAACATCAATGCATAATGAAAACTAAGAAGTAATTCCATGCTTAGGTCATGAATATTTATTTATGAATTTATTTTTGTATATTTTAAATATTTGAACACAGGTATAAAATAAAGGAAGATAAATTGAAAAAGTTTATGAAAATGAATATGAATAATCTAAAAAATATGTTGAGGTATAGTTTAAACCTATTTATGATGTGGAATAAGTTAAGGAAAGAAATTTTCCCCCATTATAAATGTGAATCATAACATCATAGCTCTACAAAATAGAAAAGAGGTGGATGGAGGTGAAAATGAATCAATGTACATGCTCATAAATGTATGTGAACATGTATGATAAATGGAATTCATATAATGTATAAGTATTCAATATGGAGGAGTGATAAAGTGGCATGCTACATGTTGGTTCCCAGTTATACACCTATTATGTTGAACCTTGCACACTTGAATAAAATGGAAAACAAAGATGAAAAACTTACTAATATGTCATTGTCGCCAGGGGAGGGTTTGACAATGATAATGAACCAAATAAATAAACTAACTGAGAGGCACCAGTACAGAATATGGTTAGCTCCCTACTACTTTTGAATCTACCTGAACCAAAGTGAGAGGACTTATGGGGTAGCTTGATCACATGGAGAGATTATGTAATTGAACCTCCATGAGGATTATTGGCACAAAGAAACATAAATGCAACTATGGCACAACCAAAATCATTCACTCCACTCAAGAAGGGTTATCACACAGAATGAAAAAATGCACTATGTCATATACAAGATACTAAAGATAGATTTAAAACTGATTATAACCTTCATTGTAAAGAATTTTCAATAATAAAGGAGTTGAATAAAAGATTGAAATGCTAGGATTTAAAACAAAAAATATAGAAACATGTTAATTATGAAATATCTTATGAAATTAATAGAAAATAAAACTTAAGATATGTAAAGGGTGTATTACTTATAGGGTAGGATAGCATAGGATTAATTATATGATTATATAAAAGGTGAGGGAAGTGTGTTGGTGGTTTTTAATCAGTAGGGATTCTTTCAACATTCATGGCATAACTTATTTCAAATACACATAAAACGTAGATGTAATCTAATGGAACTACTAGGAATAGTTTGCAATTATTAGTTCCAATGAAATGTAAATACCCAAAAGATCCTTGAAATCCTATATCATACACTAAAACTAGAATCTCCCATGCTTTTTCCTATCAAATCCATAAACCTAGGTTTCCTTAACAAGTTATTGAACAACATATCCTAAAATAATATAAAGAGTGTTTATAATCTAAATTTATTCTAAAAATGATAACCAATAATGAGAATCCCAAATGTCTAATCAACAACATTTGCAAAATATATTACTACACTTTATCAACAAAAATTATCAGAGAATGAAAATCATTTTCATTAACTTTGTAAGAAAATATTACTCACATCAATGTTTCAAAATTCTTCTATAGGGACAAGCATGGTGGATTCACTCTATGTTGGATAGGGGAGACATATAAACATGCTATCATAAATTGTTAATGGTTATACAACTATAGCCACCTTAGCAAGAGAGGAAAAATAGACATAGTAGTGATCCAAATTTTTACAATATCCTATACTTAAAAAGAAAAAAAAGACCCAAAAACACAACCAACCCTAAATTTAAGTCAAAACCTATTATTTATACATTTTCAAATCTATGACTATGGGTCGTAATTGGAATTAAGTCCACCAAGATGTCCCTAGTTAGAATATGGCCTTTTATCACACATAAGATCATCTATTTTCAAAAAAATAACCATTGCTCTAACTGATTATGTAAAGAATGATGAAGATATGAAACAAACTCTTTGATTTTTTAATTGGAAATGTTTTCATACAAGCTAGAAAGAGAATTTTTTTAAAGATCCAAACTGACTTTATCCTTATGTGAAACTATATAGAAAAGCTCTTAACCATTTACCTACATATTTGGAACCTTGTGGACAACTTCCATTCCTTTTATGCATACCATGGAACAACCTGCTCTGGCAACAATGGCATTAGAATGTTTTAACTATGATATAGATAGAAAATGATTTATGGTCATTATCTAAAAAATGTACTTTAGAATGGCCAATAGATATTCTTCTATGTTTTAGTCCCTATTGGATCCAATCTAAACACATGTTGCTTTCTTGAGCTACCTTAACTAGTAAATTTTATCAAATTGATCATGAGTGGGCCATAATTTAGCTCTATATCAAATTTTATTTATGTAGACACTGATTCAATTCTCGTCAACTCAATTATGCTACAAAAATGAATGAATATAGATGTATATATATTTTTTAGGGCCTCTTAGGCATTCAAACAAGTTCACTAGAGGATTTAGAGGTGTTTATGTGATTTAAATTAAAATTCCCATGACTTATATTGCCTTATGGTTTGTCTATTAACACCTTTACATTGCTTGGGTCCATAAGATCTCTTCAAACTAACTCGATGCTTATATGGCTCAACCATGGAATTCTACTCATTAATCCTTAAAATTTGACCATTTGTTATATTAGGACATGTGTCATATCCTTATTGGTCTTAAACCTTTTGAATAATCCATCTTGGATCATACCATTATATATGTGTGTATGGATTGATGTGAACCATCGATCTTGATCCAAAAAATGAAGTTTTATTAGTTGTTAGCTATCTTTGGCCCCAAGGTCATACCAATTAGAAACCCCATAATATTTATGCACCCTAAAATGTCATCTCTACTAGGCTATTACATTCTTTCCATTTGGTGGTCTTGGATTTTCTTGGAGCTTCGTTAAATATTCCACCATCATCATGTACTATTGATCTCATCTACATGGATCAATGTGGGCCATTGATCTATATCTATCTTATGTTGACATCTATACAATTTTAAAAATTTATAACCCAATGCTTTTATCATGGATTAATTTTATCTACATAGCCATCAAATAAAATTCACATGACTTTCAATGACATCTATGCAACCATTAAAATTCTAGCCCCAATGGTTTCTTACCTAGGCTTAATTTTGATGGTCATGAGGATGTCATTGTCAGTCATGTGACCATCAAATATGTCCATGTAATCATCAAAATTAAAGCCCCAATGGTTTTTTACCTGAGCTTGATTTTGACACTTGCATGACCATCTTCATTCATTTGTGTATACATTATGTGTAAAATGGCCTGGTCTAGCTAGACTTGTGATATGAACTTTGCTTGATCCTTGAAAACATTTATGATTTTTTGAATCTTATACCAACTAGTCCATGACCTTAAGCTACTTAGACCTAATGAAACCTATTAAGATCCTTCTCTCCCTTGACTACATGTTGAATGGTGGGTAGAGGACAATGGATTGAATTGAAATCTTAGAGTACAAATTCTCTGAACAAACTATCTGCAATAGAAATCTTGAACAACAAAAATCTTGAATATAATAATATTGAATTACACAATTTCTAAAAGCTTGATCTTGAAATTCTTCAGATAAAATGTCTAAAAACTTGAACTACATATTCTTTAGATAAAATTTTTGAATACCTTAACTTTAAATATTTCAAGAAAAATGTCCAAACACTTAAAATTTAAATCCTTTAAACAAAATTTCTGAAGGCCTGAGCTTTGAAATTCTTCAGAAAAAATTCTAGGAAGCTTAGGGTTCACAAAAGGTCCAAAGACTTAGTCTTGAAAAATCATGGACAAAATGTCCAAAGACTTAATCTAAAACTCAAATTTCAAAAATCCTAAACAATTTGAACTTGTGACCATTTTTCAACTTGTTATTTTCACCATATACTCATATGGACCTTTTCAACCCAATTAAAAACTATACTAATGCAAAGATTGCATTCAACCTTAAGAATTTTGCCACTTCAAAGCCTTTTAAAAGAAGGAAAACATTATAACTCAACATCATGTGATCTCTCTAGCTTGATTTTAATAATAGAACATGTAATCTTATTAAAATATGAGAACATCAAGCATTTGCTAGAACCAAGATTATATAGGGTTTTCATAAAGTAAAGGTTAGATTTTTTAACTTAGGCGAACACTTTAAAAATAGGAGGCAATAGTGGGATATTCATGTATTTCTATTTTGGAAAAGGGAAAAAATTACTTAGTGTAATTTTGGGCTCTCTCTTATGGATGCACACCCCCTATGAGTGTGGAATTAAGCCCAGAATGCAAGATTAGATACCAATCTAATCGACCATAGAGTCAATCCTTAGAAATCTATCAAAAAAACTCATGGAAGCTCAACAAAGTTATGACAGACTAAAGAAATAGATCAGAGAGATCTAAGAATGAACACAACATAAGAACATAAAAGGAACTATGCAAACAAGGCCTGAAGCAGGGGTAACAAACCAATAGAACAAAAAAGAAACAAAGTTTTACACTATGTACATAGTTATGAGCTCAATTGAGGAAATGTTTCAAAATTTCACCATTAACTAGTGGCTCTAGATTTTTTCCATCCCTTAATCTCTTGAACTTTTCTAGTAGATTGGTGTTCAAGATGAAGTAAAATATTCTTTGCACATGCCTAAAGTTCCTATTGTTAGGCTATAATAGGATGACACATTAAAGCAAATCCTCTTTACATGATCTCAAATCTAGATAAGACCATGCCAAAAGATTTTGGTACTCCTTTAGTAGTTGTAAATGAACTTATTTCTCAGCTGTAATTAGGTGAGTACCAAGCAAGAGTACACCAGGATCAGTAATGTCATTTATGTACTAAAATTAATACTTGAAATAAAAATAAAAGAATTCATCTTTAAGGGCATAAAATACAACCCCATATTCATCAAATGACATCTTCCAAATAACATATTCATTTTCAAACCTGGTATCAAGAATAACTGGTTACTCAATAATGTCCATATTCCCAATAAAGCTACCCAATGCTACACCCATGTATAACACTTCTTTCAAAGTACACTTTAGATCCTTGATTACATAGTGATTGGGTAACTCATTTACTTTTATTATACTACTATCACAAGTAAAATCTAATATTAGGACACATACCTTCTTGACCATGCTCCAAAATTAATCTATAAAAGTAGCATTCATCATTTCTATGGAGGTAGAGAACATAAATTGGGAGTATTGATAATTGAACATCATAATCTCATTATCACCATCAGATGTAAACTCAAAATCATTTGCATCTTCATCACTTGGTTTATTAGTATCACATGGGGAAAGTGGAAGTAACCACTTATCACACCAATCAATGTCTAAATAATAATTCATATCATTTACCTTGGTATGTAATGAATCAGGGACTTATTTTCTAACCCCTCTATTTTGACTTCTAACATCATGTGTAGGCCTATTGGGTAGCCCCTTCTTATCTCTAGCCATCTTTTAGGACATCTTTTTGATAGTGGAGGCCAAAGTCTTAATAGTATCTTTGAGCTTGGCTATCTTAGACTGTGTCTTTTCTAGATCAACTAGCTTTGCATCAACTTGCTTATTCAAGGGCTTAATCATAGATTTTATATTAATTTAAATTTGGATGGCCATATTAAATTCCAATCATAGGTTCATGGGAGCCTTGTCACTTAGGTGTTAAGCAACTTTCGTTTCAAAGTCATCATATTAATTTATCAAGCACACTATCTCACTAGGCCTGATGTTCTTGAGAAGCTGCATCATATCTTTATTGAACCTTGTATTGAAGTCCTACACACACTCATTAGGATTATTTTTTATGTTTTAAAACTCAACCAAAAGAAACCTTGGATCAATCCTATCACCATATTAAGTTCTAAATACATTTTTCATCTCTTCTCATAAATCAATGCATCCATGGGGAAGGGAATTGAACCATTCACAAGCATCTTCCTCCACCATGTGCACAAACAACTTAATGCACAAAACTTCATGATTAAGCTTGTAATATTCAATGATACTGTGAAAATCCATAAAATTTTGATCACCACTCACTACATTATTCCCTTAGAATTTTGGAAGACATTTCCTTACTTTATTTGGGACTTCATTAGGATAAACTTCCATTGCATCAAAATTAATAGGTAAAAATATAGGAATATAGAATGTAAGACATTCATTCTCATCTTGATCCCTACATCTCATGATTGGTTCAATGGTGGGTTCACAAAAAATGGAAAATGGATGTGAGGGGGTAAACAAAGTGGACTTGGTACATCAAACTTAGGAGGGGATTCAGCTAGTTGAGAAGGAACTAGATAGTAAATGGGGATGTATGATTTTGAATCACTTGAAAACTTATGATAATACTCAACAACATGAAGTTTAACAAATAAAAGTTTATAATAATTACAATAATATTGATAGCCTAGACAGTCCTTTGTAGCTACACTTCATTCTTCAATAAGACTCCAAACTTGTCTCCTTATTTGATGAACACTTAGGGGTAAGACAAGTTTATTAGATGAGTCACCTTTGAAGGATGACCTTAATCCTTTTAACTTTGCAAGCAATATAAATCTCAAAGTTGAAGATATTGAAGATGGGCACTGATCTTTCTTTGAAACTAGATGATGTTTTGGAGTTACCACTAGAACCAAAGTTCTAGAATATAAACATTTACAAACTTGAAGTGATGCATACTAAAACCATATCTTTCAAAAGTTAGTGATGACGTATGAAAGCAAAGATAATGAAACCTTTATAATCATGTTCAAAAGGGGAAACCACCTAAAAAAATGACAAATTCATATTTCTTTACAACAAATAGAAGATGTCAATTACCAAATCTCAAAAGTTCATAGCAAATCCCTAGTGGAGTGTTGTGTCATTGATGGCCAAGATAGTCAAATAAGTGCAATAGCAATAGATAAATTCACAACATGAAATACTTAGAACTCTTTGTAAGAGTCGCCAAAAACACAAGTGACCAAAACTTCAATTTAATCATTGATAATGGTGCTAATTGAGTATTGGTTCCTAGTTATACACCCCTTATGCTTGGCCTTGCACACTTGAATAAATTGGAAAACAAAGATGAAAAACCCACTAGTATGTCATTATAGCTAGGGGAGGGTTTGGAATCAAGAATGAACTGAATGGATAAAATGATTAAGAGTCACCAAGAGAGGGTATGGTCAACAAATTGCTACTTCTAGCTCTACTAAACCAAGGTGCGAGGACCTATGGGGTAGCTTTCTCGCATAGAGAGATTATGCAGTTCAGCCTTCACTAGGATTTATTGGTACAAAGAGACATAAATGAAACTAGGTCATAACCAAACTCATTCAATCCATCCAATAAGGGTTAACACATAGAATGAACAAATACACTATGTCATATGCAAGCTACTAAAGACAAATTTGAAAGTGATTGCAACCTTCATTATAAATAATTTTCAACAAAAAAGTGGCTAAATAAAATATTACAATGCTAGGATTTAAATAACAAAATGTAGACACATGTTAATTATGCAATATATTACACATCTCCTATCAAATAACACATAATATATGCAAAGGGTGTATTACTTTCAAGTTAGGATAGTGTAATATGAGTTATATGATTATATAAAAGGGGAGGGTAGTGTGTTGGTGGCTTTCAATTAGTAGGGATTATTTCACCATTCATGACATTACTTATTGCAAAGATGCAAAAAACTTAAATTCAAGCTAATGGAACTACTAGGAGTAGTTTACACTTATTGGTGCCAATAAAATGCCAATACCCAAAACATCCTTGAAATATTATAACATACATTGAAACTAGAATCTCACATGGTTTTTCCAATAAAATTCATGAACCTAGGGTGACCTAATAATTTATTCAATAACATATCCTAAAATAATTTAGAAAAGGTTTATAATCTACATCTATGCTCAAATTGACAACCAATAATGAGCATAAATCACAATGTTCAATCAACATAATTTACAAAACATATTACTGCACTTCATAAATATAAATTAGTAGAGAACCACAATAATTTTCATTAAATTTTCAATAAAATATTACACACATCAGTGTTTCAAAATGTTTCCATGGGGACAAGCATGGTGGATTTGCTCCATGTTGGATAAGGGAGACATATAAACATGCTCCTAGAATTTTATAATGGTTGTGAAACTATAACCACATTAAAAAGAGAGGAAAAATACACACATTGATGATCCCAAAAATTTGAAGATCCTATAATTAAAAAGAAAACAAATATCCAAAAACATAACCAACCCTAAATAGAAGGAAAAACCTCCTATTTATACATTTTCAAATGTGGGACTGTGGGTCACAATTTGAAAAAGTGCAACATAAACCTTCAAGTCTACCAAGATGATCCTAGCTAGAATATGCCCTTTTATCACACTTGACATCCTCATATCTTTGTATGAAAATAATCATTACTCTAACTTCCTCTAAAAATAGTGTTGAAGATATACGAAAACTCTTTGATCTTTTGACAAGAAATGTTTTCATACGAGCTGGAAAGAGAACATTTGTTTGAGGATCCAAAAAAACTTTGACCTCATGTATAATTATCTTTATAAGCTCTTAACCACTTTCTTGCATAGTTGAGACCTCTTAGATAGCCGCCATTCCTTTTATGCATGCAATGAAACAACCTACTTTGGCAATGATGGAATCAGATATTCTAGCTATGATATAGATAGAAAATGATTCATGGTCATTATCTAAAAAATATGATTTGAAATGACCAATATATCTTCCATTGGATCCAATCTGGGCATGTTTCACTTTCTTGAGCTACCTTTTCTATAATTTTTTATCAAACTACTCATGAGTGGACCATAATTTAGCTATGGATCAAATTTTTCTTATGTAGACACTGATTCAATTCTCCTCAACTTGATTATGCTACAAACATGATTGAATTAGGATTTATGTAAATTATTTAGTGCCTCTTTCACATTCAAACATGTTAAAAAGAAGCTTTAATGGTGTTTCTATGCTTCAAATTACAAGTCTCATGACTTATATTGCATTTTAGTTTGTTTATTAACACCTTTACATTCCCTAGGTCCATAAGATATTTTCAAACTAACTCAGTGCTTATTAGATCCACCATGGCATTATACTCATTAATACTTAAAATTTGACCATTTTTCATATTAGGACGTGTTTCATTTCCTTATTGGTCTTGATACTTTTGAACATTCCATCTTGGTTCACACAATTAGATCTATGTGCACGAATTGATGTAGACTATCGATCTTGATTTAAAAAACCAAGCGTTATTGGTTGTTATCTATTTTTATCCCCAAGGTCATGTCACTTGGTAATCCCATGGGATTTTTGTGCCCTATAATGTTAGCTTTTCTAGGCTAATCTATTTGTTCCATGTACTAGTCTTAGATTTACTTAGAGATTCATTCAATAGTCCAACATCATCATACACCATTTATCTCATATGCATGGATCGATGTGGGTCATTGATCTATATCTAGATTATGTTAATGTCTATGTAACCATTAAAATTTAGACCCTAGTATTTTTTTCATGGATTAATTTTGACATCCACATGGCCATCAAATGATGTTCATATGACCATCAATGACATCCACATGACCATCAACATTTTAGTCCCAATGGTTTCTTACCTGAGCTTAATTTTGATGGTCATGTAAATGTTATTGATAGTCATGTGACCATCAGTGATGTCCATGTGACCATAAAAATTTAAGACCCAATGTTTTCTTACTCAAGCTTAATTTTGACACTTACATGACCATATTCATTCATTTTTTATGCATGATGTGTAAAATGGTTTGGTCTAGCTAGACTTATGCTATGAACTTTTCTCGATCCTCAAAAACTTCCATGATTTTATGAAGCTTGTACGAACTTGTCTATGACCTCAAATCACTCAAACCACATAAAACCTACTAGGATCATTCTCTCCTTTGACTACATGTTAAATGTATGGTAGAGGATAATGGATTGAATCAAAATCTTTGAGTACAAATGCTTTGAACAAACTATCTATAGTAGAAATATTGAACAACAAAAAGCCCAAATATAAGAATCTCACATTGCATAATTTTTGAAAGCTTGATGTTAAAATTCTTTAGACAAAATGTTTGAAATATTGAACTAAAAATTATTTAGAAAAAATGTTTGAATAAATTAAATTTAAATATTTTAGGCAAAATTTCTAAACACTTGAACTTGAAATCCCTTGGATAAAATGTCTGAAGGCTTGAGATTTGAAATGTTAAAAAAAAATGTCCAAAAGCTTGAGCTGCATAGTTTTTTTGAAGACTTAGTCTTGAAAACTAATGGAAAAAATGTTTAAATACTTATTCTGAAAATAAATTTTCAAAAATCCTAAATAATTTTAACTTGTGACCCTTTTACAACTTGTTGTTTTCACCATATACTCCTATGGACATTTTTAACCCAACTGCAAGTTGTACTAATGAAAAGATTGTATTCAAACTTGAGAATTTTTCCACTTCAAAGCCTTTTAGAATATGTAAAACATTATAAATCAACACCATGTAATCTCTATATCTTTATTTTAATCATAGACCCTGCAATCTTACTGAAATATGAGAACGTCAAGCATTTGTTGGAACTAGGATTATATATGGTGTTCACAAGGCAAAGGCTAAATTTTTTAACTCAGGTGAACACTTCACAAATAGGAGGTAATATTTGGATATTCATTCATTGCAATTTTGGAAAAGGGAAAAAATTTAATAGTGTAATTTTGGGCACTAACACTAGAAAGGTTGTGCACTATATTGATACTACTATGAAGGATTCATCATCATATGATAGATGTCACAAATTCCTATATCAAGATAAATAAGAAAAAGACAAGAACTAAGTGAAAAAATATAAATGGAAATAGGAATAATAAAATGTAATAAAATATGAATATATGTATATCAAAATTAGAATATTATGGGGGTAATCAATCAAATAAATACTAAGAAACCATGCACAATGGACAATGTGATGGTCAACTAAAAGAACCCATGTAGGAATAGTATTAGGTGCTATAAAATTCTCTTGAAGAGAATTAAAATCTATATATGTATTCAACCTATCTATGTGAAAATATATGAAAAAATCGTGTGCTATATTATATCCATAAACATTATCATACCCATTTTTTTGCATGTTGTTTCACTATATTATCTATAGTAGTTGGTTCACTATCTTGTACGGATACACAAAATTCTTATATTTGTTGTGAAATTTTTTTCAAGTCATGCATGAATGTAATTTTTGTCTCCAAATCTTTCACCTTAGAAGAGAGTGTTCAAGTCTCTTTCAGATTTGGGCAATGTTGAAATATTTCTAGGCATGTGGGTATGTTTATAAGGGAAATGAACCTCTAGATTGAAAGGGCTAGCTACCTAAATGTAGCTCTACAAAACAAACTCTATCTAAACCAATTTGATTTAAATGAAAAGAGTTATAAATTACACAAAGGGAAACCTACTCTAATATTGGTGATGCACCAAGATTATCTTCCATGTGAATATCATATTCTAATGTACAATATAGAAAAATGCATAGACCATTTTCAAGCTTTAAGGGGTTCTAACACAAGTATTTCATTATAGAGATGAGATGTATAAAATGACACAAGGTAAATTACTTGGAAGGAAAATTTCACATTCCAAGAATATTTATACACTTACATCAATTCAACACACTTGAACACACTTTATATGACATGTTAGACTAAGAACTTTTGATCGGGTATGAAGGATAAAGGATAGAAGGATAAAAAATCATCACTTACTATCACTATACATCACTTACATGCTTAGATAATTATTTAGAACTAGAAATAAAAAACTTGTATTAATGTTTAAAGGTAAAATATAACATCAATCCAGTAGGGCTTCACCATACACTATGTGGTTATTTTTTACACTAGCCCAAGGTTTGTATTTGTAGTAGAAAAGAAGAGAGAGGAGGAGGCCTTTGGTGCTAAAGAGAGGAATCAATATATTATAATTTTCCATATTCAACTACAACTATCTTTATAAATGATTCTCATATAGGCCATATGATTGATCATGTCACCTCAAGGGGTTACACAGTTAGCCTGCTCTATCAAATATGTTTCCCCAATGGTTATATTAGTAAAAGATACTTTGAAATGGAATTAATTTGGTTATGAAAAATGATTCCACTTGTTATGAATTTGTCTTGATACTAACAACTTCTCATCAGCTCATTGAGAAGTGTAATAGTGTGGGGAAAAGTCCTTTTCATTCCATTGGCATTGGAGAGGCATCACTTAGAGTCTAAATGCATGCTTTCATGGAATTTTTGAGAATGTTGGATTTATGTGTATGTCTACAAATATCCCTTGAAATCTCACCTCAACTTGACCTTAGTCAAATTTCCAAATTCTACAAAGCCCCTGAGTTGATTGTTCCTTTGATTGGCCATCAAAAAATGACTCAAATATTGATATGATCAAGGGTGAGATGAACCCTCTGATCTACATTGGTGGATGAATAATGTGATCCATTGGATATTTGAGCATTTGATCAAGGACCATTGATCTTATTGGGAACCACTATTTAAATGCCAATGTCTAGCTTATCACCTTGAAATTGACATCCATATAACCATCATTCTACTGGGACAATTCCTTCAAGTCATTTTCATTTAAAATTTTCCCATAGACCCTTTTCTTCTCACCCTTCAAAAATCCTAAACATGCCCTTTGATAATCTTGAAATTTCCCTTTGGAAATATTAAACTAGACACTTTCCTGAGAAAAGACCCTTCAAACTTTTTGCAAGTGTCCCTTCGAGCTTTTTGTAAAGGACCTTTCAAATTTTTTGAGAGAGCACCAATTCCTTCAAAAAAAATGAAAGAGATAATTATTTTAGAAAGATTATTTTAGACAAAATGTCTGAAACAATTTATTCAAAAAAAATATGGACTAATTCCCAAGAAAAGGCCCTTTAAAAATATTGTAATTGTCCCTTCGCAAGATAAAGAAGAATCCCTTTGCTTGAGAAATGTTCCTTCAAATTTTTTAAATGTGTCCCTTCAGAATTTTTGAAATTTTCCCTTCGTAAGAGAAAAGACCCTTCGACAAAATTGAAAATGTCCCTTCATACTTTTTGCAAAGGACACTTCTATGAAAAAAAGACCCTTTGAACTTTCTATAAGTACCCTTTTAAAATATTTAAATTAAACAATTCCTTTAGAAAATTTGAAAGAGCCAATTCCTTCTGAAAAGTTGAAAGAGCCAATTCCTTTAGAAAAGTTGAAAGGACCAATTCCTGAGAAAAGACCCTTCAGAAATATTGAAAATGTCCCTTAGAACTTTTTGAAAAGGACACTTCCATGAGAAAAAGACCCTTTGGACTTTTTGTAAGTGACCCTTCCAAAATATTGAAATGTACCAATTTTTTTAGACTTTTTGTTTTGGACAAAATGTTTGAAATAATTTCTTTGAGACTTGAACAAAAAACCCAAAGCAAAACCTTATTGAAATAAATGAAACTTGAGTAGAAAGACTAAAATACCACTTGCAAAAAGAATGAACAAAAGATTTTAAATTAAATAATACTTGACACTTTGTTGTAGGGATAAATAAATTAATAATGTTGCACTTAGCCAAAATGAAAGATGCAAAACTTGGGTGTGAAAATTGGCTAACATTCTTGGTGATTCCTCGGGGTGGCATTCCTACTATGCCTAAGACCAGTTGCCTAAATCCTTCCATTAAGCATGGAGTCATGTATATAGGCACCTAGAAAATGACTTGAATAGTCCCTTGGCTCAAAAAAAAAAACACAAGATGGTTGATCACATGCCAAAGGTAAAGATGATGAGCTTAGAATATGGCTCATTATTGACATGTTATTTCCCTCAATTCATCTCTCAAAGGATATTATCCTATTCAAATCTTAGATTGTTAGATAGTTATTACATGGAAATAGATATTTGTCTTATTTATATTGAACCAAAGATTAAACCTTTACTTTGTCATTAATGTCTAATACATAGCATGTTTTAGTGATTTTTATTATGAATAATGCTTAGGAAAAAGACACAAGCATTGTATAGTGAATGTGCAATTTTTATCTTCATCCAATAGAACTATAGACTCTGTAGGCTTGTTTCTATAGACTCTGAAGGCTTGTTTCTATGGACTCTATAGGATCATTTCTATGGATTCCATAGGCTTGTTTTTACAGACTTTGCAAGCTTGTTTCTATGGACTCCACAACTTTCTTTCTATAAACTTCGTAGGTTCATTCCTCCTGACTTTGTAGGGTCAATTATGAGAATTCTATAAGGATGAAGCTACAAATGAAGAAGCTGGTGGCTAGATAGGATAAGAGAGAATCATTGTGGCTAGAATCAAATAAGGGAAATAATCACCTGCTATATTGTAGGATTTTCTTTTGATAAAGTTGTATATAGATTTGGATCTTAGGATTATTATAGGATAGGATATCTATTTTATCAAAAAAAATGGATCTTTTGGAAATCAAATCTCCTATCTTTGGATGAATAGATCGACCAAGGAATCCTATTCCTTTGCATACTATTTTGAGATGAATATATTAGTATAAAATGTAAGATTTTGAAATCTTATAGATATAGATATTAGATGATAAAGAGCAGATAATAGAGGAAAAGTTTTGTACAAGCTTATTATAGGTTTCAAATAGATTATAATCATTTCAATTTTATGAATTAATAATTCAATTTTTAAGCATTGATTAATCTTTGTTCCTAGTTCGAGAGGAGCAAGGGCCCACTCTCCTTAGAATCAAGAACTATGTATGGCATTTATGTTATGTTTTACTAATTCATTGTTATAATTAAGTAGAATCTTGTTAATATTTACATTTATTCATAAAAACATCAAAATAAATTCATAGTTTAAAGAAAGCATTTTCTTATTTCAAAGTCATTTTCTTCTGAGCAATGTGTGTTTTCCTTTATAGTAAACATGTGAAACAAATTTCCTGTCATTAGTGAAGAGTGTGATTTTTCTTTTCATGCAAGCGTAAATAGGAGTGTGATATTTTAATTATAGCAAAAGAGTGGATTGATTTGATTTCTTCTTTTTCAGGAAAAGAGTGAATCATGTAGTTTAGGATACATTTTTTTATTTATTCAAAGTTAGAATAGGACAATCAAACACCTACATAAGCAGCCTTCTAGATCTACCATCCCATACCTTACTGTAGACAACTTTGGACACCAGCCCTAGTTGATAAGACATCAATTGAATATTGATTAAATGAGGAGTTAAATGACACTCATAATTTTTGGCACCATTTCTACAGAACATAAAGTGTTATCAAGGTAATAATTATTGGTCTAGGGTGAAAAATAGAAAACATTATAAAAACCCATAAAATCCTATAAAAATTCAATAAATTGATGTACCATCCTTGATATTTTAAAGGATGATTCATCTCAAAGTTTCCACCAAGAACACAAGTGGACACTCCTTCAACATCTCTGAGTAGTGAACTAGAAGTTACAAGTGAAACCTATTTGCAAGAATCTTCTAAAACTTGGATAGAAACTAGGCCATTACCACAAGTAATCCCTATATGACAAATTCATCAAGATCAATCTCTTGTAGGAAGACACTATTTAGAAGTTGCCAAGGATTTAGAAGAAGCATTTCAAAAATATGTAACTGAAGAAATTTTTTAAAATTTTTAACAACCCATAACTAATACCACAAATATTCAGTGGGAATATCATCCTAGTTTTGAAACATCATCAGAAGAAGAAATGGCTCTCCAACAAAATCAACAACTTGCACAACCAAGGACTTCCTCCTTTCCTATTATTATAGATCCTAATGATCAAATCCCCATAAAAAATATTTCACCAGCTAATCTGCCATATTTTTGGGGAATATCTATAAAATATCTTAATCAATTCCTATTTGAGTTTAAGGTGCTATGTCAAACCTATGATTACATAACAGATGGCCAAGAATTAAAACTATTTCCCTCTACACTTAAAGATATAGCTTTGAGATGGTTCATGGGTTTACCTGGTGATTCTATTAGAACATGGGATGACATGGAAATATAATTCTTAAACAAATACCAAGATTACTATCGAGTGCAAGAAAGAAAAGAGGATTTCTTCAAAATAAAATAAAATGAGGATGAATCTTTAGAGGATTATTTGGATAGATTCATTTTTACTCATAAAAAAAGAAATTATCCACTCACTAAAGACGTTCAAAAATTGGTTTTCTTGAAAGGGTTGGATGAATACATTAGAGATGCCTTAAATTTTATGAGAGGAGGAGATATAAATAAGTTGGCCTTAGATTATATTTCTGAGCTTTGTACCAACTACTCTTAAATGAAAACTAGAATTAGGAAAGGAATATTTTGGAAATCTAATGAAGTGGGTAAGTTAATGAAATAATTTGCTAATATAAAGACATATATCTTGGTTACACTAAATAGTAACTTAGATGGCCTTCAAGCTAAGGCAAATGCGAAAAAACCCTTAGCAATCTACTATCCTAAGTACAAATAGAAACATGCTCTTAAAGACTATCCCTTAGATAGAACCAATGTTTCATCATGCGGGATTTGTGATGCAACAAATCATGATACCAAACATTATACCCTTCTACTTATTTTTAAAAATTAAATGAAAATACAAGTCTAGTCCATTAAAGAAGTAAATTATATTCAGAGACAAAACTTTTCCCCACAAAACCAGGCTTAAGAATAGTTTGTTGTAAGAAATCTAGTTAATCCATGGATGGCACCATAGAATGTTTTAGTTCCTTCACTCTTTTGGAATCAACCCCAAATTTCATCAATTCAAAATCTATGGGAAAGACAAGATTGGATGCCAACACCCCCATCTATGATGACACAACAATAACAACAATAGATACCATAACAATAATGGATGCCATAGCCATATCAATAATGGAATCAGTAGTGGAACCCATAGTCATAATTCACTAAACCAAGAAAACCACTTCAACAAAAAACTATTATGCCACCTCTAGTTATTTAGCAACAAATAAAAATCAATCAACCCTCAATACCTACACAACCAATAGGAAATCCAAAAAATAAACAACCATCACCTATTTATGTTAATGAACAAGAAGATACAATCAATGTTGGAGCTATTGAGTGTTCAGACATGCATTTGAGATTAGCAAAAAAATATACAAAAACCTCTAGTTCTCATTTTTGAGATACCTAATAAAAATGAAAAGACCAAATCATCTCAATTAAACACTGGAGAGGCCAAAATCAAAATGAGCCCTAAAGCAAAAAAAGAAAAAACTACTACCCTAGTAGTTCCTTTTCTTGAAAGATTAAAAGAAATGGGTATTAAACTAGAATCAAACTTGGTCCATGAGTTATAAAAGATCAATATTGAGGTACCCCTTATACAAGCTAGTAGGGATATACCTGAATTAAACAAGATCATCAAAAACCTTTGTATCAAGACACTTGGGAGGAAAGCAAAATATCTAGGAACCATTCATGTTGATGGAAAAATTACTAATTTATTAGCAAGAAAACTATTAGTTCCAAAATATATAGATCTGCGAAGCCCAGTGATCATAGTTATAATTGAAGGTAAATAAAATCCTAATGTCTTGATAGATTTGGGAGCATCAATCAATGTTATGGCAACTGATACTCTCCATGCATTATCTCTTATGAGAATGCAACCCACAACTACCATTCTTCAAATGGCAGACCAGTCTATAATAAAACTAGAAGGGACTATAGAAAATATTGAATTAACAATAGAATCTTGGGAGTATCTAGTAGATTTCATGCTTTTGTAACCCAAAACAAAGAATCTAGGATATCCCATAATCCTAGATAGACCATGGTTGGATACTGTAGCAGTATTGATTGATTACGTGTTAGGAGACATGACCATTTCTAATGGGATAAAGTCCAAATGCATCTATTTGTATCCTCCTACAAAACCATCAAAAAATTGCATACAAGAACTTTGGGTGGATAAATCAGACAACACATTAAACAACATTTCCTTATTATCTATGATCATAGTTAAAAAAACACTTAGAAGAATTGAATGGAGACATATACCCAGAATCTACAGACTCTGCCAATCTAAAAACTTTGAACTACCTTAGTTCAGGATTCTTGGGTCAAAAAAAATATTATGAAACCTCCACTTCTACTTCTTCTATTGTTTCTTCACCATATGATCATGGATTGATTTAGGAAAGTGTGTGGAAATTGGTAGAACAATAACAAACTCATTTATTAGATGTATTCCATTATTCTTTAGCAAGACCGATTCCTCTTAGAAAATAGTTTGTTGATAATGTAACTATGTTTCATAACCTACTTCCTCATCCATGTCCTCTAAACTCATTGATTAGTGAGTTTAAGTGAATAGAATCCAACTACCCAGGTATAAAACCAATCATGGTATTACATGGAAAGATTTTTAACATCAATAGTTGGTTAACAAATGAAGAGGAAGATCAACTATTTGAAGTACTGGAAAGACATACCAAAGATTTTGCTTGGGATTATACCAACATGAAGGGAATTCACCCTAGCATATGCACTCATCACATTTACACAAAATCTATCAAACCGATCAGACAACCACAAAGAAGAATAAACCTAACATTAAAGGAAATAGTCAAAATAGAAATCTAAAAGTTGTTAGAAGCTGGGTTTATTTATCCCATCTCAGATAGCTAGTGGGTTTCACCTCTGGTAATTGTGCCAAAGAAAAATAAAAAATTAAGGTAATGTGTAGATTATAGAGAATTGAACAAAGCAACACTCATAAGTTACTTTATTTTACCTTTCATTGATCAAGTTCTTGACAACTTGGCAAGAAAGAGATTTTTTTCTTTCCTAGATGGGTTTAGTAGGTATAACTAGATAACGGTAGTAGCTAAAGATCAAGATAAAATCATGTTTACCTACCCTTGGGGAACTTTTGCTTATTGAGTACTTCCATTTGGGCTCTGTAATGCTCCAGCAACCTTCTAAAGAGTAGTTCTGGCAATATTCTCTTACCTTACGAATGATTGTGTTGATGTATATATGGATGATTTCACTATTTATGGTGAAACTTATGAAAAGGCTCTTACCAAATTGGAAATATTATTGATTAGATGTGAGGAACATCAATTATCTTTGATCCATGAGAAATGTTTATTCATGATGGATGAAGGAATAGTCCTAGGACACCATATTTCTGTAAAAGGCATTCAAGTAGATCTAAAAAAAGTTAAAATAATCTCCAATTTACCCATTCCACAAACATAAACTAAAATTAAGAGTTTTTTAGGACATGTTGGTTACTACAGATGTTTCATATATAAGTTTAGCCAAATAACTACCCCTATGTTTTCCTTGCTTACAAAAGATAGTACATTCAAATGGAGTGATAGTTGCCAGTAGGCCTTTGAGACCATCAAAGATAAACTTTTTATTTTTATAGTATTGAGATGACCAGATTGGACTAAGCCAGTCCATATATACACAAATGCTTCCAATATAGCACTAGGAGTAGTCCTTAGACAAAAGGATGAAGAGGGAATGAGAGCTATAGGTAGAATTTCATTTAGTGATTTAATTAGTCAGTTTAATGGTAATGAGTAGATTGGGACTTCATGTCTAGTAGATTCTAAGGGAAAATCAAAAGGGATTAGTATATATTCACTTCTTGAACCTTGGAAATCTATTTCCAAGTGGGTACTCAAGTATATCATTTGTGAAGGGCAACACAATATTTGAGGGGGATATGTCATGAAAATGTTAATACATCTTAAGCATGGGAGGCAAAACCCTCAATATAAAATTAACCTCCCATCCTTCTTATATGGTGCTCTACAAGTTATGTCTATAACTCCTAATGATGATCTTAGGTATCATGGCCTTATTCATCTCATTATCCAACATCACTTCTTTCAGTAAGGATAAGAGGTCTGGAATAAATTTTAGAATAGTATAACATAACAAATTCTAGATTTTCTTGCACAAGAAACCCCAAATTCACCATAGAAATGCTCATCTCTACTTGCTACATCAACTGAGAAAATAACACCAAGGAAGAAATCACAAACTATAGTCCCAACAGAAATTCATTCTTCTTTAAGAAGAATCACAAAGTCTCAAATCCCTATAGTTTTAAGGTCTCCACAAGAACCTCATGAATCTGTAGTATAACCAATTCCCTTTTTAGGAAGAAGAAAATTAAGAGGAAAGGTTGCTACATAACCTTAGAAGACTGAGGGATTGATGGTTGAAAAGGAAAGCCAAACAAGTGTAGCTCAAAGAGTGACCAAAAGAAGGAAACAACTCATTCTGATAGATGAAGATAAACAAGAAGCTGTAGACATTCTAGAAAGTCTTAAAATGGTATCTCATTCTCCCATACATCAAAATATCCTTTCACCTATAGATATTAAAGAAATTTATTCTAAAAGGAAATCTCCAATCATAATGGAGGAGCCAATCCTAGAGGAAGAGCCACACATAGCAGAGGAATCAAGTATGGTAGAACAACCTCCTATTCTAGTTGAAATTGCAATGGATAAAGGGAAAACTATATGTACCAATGAGAAAGGCAAATCATCTAGTCTAAGTGATACTATTCTATAGTTAACTTTGCATCTTTCTCAAGCTCAAGCTCTTAAAAAATAACAAACTACTTACATTACTGACTTGATCAGTCAATTACAGGACAAGGATCATCTCAACTCATTTTTGGTGCAAAAATTAGATATAGCATCTATTGATCATGCAATAGAAGCTCATAGATTAGAGGAAACAATAAAGGAACATGAAAGTGAAAAAATAGATCTTTGGATATATATAGAAAGTTTGAATAAGGAAAATATGAGATTGTAGATTTTGGTAAACTCTTCCAAAGCACCTGATATTGCACCTCCTCCTCCTAAGGTATTTGTTGACCATGGTTATCAAACAAGTGATCTAGGTATTCCTCCCTTGCAAATACTACATCAAATTAAAGAAGAATATTTTGTACTTAAATAGAAAAACAAAGATGTAACTTCCTCAAACAAAATCTTGGAAAATGAAAAGAAATAATTAGAAACTCAAGTCCAAGATTTAGAAGAAAATTTATAGGATGCATGCAAATTAGGAGAAACCCTTTGGTATGTAGGAATCCTCCTCCTACATACAGTTTGTTTTTATTTGAACAATTTTATAGATGGCAGCTTCTGTGGATCTCTTGTCATCTTCCTTACAAAATTTTACAGCCAACAACATTTTTGTAAATTTTCTATAGTGTTGAACCTGATTAGCAAGATTTACTTTGTGAATTTTGTTTACATGATTTGATTCTAGGAGACCATGAGCACAATAAATTTTTGATAAAACTTCATTTGGGAGAATTTCAACTAAGGGCATTACATTCTAGATTCAAAAATCAAATAGCATGGAAAAGCAGATTTAAGGACTATACAAATCATGCTAAGACTATAAGATTATGTGCTCGACCAGCCTTTCCTATTCCCAAATTGATCAAATGGAATTTTAACTATGATTTGATAGATGATAAGGTTAAAATGCATTATTTAAAGGATTTATATGACTGTGCTATTTATTTTGATTTGTTTTCAAGATAGAGTTTTGATTCAGTGGTGGTTGTAAGTGTAAATAGATGGGACCAACTTTCAGTGCCTCTTAAAAGATGAGAGGTCATGTCCCCAAATAACTTAAGATGGAGTATGAGGAGAGAATCCTCAATTTTGGAAATCTTAATAGAGGTAATAAACTTTGGGGGAGAGTATATATGGATTGGCATGAGATATAGACCGCCTTGTTGATCATACCTATTCTAGGATGGCAGAGTTGGGCTCCACAATCAGAGGAGCAATTAAATATATGGAAATAAATGATTCAAGCACATCAGGTATTTACAAGCAATTTAGATAAGCATATAATAAATGAATTTTATGAATATGATTTGAGTCAAAATGTGGAAAGTAGAAGCCAAAGCTATGAATGCCAATAAATGTTTATAATGGGAATTGCAAAAGGTAAAGCTTGGGGGAGATGATGAGCTCAAAATATGGCTCATTATTGACATGTTATTTCCCTCAATTCATCTCTTGAAGGATATTATCTTATGAAAATCTTATATTGTTAGATAGATATTACATGGAAAATAGATATTTGTCTTGTTTATATTGAACCAAAGACTAAACCTTTACTTTGTCATTAATGTCTAATACAAATCATGTTTTAGTGATTTTTGTTGTTAAGAATGCTTAGGAAAAAGACACAGGCAATGTATAGTGAACATGCAATTTTGATATTCATCTAGAAGAATTATGGACTCCATAGGCTTATTTTTATGGACTCTATAGGCTTGTTTCTATGAACTCTATAGGCTTGTTTCTACAGACTCTATAGGCTCATTTCTATGGACTTTGTAGGCTTGTTTCTATAGACTCCACAAGATTGTTTCTATGGACTCCACAAGTTTGTTTCTATGGACTCCATAGGTTCATTCCTCTTAACTCTATAGGTTCAATTCTGAGAATTCTGTAAGGATGAAGCTACAAATGAGAAAGCTAGTGGCCAGATAGGATAAGAGAGAATCATTCTAGCTAGAATCAAATAAGGGAAATAACTTCCTGCTATTTTGTAGGATTTGCTTTTGATAAATTTGTATATATATTTGGATCTTAGGACTATTATAGGATAGGATATCTATTTTATTAGAATACTTAGATATCTTAGAAATACAATCTTCTATATTTGGATGAATGGATCGACCAAGGAATCCTATTCCTTTGCATCATATTTTGAGATGAATATATTAGTATAAAATGTAAGATTTTCATATATTATAGATATAGATATAAGATGATAGAAAGTAGATAATATAGGAAAATATTTGTACAAGCATATTATAGGTTTCAGATAAATTGTAATCATTTAAATTTTATGAATTAATACTGTAGTTTCTAACATTGATTAATCTTTATTCCTAAGTCTGAGAGGAGCAAGGGCCCACTCTCATTGAAACCAGTAACTATGTATGATATTTATGTTATGTTTTACTAATTCATTGTTATAATTAATTAGAATCTTGTTAATATTTACATTTATTCATAAAAACATCAAAATACATTCATAGTTTAAAAAATTCATTTTATTATTTCAAAGTCATTTCCTTATAAGCAATGTGTGTTTTCCTTTACAACAAATGTGTGAAACAAATTTCCTTTTGTTAGTGAAGATTGTGATTTTACTTTCCATGCAAGTGTAAATAGGAGTGTGATCTTTTACTTATAGCAAAAGAGTGGATTGATTTGATTTATTCCTTTTTAATAAAAGAGTGAATGACGTAGTTTAGGAGACATTTATTTCTTTAGTCAAAGTTAGAATAGGACAATCAAACACCCCCATAAGTAGCCTTCTAGATCTATCATCTCATACCTTACTATAGATAGCTTTGGACACCAGCCCTGGTTGATAAGACATTAATTGAATATTGATTAAATGACACTCATCAAAAGACTCACACCAAACAAAATAAAGGAACCACACTTGTGCTACAAAGCACTTAGGGAACACAACAAGAAACCAAAACAAAACTAGACCAAACACACACACCTAAGCTATTATTTAGAAAACATGTCCTGCAAGGACTAATAGTATAAATTTAGATGTATCCCATTCATAGGGATAGGAAATTATTCTCCATTCATCTTCATCATCTAAAAGGAGTTGCTTTTCTTTCACTTTTTAATGATGTAAGGACCACTCCACAAAATGTCAAACTTTGTATGTCTACCCAATTTTGCTCTATCCTCATCCCAATTTAGGACCACATCACCTTCCTTGAACACTCTTACACTTTTTCGTTTGTAAAAGGACTTCTTCATGAGTACTTGGTGGTGATCCATGGCCTTGTGTGCCTTTTATCTTACTTTTTGTATTTGTATTAGTTTTATCAATCTAACTTTCATTGGAGTATTTTCAAGTAGTTCCAGCTACTATGTAAGTTATAGAGTAGGGAGTTCTTGAGATATGAATGACCTAACCTCTCTCCCATAAAGAAGAACAAAGGGAGAATTACCAATTGATCTCCTAGGAGTAATCTTGTCAGCCCATAAGGTTATCTTCAACTTTTTGTGTCATGTTCTTTGATTGTTCTCCAATGTCCTCTTGATGATCTTGATGAGATTCTTGTTAGTAAATTCAGCCAATCCATTACCTTGAGGGTAGTAATTAGATGAGGTGCCCAAGTAAAATACATTCCTATTTTCCCAATCAAAAGTTTTAAGACATATGAAAGTAAGTTCATTATCATAAATGATAACTTGGGGAACTCCAAACCTTGTTATAATCTTCTCACAGAACTCCAAGATAACCTTTTTACTTGCCTCCAATGTAACAACCTCTACCCACCTTGTGAAGTAGTATGTAGTATTCAATATACATTACTTGATGAAGGTTTAATCACACTAATGAAATCAAGGCCCCATTATATGAAAGGCTAGTCTACTTGGATAGGATTCAATGAAAGGGCTACAAGTTTCTATTTGCCTATAAATAAGGCACATTGAGGACACATCTTAGCCCAATGGTAATAGTCCTTAAAAAGACTAGGCCAATATTAAAAAAACCTCATTATCTTTGTAGCTATCATCCTAGGAGAGAAATGACCTCCATCTGCACCATTGTGAAATGTTTCCAGTAGCATATCAAATTGATCACTATTAACACACCTAAATAGCACACCATTCATGTCTTTCCTAAAGAGAACACCATCTACAAGATAGTAGGGCATGTTATACAATCTAAAATGTCTCCTTTGAGACTTGTTCAAGCCATTGGGATACCCACCATTTTGAAAAAAACTAATGAAGTCATGTGTTTAACTTTGAAATTGTATGTGATCAACTAGTTGGGGATGAACTTGGTTGATCAAAACTTCCTCTTTTGGATCATGAAAATATGAAGATAAATGTTTGCATATCCATTTTACTCTTACCAATTTCATCACCTTAATATCCACATCATACTCCATTACTTTGGTAATCCACCCAACTCACTTTTCATTAACGTATTTGCTTAGGAGAAATTCTTTGGTGCTAGGATGAGAAACCATGACCTGTATCTTATTGTTTGAAACCATGTGTCTAATTTTTTTAAATCCTCTTATCACTGTTAGATATTTCTTCTAGAAAATGTACTCTTGACCTCATAATCTTCTAATCCTTGGTTGAAGAATGTAATTGGTTGTTCTAACTCTTCATCATTATTTTGCATAAGCATAGCTAAGATTGTGTCAAGGTTAGCAAAGGTATAGAGTATGAAATCTTTGGAAAATTTTGGGTTCAAGAGAGTAGGAGATTTTTTAATTTCTTGCTTTATTTCCTCAAAACTAATCTTAACTTCCTTTGTCCAAGTAAAATCTTGGTTCTTCTTGAGCATGGCTATGATAGGCTTTACCATAGTTGCAAAGCCTGGAATAAACCTTCTTAAAAAGTTTATTTTTCCCAAGAAGCTTTGAAGTCCTTTATTTTGTTGAGGCAAAGACAAGCCTAGAATAGCCTCAATCCTCTCGAGGTCAATAGATAAGTCTTATTATGAAATATTATGACCCAATAACTTACCCTCATGGACAACAAAGATGCACTTTTTTGGATTAAGGGATATTCCATACTCCCTACATTTCTCAAACACCTACCTTAGATGTTTTATATGATCAATATCATCCTTTAAAAAAATAGTTATATCATCAAGGTACACAAGTAAAAACTTATTGATCAAACCTTTAAAATCCACATCCATTTCCCTTTGAAATGTAGCTCTAGCATTGGATAAACCAAAGTGCATCTTCCTATAGGCAAAGGTCCCCCATTTTGTAGTAAAGGATATATTGAACTTATCCTCTTCATTCAATAGTATTTGATTGTAACCTAAATAACCATCAAGAAGTGAGAAGCGTTGATAACTTGAAACAACTTGTATAATTTTTTCCATGGAAGGTAGTGGATAATGATCCTTAAGAGACACTCTATTCAGGTATCAAAAATCCATACACAGTTTGATATATCCATTATTATTTTGAATAGGTATAATATTGGCCACCCATGTTGAGTGTTTGATAGAAAAGATAATCATATACTCAGTCAACTTAGTTAACTCTTTCTTCATGAGTTCCTCTATCTTGGAATGGATAGGCCATTGTTTTTACCTGACTAGTTTAGTTTTAGGTTCTAACTCAATGGTGTGATGATCTATAATTGGATCAAACCCTTTCAAATATTTATATTCCCAATAAAATATGTCATGGAACTCTTTACATAATTCAATAAAGGCATACCTCTTAGATAGATAACATATCTTACCAAATTTTAGAAGCTTTTCCTTGTAAATCATGACTCTCTCATAGTTTTCTTATTTTTTTGGCGTGCTCACTCTTTATTTCTTATTTTGATCATCTTCATTGAAAACACTCTCCAATTTAATAAGCCCCTTAGGTATCTTGCTTTTATTTAGTTGAATAATTTGTCCTTCATATTGATCATACGGTCTCTTTTAGTTCCTCAAGGAGAATCCTACCTCATTTTGTAAGAAGTGTGTAATGTGTTCATCACATTTAAACACTTTTCATGACACTTAATTATCTAGAATAGAAGGCCTCATAATGACCTTCATGTGAGACTGATCTTTCTCCTTTCCTACATCAGCAACTACATTAAACTATGCTCTTATGGTAGCTAATCTATCAACATGTTTATTTGAATCCCTTGGTATGGGTTGTATGTTGAAGGCATCAAAGTCTTCAAGTAGGTCCCATACCATATAATTATAGGATTTAAGCAAGGGATTCTTGGATGTATCTTGATTTATCACTTGGTGGATGATGAACTCACTATCCCCATAAACCTTCAAATTTTTTGATCCCTCTATTCTTTTCCCATTAGAGGTCATGAACTAGGCCTTCATATTCTACCACATTATAGGTGAAACTAAAGTGGAATCTATATGAGGAGTAGTATTTATTATTTTATGGAGAAACTAACATAACACCATCCCCTACGCCTAATTTTCTTCTTGAGCCATCAAAAAAAATTTCCCAAATCCCTTCAAGTTCCTGATCTTCATTAGTGAGTGAAGGGACTGAAACATCCATTTCATGCATATAATAAACTCCCAAATTAGTCTCTTATATAAATGTATATGGATCAATTCAATGCATTTTATTGTTTTAATTATCAAGGAAAATATCAAAAATACCTTCAAGGGGGAAGGATTCTTCACCATCCATGACACCTTATTCTTTACTAATTAAATAATTTTGATTTGAACTTGTCTTCATATATGGCTCAATATGAAACTTTGCTAAGGGTTGTGTCATTATAGTCACCTTTTTTCTATATCTTGTTTTAAAATCTATAAAATACCAATTTGTAGAAAGTTACCCTCATATCTTTGTCATGAAATCCCTTGACAAGCAGATAGTAAAATGAGCTGGAAGGTCTACCACCACAATGTCTTGTATAATGGGGAAACTTGGGAAATCATGTATAAAGACTTTTAGACCTCTGAGCAATCCCAATATATTTTTTATAATCCCATCAAGTTAAAACAAACCTTTACTATGTGGTTTATACTTCAATCCCAATTTATCATCCACCACCTTAAGTATGATAGTGGTATTAGCTCCACTATTTACAATACAATTATGAACCAACTTGTCTCCCATAATGAGTGTGAGGTAGAAGGGTGGAGGATTTTCAGATTTGGTGGAGGGATATAATACATGAATTGGAGTATTTTCAAGGGATATATTATTATGTTTTTAAGTTTTAGGGGCTACATTAATGCTCATGAGTTGTTCTTGTAAGAGCTCCTTTTGACTAGGCATATGCTAGACTTCTTGAAGAGATATGCTTGTCTTGGTATTATTCAAAGAATGAAAAATGTTTAGAGGGAAATTATGCACATTTTATTTAATTATTGAAGGTAGTGAGAGAGTCTAAACTTGTTATATTTTAGGCTTGACAACCCTACTTACATTCTAACTTTGTTGAGGATCATGACTAGTAGTAGGTATTGCACTAGGATTGACACCTTGTGGCCTTAGAGAGGCATCACTTAGAGTCACTTGTACTCCCATAACATCTCCCAAAGCTCTCTTATGGAATCTTGTGTTGTCTTAAATTGATGTGCTTTTATTCAACACATAATCATCCTTTGCTTGAAAGTTCATCATACCTACACTCTGGCTACTACATTCTCCATGAATATCCCTTTGCATGAGATTCAATTATTCTTATGTCTCATAAGGAATAGATTATTCTTATGCAGCCAAAGCTTGGCCATCTTCTCCACCATCATTTATAAACTAACCTTGAGGTTGTCCCCATTAGTCCAAATGATCCTCCCCTTGGACCAGGTTAGCATGCACTATAACAATAGCCTTCATAAAAGGAGTGGAATTAGGATTATAGGTATTGGGATACCTAATGAAATCTTGTTGACCTTGTCCTCTTCCTTGGTATTTGTTTTGGGATGGAGCTTTATAGCCTTGTTGTAGATAGTATTGAGGGTTAGGTGGAACTTGCCTAGAACTAAGATTACTTGAGGTCAATGCATAATGAATAAAAAAATTTCATCTTTGTCCATAGCATTATCCACCTTCTTGGGAAAATTTCTTGGCTTGAAATTAGCATTCAAAACTTGTGCTATGCTTGGAGCTTGAACTAAACTATGAGATAGTAAAGGCATGGAAATATGGGAGGTATATTTATAAATTATATCAATATATTCTCATCTTTAATAACTATCTCATATGCATCTAACAAAGTAGATCCTCCCTTTGACTGCAACATTACTACCACATTAGTACTGATAGCATTGAGATAAGTGGGAAAGATAAAGCTAGGAGGTCTCATGACAGGCAATAACCTATGCCATGTCCTTTGAAATATTTCATTAAAATATCACATATATTTGTTAAGACCTCTCTTTATCACATTCAATTGGTGGATTAACAAAGTATGGTCACTCTTATTCATAAATCTAGTTACTAAAAATTCCCAAAATCCATCCCAACTTGTAATGTGACCAACTTCCAAAGTCCTATACTAGTCAAGTGACTTACCTATTAGAGACATAGCAAGAAATATAATGGATATGTTGGCTCAAGTGACATTATGGAAGATACATAAATTTTAAATGTACCTAATATGGTTAGATGGGGTAATAAAACCCTCTTCATTAAAACTAGGGAGATTCTTGGTAACATTAGGAGGAATAGGGTCATATGCAGGAAGGTCAATTGGATTTTGGTTGTTGAAGGTTGGGAAAGGTTGTTTCCTATCCATTTCTCTTCTTTCCTCTTGATCTCTTATCTCTTCAACTTTTTCTTCTTCTTCTTCTTCTTCTTCTTCTTCTTCTTCTTCTTCAAAACCTCCTTATCTAGGATCTCTAAGTGTTAGTAATCATTTAGTGTGTTTTTTTATAAGAAGGGTTTCAACTAGATGGGTATGATTGAAAATACTAGATGACCTGGTGAGGACCATGAAGTATAATAAGATAAAATTTATCTATAACTAGAGATTCTCACCTTTTAGGGTCACCAAATTTTGGACTAAGAATATTTATAGAACCTTAGGCTTGTCAAGACTATCATTCACCTTGACATGTAAATAATTAAGACTAGTTGTCCCATCAGACGTGCCAAAATTGTTGTCTCCAAATATTGTACCTTAAAAGTGAGTGTTCAAGTCTCTTCCATATTTGGGTAATATTGGAACATTTCTAGCCATGTGGGTATGCTTATAGAGGAAATGAACCTCTAAATTTAAAGTGATAGCTCCTTGAATGTATCTCTAAAAAATAACCTCTGTCTAAACTAGTTTGATTTAAAGGAAAAGAGTTAGAAATTACACAAAAGGAAACCTAATCTAAGATTGGTGATGCACCAAGATTATCTTCTACATGAATATCATATTATAATACATAATACAACAAAATGAATATACCATTTTCAAGCTCTAAGGGGTTCCAAGACAAGTATCTTAGTATAGAGGTGAGATGTATAAAATGACACAAGGCAAATGAATTGAGAAGAAAATTGCACATTTCAAGGATAGTTATACACTTAAAATAATTTAACACACTTGAACACACTCTATATGACTTGTTAGACTAATAAATTTTGCTCACGAATGAATGATAAAGGATAGAAAGATGGAAAATCATCATTTACTATCATTATACATCACTTACATGCTCAGACATTATTCAGAACTAGAAAAAAAAATTATACTAATGCTTAAAGACAAAATATACCATCAATCTAGTAGGGCTTTGCCATACACTATGTGGTTGTTTTTTACACTAACCCAAGGGTTATGTTTGTATTATAAAGGAAGAGAGAGGAGGAGGCCTTTGGCACCAAAGAGAGGAATCAATCTATTATAAGTCTCCATCTTCAGTTACAACCATCTTTGTAAATGATGCTCATTTGAGCCATATGATTGATCCATGTCACCTCAAGTGGTTACACAGTTAGCCTATTCTCTCAAATATGCTTCCCCAATGGTTGCATCAGTAGAAGATACTTTGAATTGGAATCAATGTGTTTTTGATAAATTATTCCACTTGTTGTGGATTTGTCTTGATACTAACAACTTCTCACCAGCTCGTTGAGGTGTGCAATAACAAGGGGAAGAGTATTTTTCATTTTGTTGTCCTTGGAGAGGCATCACTTAGAGTCTATGTGCATGATTTAATAGAATTTATCAGAATGTAAGCTCCACGTGTATTTCCACAAACATCCTTTGAAATCTCACCCTAGCTCAACCTTAGTTGAATGTTTGAATCCTATAAGGCCCCTCAATTTATTGTTCCTTTTATTGGACATTAAAAAATGATTAGGATCTTGAACTGATCAATGGTGAGATGAACCCTTTGATCTTTATTGGTGGATGAAGAATGTGAGCCCTTATATATTTGAGTGTTTGAGCGAGGACCATCAATTTACCTAGGACCCACTATTTAAATGTCAATGGCTAGCTCATCACCTTTAATTTGACATCCATATAACTGTCATTCTATTGGGACCATTCCTTTGGGGCATTTTCTTGAATAATTTTCTTGTGGACCCTTTTATTCTCACCCTTTGGAAAGCTTTAACATGCCCTTCTATAATCTTAAAATCTCTCTTCATAAATCTTAAACTAAACACTTTCCTAAGAAAATACCATTTAGACTTTTTGTAAGTTTCCCTTTAGGCTTTTTGCAAAGGACCTTTTAGACTTTTTGAGAGAGCACCAATTCCTTCATAAAAAATGAAAGAGCCAATTCTTTTAAAAAGAATGTTTCAGACAAAATGTCTAAAATAATTCCTTTAAAAAAAATTCAAAGGACCAATTCTTGAGAAAAGACCCTTTAGAAATACTAAAAATGTCCCTTTTCAAGATAAATAATCATCCCTTTTCTTGAGAAATGATTCTTAGAACTTTTTAAAATTGTCCCTTCAAACTTTTTGAAAATGTCCCTTCGCAAGAGAAAAGACCCTTCGACAAAATTGAAAATGTCCCATTAGACTTTTTGCAAAGGACACTTCCATGAGAAAAAGACCCTTTGTAATTTTTTTAAGTGACCCTTTGGAAATCTTCAAATAGACCAATTCTTTTGGAGAATTTGAAAGATCCAATTCCTTTATAAAATTTGAAAGAGCCAATTCTTTGAAAAAGTTTAAAGGACCAATTCTTGAGAAAAGAACCTTTAGAAATATTAAAAATATCCCTTCACACTTTTTGAAAAGGACACTTCCATGAGAAAAATACCCTTTAGACTTTTTGTAAGTGACCCTTCAAAAATATTGAAATGGACCAATTCCTTCATGCTTTTTGTTTTGGACAAAAATTCTAAAAAAATTCCTTTGAGACTTGAACAAAAAACCCAAAGCAAAACCTTTTATAAATAAATAACACTTGATCAAAAACACCAAAATAACACTTGCAAAAAAACCAAACAAAAGCTTTCTATGTATCATATGGTACCCTTTTGAAGATGGCTTGGTCCAAACTATGTATAAATTTTGGAGATAGTGTGGGATAATAATACCAGTAATGTGAAATTATTAGGGATCATTCAACATGATATTGACCAATTCATAGATCATGTGTATGGTAGTGCACTAGTAAACACAAAAAAATGAGCACTAGGATCAAAGAGGAGATTCTATAGACTACAAAACATGAGAAAATAAATTACAAACCAACCTGGTAGAGTGTGTCCATTAGATAAGAACATTAATACATAATCATTTTGGAGTAAATATAGTATAAATGCATATATATAGGGAGATATTATTACTAAGACATTCATTGTAAGTAGTTATGATTGCTAAAATTTATTTTTTGTGTGCTTTCTAGGCACATATGTAATGAACTGTTACACCAAAATCTTGAGGTGTTAGTGAAATACACACATTAGGATCATAACATCCAACCACACTTATAAATTCCAAACTCTATGATATATTTAGACCCATACACTAGGATCCCTACATGTACTAGCCCTAGACAAACATTGTAATGTTGTCATAGCCACCCACTCCATGACTTAAACTTAGGTGGAGGCTCTAATACCAAATGTTATAATCCACACTTATAATAATTATAAATATGCAAAATATAATGTATATCAACACAATAAAATAGATATATGTGGGACAAGATTCCAAAATATTCATTATATACATATATAGAATAACACCCTTAAGGTAGGGAAACACTATATAATACTCCTTTAGGAAGGAATAACTCCATAATGTCTCTTCAAAGGGATAACCTCCAATATCATATTAAAAAATAAGACTCAATACTTACTTTATTTAAAATGATTTCACCTCCTTTATATAGACTTATATATAGCTAAAAATGGATTCGTAACCTCTTAATCCCAATGTAGGCCAACCATTACCCAATGCACTAATTCTATAAGTTACTCATTTGTCCTAATATATTATACCATATAACTAAGGGGATGCATGCCATGTGTCAGAATTTCCATCAACCCATTTAAATTATTATATCATATCCCTAGGTACATAACATTCCTTCCCTCCTTGACATGTTTCATCCCTAAAACATAATAAGAAACCAAATAATGAGTGTGTTTCAAATCATTGCACACTTGTGTCCAAGATCAATCATGCAACCACGTAGGTGATCTTGGTAGGTGATATCTCTCTAATCTTATTTCCAAAATCTATTATTCCACTTTGATTCCATTTATTATCATAATTTTACTACCTTAATTTCCATACATAATTATTTCTCCTTTGATTCCATGTACCATATTCCACAACACTACTCTAATTCCATCCATGACCATAGTAATTATTATACCATGCATAGTAATAATGATTTTCCCATTGATTCCATTTTTGATATGTTATTATGATACTACGATTACACACTTGACCATAATAGTTCTTTTTTGGCTTCCATGCATAACCATAGTGATTTTTCCACTAATTCATTGTGAAAACATATTCATTGATACTCTTATTTCATTTATAGCTAAAGTGATTGTTGTTATGACACTCCCTCACATGGTTACATGATTTTTGCCTCTCATGATGATGTGGTTGTCTATACACCTCAAATTTCTCTGATAATTTTTACTTATCAACATTTTATTTTGGTGGTTATTTTATCTCTTCAGTAGATGAAGTGTTATTCTATATTTATATTAGTTATTCATCTATGTCTTTATCATCATCTTCCACAAATTCTTATTCACTTGATTTAATCTCATCTTCATGATCTACCTGATTTCTCTCTATGCCTTTCCAACTATGATATCTTGTAAAGTGGCCTCTTTCCTATACCAAAACTTCATGAACTTCTTCTAAACATTAATATTGATTGTTCTCAAAGTCTCTAACCACGTATATCCAAGAACCATATCCACATAATCCATATCCAAAACATAAAAATCTAAATGCAAAACATACTTTTCCATAGTGATCTTCAAATATTAAGAAACTTCAATATTATGACCATCTATTTTATCCTCCTTGATGTGTCTTGCTTGAACATGTAGATGTTGAGACACATCCTTGTTGATAAAGTTATACTTATTACTAGGGTTTATGGACATAGTGACCTTATTATTTTTAATGCATCCATGAAACCAAAAATATAAATTTAATTTATTTGGATCTAAAATATTAAAACCTTTATCATCTCACCCTTATTATTTATCTTTAGGATCCTCTACCTCTCTTGCACAATTTTTAGTCTCCTCATCATCATTATACATGATTTATTCTTCTACATTATCACTTTCATGTTCTTCCTCATTGTTATTATTTTATTCCAATAATTTTTATTCTTCATCATATCCATTATTTTCTTTATTACCATCCTCATCATCCTCTTATTCCTCTTTTATATATTCTTTTTCTTTTATACCCCATCGATCTAGGAAAACCTATTCCAATTCTTTCCATGTAAACTTCCATCATTTTAGTCCTAGATCATCTCACCAAAGTGTTGCAAGACCATAAATAAAATTTTATAAATGTATTTTCCACCAAATTATTTTAACATTATTCTCCGTAAAAAGGATCCACCATTATCTAACATCAATATCATCTTCCCCTCAAAATACTTGTAACTTCATGATCCACAAAAAACTAGGGTTAATCAAAAGCATTAAAATTTCAATAAATCATGAGAAATTAATAAAAAAATCCCAAAATTTGGATGTATATTCCTTATATGATATTGCAACTTCATTAATTTTTTTTTTAAAAAATCCAAAAATTTCGGCCTAAAGAGATAATATATAAGACATCATAAAATTGAAATAACTTGCTTGAAATGTTTCATAAAATTCTTAACTTTTGACTATAGTTTGTTTGTATTTAGGTATAACATCAATAAAAATTTCACAAAAACATTCTTTATATTTAGGTATATATGATGAAATTAATATAAAACCCAAAATAACAATAAATCCCTCCAAATTGATCATAAAACTTTGATATTTTTTAAAATATTCTTCATATCTAGTATTAAAATTCATAGTTGATAGATATATATTGATGATTCCACAAAACTAGGGTTTTGTCCCACACATATTTCAAAAATCAAAGCTCTAATACCACTTGTTAAGATCCACACTTATAATATTATAAATATGTAGAATATAATTTTGATCAATATAAAACAAAAGATATAGGTGGGCTAAGATGCCCAAATATTCAATATGTATAAATATAATAATACACTTAAGGTAGGGCAACAACATAAAATACTTCTTTAAGAAGGAATAACTTCATAATGTATCTTCAAGGGGACAACCTAAAATATAAGACTCAATGCTTATTTGATTGATTTAAAATGATATTCACCTCCTTTATATAGACCTCTACATAACTAAAAATGGATGGGTAACCTCCTAATCCCAATATAAGCCAGCCATTACCTAATATACTAATTTCATAAGTTAATCATTTATTCTCATATATTGGACCATATTATTAACTAAGGGGGATGTGTGTGACATTTTAGAATCTCCATCAACCCATATACATTAATATACGATATCCTTAGGTACATTAAAAAATGTTTATGTAATATAATTAAAAGGTGGTGATTGGGTTCTATAAAATTCCCCTTTCCTTACTATAAATAACATATAATTGAGTTGTTAGATTTATGGTATTGAAATTACAATTTATTGTTATTTAGTGAAATTTCATGAACTTATATACTATTCTAGGAACTTGAGTGAAAGAATGTACATGATTTATCAAATTATCAAAGAATGTAATATCCTTATTCTAGTCTATAAATGGTTTATGAACATACATATATGTGAAATAATTATGGTGTTATCCTATGATTGATTTATACTATACATATTCACTAGGAATAAGATAAGTAGTGATTTATGCACACATTATTATAAGAAATATAGATTATGTGAATGATGTCTCTACACAACTAACCCAACTATGACTTATAATATTCTCTATATTATTCATGTGAGTGTACTATCCTTTATCATGATATACCAATATTGTGAAGTATATAATGTTTGGTAACGTCTATTAGTGTATAACTCATGGAGTGCACAAAACTGCCTAACATTTTGGTTCCATTTTCAAGATGTATTTGAATGATTTTTTGAGATGGTGAGTAGTGGTAATACGTAAAATATTATTGTATAATATTTAATTGTGGCTAGAATACCTAGCATCAAACCTTTCATTGCATCATCCTACCTTGGAAATTAATCCTTGAAGTAATGGGTGGAGAAGAATTTGTATGAACCTATTTAAAAATTCTTCTTTTATGAATTTACATTCACATCTAGTTGAATATATAGTGGTGAATAATATAAACTATGACCACAAAAAACATTGGATAGATGAGCATATTGAGCAGTTACAATGATCTCACACTAAGTGGATGAGAGTAGTTAGTGTGAGGTGGAAATGTAGCTTGAATAGTTATGTATTTAAGTTTTTAGTATGTATTTATTCCTATTTATAAGAATATAACAATAATTTTATACATGAATAAATGGATTAAAACATATCATAATTATCATTGAAGATCAATAAATTTATGGTAGATTGTAGGATTCATAAATTCCATGTAGACAATTAAGTTTATTGGATATATGGAGGGTAGAAAGGAAAATGTGGGTAGGATTCACATGTATTGGTAAGGAGGGATAAAAAAATTCATAATTTACAACCTATATGAATTTGAGCTTAGAAAGCATAAGTATGATAAGGCTTGATAAAAGTGATTTTTGTTAGGAACCTATGGAGAGGGAAGAATTAAATTTGGGAGATGCCACAAGGTCCCATGTAAAATAGGGATGGTATGTGAACATATATTTCACTAAGGAGATGAAATCTAGTGATGGTGAATCATGTGAAGGTGATAACATAGGAATTTGTGAATTATAAGTTGATGAATTTTATATCCCCAAGATCTTACGTAACAATACACAAGAGGAACCGCCCATGTAAGGCCTACCTAAAGTGAAAGCTTATGAATTTATTGAATAGATAAAACTAAGTGAATATTTTATTGATTTTTCTATGACTAGTGAGTTTAAGAGACAATATGGAGAAAATAATATTATCTAATAGATAGCACCTCGTAAATCTTTAGGAATAGTCTTAAAAAAACCCATACAGATAAATATCTTAACTATATTATAAATGATAACAATATGGAGTATAAATACACCTACCTATAAAATAGCTAATGCCTCAATTGGAAAAATAATATTTGGATCTATCACAATAAACTAAGGTGATAATCTAGATAATGTACAATATATATCTAACATAAGTACCATAACACTTATCCAACGTGAAAATGTGATGGGATAGGTAGGAAGTAACCAATATTGTGGGTAAGAATTATATTGATTGTTTTAGTCAAGCAATGTTGATTTTACTAGTCACACTATTAGTGCAACTAATTTATGCTTAGAATGTTACTTATGACATGTTATTGAGATTTACATAATATAAGGGAATAGAAAATGATGTATATCATGTGTATAAGTGTGAAATCATTTGGTGAGATAAGGGGTTACTATACCAAATAAGAAATAGATCCCATTTTATATAAAACTATTGGATCATTCACATACTTGGTACCATAAGTATGATACAAAATAGGCCATCATATAATAAGACCTATTAAAAGAATTATTTTTTAAGGAGTTCAATATGAAAATATTTGAATATTAGAGTATTTATACCCTAAAAGAGATTAAGTAGAACCTAATTCAGAGCATCCATGCCTATGATGTGACATTTAAGACATTGATCTCAAAGTTATATTTTAAGATTCACCCCGTACAACATGTGAAATGGTTCATGTAAGGGTTATTGTTTCCATTTAGGCACACTATCAATCAATAATTTTTTAGACCTGAATGAAGTGTTGGAGGTAGCCTATTGTAGACACCGAAATCATGTCGACTCCCCTGGTCATTCCCCGTCTTATTCTTCTTCGCCTATTTAACCCTTGTCGATCACTTTTTCCATTAGCCTTGACCCTGGCAGCATGTAAAAATGAGCACAGAGCTAAAGCTAGACTCTATCCCCATTGTGCATCTGCCGATGATGGTCTTTTCCCGGCCGATGTCGCCGACGTCGGTCACTTATCGGATCCTGCCGACGTCGGTCACCTTGCCGTTATCCGTTATCAATTATCATTCGGTTCCTGATCGGTTTCCCGAAATGGTTGTCGAACCATCTCTCGAACCGTCCCTTGCCTTCATCAGCCTCCACCAACCATTAGAAAGGCTAATCAATCAAACCGATCAATCATTCAATCAACCTGCGAACACCGACATCCACAGACTCTGGCAATCAACACTCTCACGATCAACCAACTCCGGCATCAATCAATCTGCATTCGTTTCAATCCAGCACTGCACAGACAACTTCAACTATGGCTTTCATCACGTCTTCTGGCAGGTAAGTATTTACTCTGTTTGTTTTATTTCTTCTTGGTTATTATTTGTTCATTATTTCTGTCATCCTGAATCTTCAAACCACAAACCCAAGTTTTGAATCTCTCCTTTACATCCCTGCCTACTATCTGAATCCATAACTCTGTCCAGACTCGACTAAAACCCCCGGACTCTGTCCAAACCTGACCTTACCTTGCCCAGACCCTGCCCTGACCTTATCTCGATTCTATCAGACCCTGTCCCGACTCTGTCCAGAACCTGTCCCGACTCTCCCAGACCTTCTCCAACTCGTTCAGAATCTATCCAGAACCTGCCCCGACCGACACCGGTCACTACCCCGACTGACGCCGATAGTTTGACTGATGCCGACACCTTCCCTGACCGACGCCAGCACCATAGAGATCGATGCCGGTGACTGTGCAGAATAGTGCTGCATATCAGGTATGCATCTTTATTTTTTGTCATTTATTTCTGTCATTTTATCTTTTATTATCTACTTTCGTCCAATATTCTACTTTTTTATCAGTGGGTTGATATCCTTCTAGGAAGTCTTCGTACTTCTAGGATCAGGCGTTCACCTGACAGCCCACCATATCTTTGACTAACATTTTTCTGTGTTTCAGCCTTTTCTTCTTTGCAGGTGTCATTCCTCCACAGCCAAAGAGGAGAATCTTCCAACGTCTGATTTCGGTGCGCTCGACTTTATCAGGTACTTCTAGCTTTGACCATTTCTTTTAGTTTCTTATTTCTTCTTTGAATGTAGAAAGCAATTTTGCATGTTTCTGGCACGCCCGGTGGGACCCTAGGTCCTCCTTGGGTTCTTTCTTTCTTTCATTCATTTAGGTGCATTAGGTTTCTTCCTTTTCGCCTCCTTTCGTCTCTTCTTAAACGACATCATAAGCAGGACTAAAACGAACATTTCTTTCTTTCTTGCACTTCTAGACTAGTTAAAACTCATATTCTTTGACTCTTTCTCCATTCGTCTTCATACGAACAAACATTTTGACTTGGGCATTAAAACACTTTGCATTCATTTCTGTTTGCCTGCATCTTTTAGACCACACAAAGTAATTAAACCGCATATTGAATTAATCTAGATCACTTGATGTTACACGACCAAACCACATGCACTAAAACAAACATAAAACTTACCTGAGACAAGGCCCGACTAGGATTTCATCCCCCAGCGGATACCTTACCCGTCTCGGTGACCCTACTTGGATTTCATCACCAAGGGGGAAGCCCACTCCATTCTCTGGAGGAGGATAAACTCTAGTGGAAGTATATTTTGGCTAAGCGAGACCAGCTAACCACTGGAATCGTGAAGTGAGGGGAGCTTGCTCCTTAGCACCAGGCCTGTACGGAAGCTAACACAGACTTTTGAGCACCATAACAAAACCCGAAACCATCCATAGACTGCTTCTTCTAGGACCTGACTCACAAAGCCAATCTTCCTCTACACACATTCTAAGGCATAAGCCACTATAATCCTAATAATTTACTTCTAGGGTTTTAGGATCTGCTTGTGTCTTCATCTTTTTGGTTCTTATCTGCTTGTTTGAGCTTGTGAGGACGTTCTTCCTTGCCTTGAATGGTTCTGACTCGTAGCCAAGCCAAGGCTCTAGTCGATCATGCGATGCATCATCCTCTTCCATCTACCCTACCTACAACCAGCCCTATAATGGAGTTCAACTCGGAAATTGAAAGAAATCCTACCAGACCATCTCCGACCCAAATGCCTATTATCCCAGAAGGGGACCAAGATTTCGCACGATTCTTGGACCTCAATACCAAAGCCTTGCAACACTATCTCGCGAATAGCCGAACGTGAGACCCCTTGGGCAATCCAATTTATGGAATGCCGACTTCTTTCCTCGAGACTGCGGCCGTATCAACAACGTCCGTAGTCCAACCCTTAGACACCCAGGCTATTGCCTCAACCAATGACCAACCTTTTACCAACCATCCAAGTGTGGCCTCTCCTTCCATCGTTGGGCCCACTTTCACCGGGGTTTCGGCCCCCAATCAATCTCAGTCCACTCAACCACTTTCTACCCCCTTTCAAAACCTGGTCGTCTCTATTCCGCCCACCCTTACTCCTATCAACACTAGGGTGGATACCTATCCATTGGCCCATGTTACCTCTAGCCAACCTCCCATGACAACATCAAACCTAGCCATGCCTTCCATCCAACCATCCTTAGTCACTTCTTCTGTCCCTATGACTAGTCATCCGTACGTTGCGCCCTTATTGGTACAACCGACTATGTCGTATACCTCTTCCAGCCTCTTTCAAGCACCTTACAATCTAGGAGGCGTTCCACCCGCCAATCCATCAGTAGATATTATCAAGATGCTGATGGATAAAATGTCCAACCTATAGACCTCCGTTACCGGCTCACGTAACACACTCTCGTACGAACAAATCTGCAACGAGCCCATCCATCCTTCTGTCCCCATCAGACCATATCCCAGCCAGTGGGAACTTCCTAAGTTTTCTCATTTCCAGAGCAAGGAAGACCCACAACAACATTTATGGGCATTCAGACATGCCTGTTACCTTATCGCCCATGATGATGCGTTGCTCTTACGCACGTTTCCCATGTCTCTCTCGGGTGCTGCACTTGACTGGTACAGCTCTCTTCCCAGCCATTCCATCCTCACATTCACTCAGCTAGCCCAGCTCTTCCTCGATCATTTCTCCATCAATATCACCAAGAAGGTCTCTATCATAGACCTCTATTCTATTCACCAGTTCGAGGATGAATCTATTGCTGATTTCATCGCTCGGTGGAGGGGCCTTATCAATCAACTTTCATTTTCCTTACCTCAGCCTGAGCTTATTGAACTTTTCTCTCAAGCCTGCGCTAGACATATTTCTTCTACCTTGAGGGTTCAAACCTTCCACACTTTTGACGAAGCCTTCACGATGGCTTGTAAACTTGAGTTACGTGCCGTTGAGGAGAATAAAGTCAAGTTGCGGAGTAAGAATCCCAACTCCAAAACCAATGACCCTTCTTCTAAGCCCTTCTCGTCCAATCCTAAATCTAAAACTTCAGCAAATGCTATGGTTGTTAGATCTTCCTCCTCTTCGCCTTCAACTAATCAACCTGAACCATCCACATCTATGAGCGCCACTCGTCAATTTCAGCAGAGATACATACAGCGACAGTTTACTCCACTTGGAGAATCATACGCGTCTGTGCTGGAAAAACTCGTCAAACAAGGGGCCATCAATCTCCCTCAGATCTGACCTCCACCACAATTTGATCCCTCACGCGCCATCCCTGTGTGGTATAGGGAAAATGACTTCTGCCACTACCACCGTGTTAAAGGTCATGACACGAGCAACTGTAAAACCCTTAAAAACATAGTCCAAGACATGTTGGAAAAGGGTGACCTCATCCTCGACAATCCTAATGCCCATCCTAATCAGGGTATCGATATCTTCAAACAACCGTTCCCTAATCATCCACCAACCCAAAACAACGTCTAGACCTTGACTGACAATACCCATGAACATAATATTCGAACAGTCAATACGGTCTCGCCCCTCATTTCTAACCAACCCCAAGAGGTGAGTTCATCCATTAGTCCATCACATGTGGACGAACCTCTTTCACCAGCTAGTTCTCCCTCAACTTATCTCATTTTGGAGGATGCCTCGACCTTACCAGCACCACCAGTTTCACCATCTTCCTTCTTGCTGCCCATGGAGGACCCAACCTTTCCTACTCCTCGACCACAAGTGGAGGGCACTATCATCCCTGCCCTTTACCCACTTGAGGAGCTTCATTCACCAGTTTCTTCTCCACCTAGGGAAGAACCCATCTCTCCTTCATCTCCAACCAAACATGAACCTGTCACGACTTCACCATGCTTTGGGCCCGAGACTACTACACCTGTCTCACCTTCAGTCCCACAACCGTCGGCATCTTCTCAAGAGCCTAAACCTCATCCCGCATCTTCTCAGTCATTTTCCCGACTAGTGGAGAGACTCGAACTTCTCCCTTCTAGGAAAGTGGAACATCAGGGATTGTGGGATCATCTCACAGCTCTTCAACAAGCCCGGGCCCTCTCATCTCATGCTGCTAATCCTCCCATGGCAGAACCTCCTAAGACTATCAACAAAAATCCGATCTCCACTTCCAAACCGTCTACATCTTCATCAACTTCATCAAAACCAAAACCCTCATCTACTCTGCCTAAACCTATCAAAACACTTGGCGTTCGCCCCGTCTCCAACCTCACTCATCCACAAGTGAAGGTGGACTTAACCCAGACTTCAACTAATAGTAGTCTTCAACGCAAATCACAAAAGACTGCCAAACCACAGAGGCGAATGCCTCCTCTTCCGTCACCATTGCCCTCCATTTTGGGCCCGCATCCTTCAACCTTAACCAGAGTCCTTCCCGCTTCAACCTCTAATCAAAACCGGTTGCCTCCTTTGCTTCCTTTACCTACCGCTAGCCTACCCTCTTCCAAAAGGGTGACACCTCTCATGAAGAGTGTACCGTCTCTGCCTGTCATCGCACCATCAACCCAGAAGGTGGTACGAAAACCCCCTCCAACTTCGCTCAAGCAAAAGTCACCGACATCACATACATCGATGAACACAGACCCTTTAGTGGGCTCATACTCTTTGATCTTGCAACGACTTTTGCAAAATTCTAGCATAACTCTTCCACCCATCAAGCCCTTTCAACCTCTCAGGTCTAAACCCTCCTGGTTTGACGACATGAAGATTTGTTTATATCATCGTACACCAGGACATGACACCGAGACTTACTGTGCCCTCAAGGCTGTCATTCGCCGTTATCTGGAGAAAGATACTCTTCTCTTTGAGGACACTTTCAACCACCCCCCGACTCCTTCTCATAACCCTTCAACCTCTTCAAACCCATCCACATCTCATCAACCGGTTACAACCCCTTCATCATCTTCACCTCCCATCTTTGAAATCAATGCCATTCACATCGCCACTAGGTCACAAAAGGACAAGGCGAAAGAAAAAGCCGCCATTCCTTGGACCTACCCTTTTGTCAATCCACCTCAACCGCCTAAGCCTAAGATTTCTATCCTTGGCGCGCCTTAACTCTCTTCTTCTTCTTCTTCTTCTTCTTCTTCTTCCGGACCAATCCACGACTCCATGTTGAAACAGCTTCACCAGACGCCTGTGAAGATGTCCCTCTACGATCTCATCCAAACCTCACCCCAACATCGTCAGGCCCTCATCCAAGCCCTGCAGGTAGCAGAGGTCCAACCCGAGGATCCCCAGCCACTTGCTGCCCTTGTCCACTCCTTAGCCCCTGTTGCCTCCATCACATTTAGCGATTCTGAGATTCCCACATCCAACATGGAAGATCAGGATGCCGCCCTCTTCATCACTGCCTATATCGATCAGACATGCATTAAACGCATTATGATCGACGGGGGCGCTAGCATCAACATCATCTCCACCCATGCCTTTGATCAGTTGGCTCTTCCCAAGAATTGCGTCTCCAAAACTGACGTGATCTTGTGTTCTTTTAATGACACTACTACCACGACCATTGGCACAGTCATCCTTCATATCTGCGTTGGTCCACGCACAGTCCCAGAGCTCTTCTACATCATCGAAGGAGAGTTCCAATACAACATCTTGCTGGGCCGACCCTGGATCTGTGCCATGGCCTGTGTCCCCTCCACCCTGCATCGTTGTGTGAAGTTTGAGCATGAAGGACAAGTCCACACCATTCCCACTGACCCTTCGCCCTTCAAAACATGCAACACCACCTACCGTCCAAATGATGTCCTCATTCCTATCAAGCCATCAACTCTGGCACTGCCTCCATCCGCAGAAGCTTTGACCAGTTCACAACAAGTGGTCGCCCTTACACCTCCCCTTCAAGCGACAACCACAGACCCCATGGAAGACGTCTTCCAAAGACTTTCATTGGGAGAGTATCGCTTGCTGGCTTTAGACATGTTCCAAACTCCACAAGAGTATGGACGCCTTCATCACAGCCCCATCTACGACCATCAGATCGGGATGATCATACCTTATGGTCCCCCTCACCTCCGCACCAATCTCGTCTATGGGGGGCTTAATCAAGCTCCTACTGACGGTAATCCTCTTTCTTCACCTCAACCTTTCACATCAGATTTCTCATTTCTTGGCAACCCTGCCTTTGCACACACTTACCTTTACAGGTGTGCATGGAAGGGTTTTGGTTTCGGACGCTATGAGCAGGGCTCCCATCAGCCTATCCAACCACTCAATGATGATGACGCCAAGAAACGGTATGGTCTGGGATATCATGACCCCACTCAAGACCCTGTAGACCTTTGTCCTGAACCAATCCTTGACCAATCTCCTCCACACTCACCTATTTTGCCACTTTTACCTATGGAGTCAGTGGTTTCCATTCCTCCTAGTTTTTTTTTCCATAAACACCATCCGCCTAGACCCCTTGACTTATCAGCTCAATGGGGTATCCAAGTCTCTCCCTCTCATTCTTCCCAGCATGATCAAAGATGAGTTGGCAACCATTCACACTGTTCACTGCATTGACGACGACGCCATTCTTTCCTACATGGGTGCTGATGATTCTTTTATCCAGCGCTCCCTCCCTTCTGAGACCCAGGTTATGTTAAATGAATCAACCATTGACATCAACCTTCCTTCTTCTGATGTTCCTCATGTCTTAAAGATCAGCCAATCTTTAGACGCTCAGGAGCAGCTTGACTATACCCAATTCCTCTCTGACCATAGCAAGGCCTTTGCCTGGACTTACAGTGATATGCCTGGCATCGACCCCACCATCGTTACCCATAACATTGTCACCAAACTAGAGGCTAAGCCTATTAGGAAAAAGCTTCGAAAGATGCATCCTCGCGTTGCCCTCCTTGTCAAGGAGGAGCTTCAGCGCCTTCTTTTTGTCTCCATCTAGCCCATCGATTATCCACAGTGGGTCTCTAACATCGTCCCAGTCACCAAGGCAACTGGGGGGATTCAGATCTACACAGACTATCGCGAACTTAATCTAGCCTGTCCTAAAGATGACTTTCTTCTTCCTAACATCGACCAGCTTGTTGATCTTATGGCCGGCCATGAGATGCTATCTCTTATGGACGAGTTTTCAGGATACAATCAAATCCTGATTGCTCTAGAAGATCAGCACAAGACCACTTTCATTACCCCATGGGGGACTTTTTGCTATCGAGTCATGCCTTTCGGCTTGAAGAACATAGGCGCCACTTATCAGTGTGCCATGACCTACATTTTCCATGATCTCCTCCACAAAATCATGGAGGACTATGTGGATGACCTGCTCGGCAAGTCCAAATTTTGCCGTGACCATCTGACCATTCTCAAAATCATCTTTTCTCATCTTCTTCAGTACAATGTCCGTCTTAACCCCAAGAAATTTGTCTTTGGGGTCCTCTCTGGCAAGCTTCTCAGCTTCATCGTTTCCTTCCGTGGCATCGAGATAGATCCCGCTAAGATTCGCGCTATCCTTGAAATGCCTCCCCCGACCAATCTCAAGCAGCTTCGCAGTTTGTAAGGCAAGCTCCAGTCCATTCGTCGCTTCATCTCACAGCTTTCTGACCGCTACCAACCTTTTCATCATCTCCTTAAGAAGGACATCATTTTTACATGGGATAAGGACTGTCAAGAGGCTTTTGAAGCCTTAAAATGCTATTTGGTCTCTCCACCAGTTCTCATTCCACCTAAAGATGACCAACCCTTCTACCTTTATATCTCAGCCACTCACCATTCGTTAGGTGCCATGATCGCGCACCGAGACGAGCATCACCGTGAGCAAGCCGTTTATTACATCAGCCAAACACTGGTCGACTATGAAACTCGGTATACCCATATCAAGAAACTCTATTTGGCATTAGTCTTTGCTGCTACTAAGCTTTGCCACTATCTTCTCAGTCACAAAACTTTTGTCATCACCCACACCGACCCTCTCAAGTATATGCACTCCAAGCCATATCAAAATCAATGTATGGCTCGGTGGCTCATGCTGCTTGCTGAGTTCGATCTCGAATTCATCCAGTAGAAATCTATCAAGGGGCAAACCATCGCTAATCAACTAGCAGATGCCCCTCTTCCTGACAATCAACCTTCACAGTGTGAGTTCCCTGACGAGTCTATCGCTGTGCTTTCCTCCAACGACACCACCTATCAGATGACTATGTTCTTTGACGGATCCAAATGTCAACTAGGTGGAGGTGCTGGGGTCATTCTCATCACACTCGAAGGGGAGCCCATGCCTTTGTCTTTTAAGCTTGACTTTGATTGTACCAATAATATGGCCAAATACGAGGCCTTAATTTTGGGACTTCAGACTGCCTTCTCTCTCAGCATCAAGTCCATCAACATCTTCGACGACTCGCAGCTCATCGTCAATCAGGTCAATGGTTCATACCTCTATAAAAATGAAATTTTACAAAGGTACAAAAACTATGTTGACATTCTCCTTGCATCTTTCGACCATTTCCTCCTACAGACTGTTCCTCGATCCACAAATAAGTTTGCTGACACCATGGCTTCTCTTGCTTCACATATCCCATCTTCCTCATCTGCATCCAGACTTTTTGTCACGGTGCGTTGTGTGCCATTGCCTTCATATATCTCTCCTCACATTCATCATGTCAACATTATAGACCCTAGCCCATAAGATGCTTGGTATAAGCAACTTGTAGACTTCTTATCTCTCTCTGTCATTCCTCCCAACCTCTCTAGTAATGCACGACGAGCTTTTATCAAGCATACTGCTCGCTATACCATGCTAGGGGGTCTTCTCTATAAGCACGGCTTCGACGGCCTCCTTCTTCGCTGTCTCACCTCCACTAAAGCATCTCAAGCCATTCAGCAAGTCCACAATGGGATTTGTGGCAGACATTTCAGTGGAAATTTGGTTACCAAGCGCATCCTTCGTCTGGGCTATTATTGGCCTACCCTTCATCAAGACTGTAGCGACTATGTTCGGCATTGCATCAAGTGTCAGCAGCACTCTAACTTGCTTCATCTCCCCAGTCACGCCTTACAAATTGCTCAAGATTTCTGGCCTTTTTCTCAGTGGGGTTTAGATCTCATCGGTGAGATTAACCCTCATTCGTCTCTTCCTCATCAATCCATCATCACAGCCACTGAATATTTCACTAAGTGGGTGGAAGCCATTCCTCTCGTCTCCACAAAATCTGACAAGATCATCGACTTCATCAACACCCACATCATCTGTCATTTCGGTGTCCCTCATAAAATCATCACTGATAACGGCAAGTCCTTCAAAAACAAAACTATCCAAAAGCTATGCGACTCCTTTGGCATCAAACTCAGTTTCTCTTCGCCTTACTACCCACAAGCAAATGGGTAGGCTGAGGCTTCCAACAAAATTCTCATGAAAGTGGTCAGTGACACAGGCAGGGATTGGCACATTCACATTCCCTTCACTTTGTGGGCTCACTGCACTAGCATCCGAATCTCCATGGGTGCTACCCCTTTTTCTCTCGTGTACAAAACAGAGGCTGTTTTACCTCTTGAAGTACAGATCCCATCTCTCTGCATTTCTCTACATGATATCCTTTCCAACGATGACTTTCGTCAAGATCGCTTAGCTCAACTTGAGTTACTTGACGAATGCCATCTTGGTGCCCTTAATCATCTCCATGTCTATCAACATCGCATCAAGCACGCCTATGACAAAAATCTGCGAGAACAAGATTTCAACATCAGAGACCTCATCCTCAAAGAGAATCAACACGTGACCAATATGGAGTGCAGTAAACGAGGCAAGTTTGCTCCTAATTAGCTCAGACCTTTTATTATCACGCACAAGTATGGATCAGGGACTTACCATCTGTCTTCTCTTGATGGACGACCAGAACCTGAGCCTCTTAATGCGTTGCATCTACGACCGTTCTACTGCTAGTCGAGTACTCATCCACTTGACACTTAACTTGAGCTCGTCCCTTGAGCAATCCCCATCCTCTTAGTCTTCCTTCCTTTCAACCCTATTCCTCTTAACAATTCCTATAACCCTTTTATGCTGTATGGATGCTTTGTCCTAATAAAAGGGAGCCCTTGACCTTCTATAACCTTCTCCACGACTCACATTTCTATAAAAACAAATCAAGATGTCAAAACATATCCATGGTCACTATATCAATATCAAATCAAAAAATAGACTGCTCCCTTGAAGGACAGTTGTACTATCATTGTTGTAATTAATAGACTGCTCCCTCAAAGGACAGTTATTCAAAAGCCCTTATATTAAACAAAAATCTAGACCACTCCCTCGAAGGATGGCTATGACTAATCTGGCAATAAATAGCATTATTTTAGAAGCTTCTCGCATTGATCAGCTTCACAACCTGACCACCAAGCAAATGACATCATTATGTGGACTTCCCGCATCGATCAGTTCACCGTCAAAAAAACAAAAAAAAACAAAAAAAAAAAAAAAAATGAGTCATGGACTTGACTTATAGTTGTCTCAGGGTCTCCTATAAAAAGGGGCATAGTTATCTCTGCTCTTAAAATGGGTTACCCTCTTTCCTCCTCCTATCACCTGCTCAAGGGACTTCGATCTCACTTTAATGTCTAAGTGATTCGATTACCGCTCTAACATAACTATGGTCAGCGACGTCACACATGAATGGGGCTCTTGGTTCTCATAACCCCTATCTATGCTATCTTTTTGGTCCTTGTCAATGAAATAGCAATATGCTTTTCACTTCTTCTGCACTTTGGTCACATTCACCTTCATCACTTGTCAATCGACTCAACTCAACTCTCTTTTTAGACCACTCCCATAGCCTATTCATCCTAGTTTCTATGGACACCAATACACATCGAAACTATCGACCCGCTACAATTTATGTTCAGCATAAACCAATACTTGCTGAAGCATAAATAAACCTCAATTCATTTTTAGCATACCTCCATCATGAATATGGAATATTGCTAGGGATGAAAAACCCCTCAACCAATGTTGCAGAATACACCATTTGGAAAAGGCTGCAACATCTTTTTTTCTCCTCATTTCATCATAACCAAGACCAATCTCTCAACTATTTTAACCACCTGTCTACTACTCAGACCCTTTGTCTAAACTACATTGGTCTGAGGCCCTTCCACAGGGGCTATGTAAGCATCACTCAGATGACATGACTGTCTTCTGGGGTTAGCTTGACCATTCTCGTTTGTTCATCTCTCTGATGGACAAACCTTCTTGCCTTCTTTTAACCATAACCTTGCCCTTGACCACGACCCATTTTATCCCTTTGACCCTCCCTCCCTTCTAGGGAGAACTACATTGGCCTGAGGCCCTATCACCAGGGCTATGTAGGCAGCACTTAGTTGACATGGGGTCTTCTGAGGATAGCTCGGCCCCATCCTTTCGTCCATTCCTCCCCTCGCCCACCAACCATTGGAGATCATGCCTATCTCCTCCGACCTCGACCACTTCCAAGACATTGTTGCCTTGGTTGTTTTTGCATATATGCTACCTCATGACTAGTTAGCAGAATTGTGCGCAGACATTTTTGGACCCTCACAAGTATAGGATCGCAAGCCGGTTGATCCACACTACTTGTGACTTTTTCGTGATTCTAGGAGCACTTCCTAAGCCCTAGAGACCTGGAACACGATGACCATTTGGAGCTTCAGCTTAGATTGAGTAACTTGATCAGCAGATGACTAAATGCTGGGGCCTGGTTATTTCAATTTTGGCACTCCTCGACCCTTGACCTGCGACACTTTGACCTAACCCTCTCGTGTAGTGGTATGCACGCAATCACGACTTTTGCAGCGTTCACCCTCACCCCTTTTTCATCCACTCTTTATCAAATCAGCACCCGATTCCTGGTTCCCTTCCCTCGACTCCTGCTTTGAGGGGGAATACCTTATCCATACTCGGGGCATTCTACTTCCTATTTTTGTCTTGCAGTTCATTCGAACAACCAACAAGATGAAATCAACCTTATCCCTCACCTGGGGCAATCACTCTTGTTTTTTTCTTGTAGTTCATCCAGAACAACCAACAAGACAAAAAGGGGCAAATGTAGACACCGAAATCGTGTCGACTCCCCTGGTCATTCCCCATCTTATTCTTCTTCGCCTATTTAACCCTTGTTGATCACTTTTTCCATTAGCCTTGACCCTGGCAGCATGTAAAAATGAGCACAGAGCTAAAGCTAGACTCTATCCCCATTGTGCATCTGCCGACGACGGTCTTTTCCCGGCCGATGTCACCGACATCGGTCACTTATCGGCCGACGTCGACAATCCTGCCGACGTCGGTCACCTTACCGTTATCCATTATCAGTTATCATTCAGTTCCCGATCGGTTTCCCAAAATGGTTGTCGAACCGTCTCTCAAACCGTCCCTTGCCTTCATCAGCCTCCGCCAACCATTCGAAAGGCTAATCAATCAAACTGATCAATCATTCAATCGACCTAAGAACTCTGACATCCACAGACTCTGGCAATCAACACTCTCGTGATCAACCAACTCCGGCATCAATCAATCTGCATTCGTTTCAATTTGGCACTACACAAACAAATTCAACTATGGCTTTCATCACGTCTTCTGGCAGGTAAGTATTTACTCTGTTTGTTTTATTTCTTCTTGGTTATTATTTGTTCATTATTTCTATCATCCTGAATCTTCAAACCACAAACCCAAGTTCTAAATCTCTCCTTTACATCCCTGCCTACTATCCGAATCCATAACTCTGTCTAGACTCGACTAAAACCCCCAGACTCTGTCCAAACCTGACCTTACCTTGCCCAGACCCTGCCCTGACCTTATCTCGATTCTATCTGACCCTGTCCCGACTCTGTCCAGAACCTGTCTTGACTCTCCCAGACCTTCTCCAACTCATTCAGAATCTATCTAGAACCTGCCCCGACTGACACCGGTCACTACCCCGATCGACGCTGGCAGTTTGACCGATGCTGGCACCTTCCCTGACCGACGCCGGCACCACAGAGACTGACGCCAGTGACTGTGCAGAACAGTGCTGCATATCAGGTATGCATCTTTATTTTTTGTCATTTATTTATGTCATTTTATCTTTTATTATCTACTTTCATCCAATATTCTACTTTTTTATCAGTGGGTTGATATCCTTTTAGGAAGTCTTCGTACTTCCAGGATCAGGCATTCACCTGATAGCCCACCATATCTTTGACTAACATTTTTCTGTGTTTCAGCCTTTTCTTCTTTGCAGGTGTCATTCCTCCATAGCCAAAGAGGAGAATCTTCCAACGTCTGATTTCGGTGCGCTCGACTTTATCAGGTACTTCTAGCTTTGACCATTTCTTTTAGTTTCTTATTTCTTATTTGAATGTAGAAAGCAATTTTGCATAGAAACACCTATATTTTAGCTCTCTAAGGCATTATCAATGAGGTTGCTTAAAGTTTCTAGCTTTCAGGTATTATCATGATGAGCATCATCTAGAAGAGTGTCTCAACACTTTTTTCCAAGTTACCATGAAAGTATAAGTCAAATAAATAATTATGAATGATAAAAATCATATGTCTAATGGATATATGGATTCTAAAATAATAAAATAAAAAAACATAAGGATTAAAGGTAAATATTACCATGTATAGTGGTGCCACTACTCAACCTTAGGCCACACCAATTAAGAAGGTTAGACAAGGATATGAGCCTAGAAAAAAAGATAAGGTTTACCATACATAATCTTATACCATTTACCCTCATGTATTTAACACATAAAAATAATTTAGGAAGTCAAGGATGTTATATAAAACTGCCAAGGTGAGATTCAACATAGTTGAGACTTGGAGGTAAAGGCTAGGGAAGGGACACAACAAAAGAATCAAGAGATAGATGATAAAAATGAGTATTTTAATTAGGAATTAATCCCTATTATTAATAAATAGTAATTACATCTAGTTGTATGAAAAACTAAAGTACCCACACTACATGTATTAAGAGGGTGTGAGGTCAATAATGACCAAATTATCAAATATAACCAAAAGTTAATAATTGATTTTATAATTTATGTATGGTTAGTGTGTGATATTATTATTTACATGGGCACCAAGTTTAACATTATAATTGATTATCCCTAGTACAAGATGGAAATACTACATTGAGGCCTTCACCTCACATTTTATTTATGGTCAACAAAACATGAATAAAACCTTTGGGAATATTAATGAATGTTTGTGTAAATGTGATGGAATGAAATTTCATGCAAAATTATAATTTATTTATTTGTTCTAATGAATAAAATACCAAACATTACTCAATATAATATTATCTTACATAAATAATGTAGACATACACTTCAAGAAGCATTATAATATATTTTTAAATGGGTAGCAAACCCTTTTTCATCCTTTTATAAAATAAATATGTCCCAAACATTGTATAAAATGTTGGTATGGATGAAGAAGTTAAGGACATATATAACAATACTATGAAGGGTGTTAGATATTTAGATATATATAGTGAGGGAATTTTGGTCTAAGATGATGTAAATTCCATTTTAGATACTATGAGTGTCACTTGCAAATGATGGGTAATAGAGTATTATGAAGGGATTGGGCATAAGTTTGGTATCATACATTTATAATTTAAGACACTAACACTACAATAAAACCTAAATAATTATAAATGTAATTAATTATCATTTAGGGTCACTATATTTGTGTTCCTTGTGTATCAACAAAAATGATGAGAGTATTTATTCTTAGCAAGGGTAGGATTGTTACCTTACCACACAATGAAGGATCAAAGAATGAAACAACTTTCACTATTAAACATGAGGAATATGTTTCAAAATAAAATGAATTCTTAGTGCATTAGTGTACACCTATAAGAAAATACCTATTCATTAGTGGTAAAAACATAAGCCCAATATCTCAATTTGGGTTGATGTAAAATAAGATATTTGCAATTGATTTGAGCATAATGACTTGAAGTGTGGCCTACCTAGTTATATCATAAACTTATATCCAATGATTTTTTTTTTGGATGTGAGGAGTTATGAATAATAAGTGTGAATCCCCTTGAAATTATTCTATTGATTCATGTTTTTTATGGTATTTTGAAGACTTGGGCTTGCACATAGTATGTGATTAGTGAAATTTTTAAGGAGACTATAGATTTGGAAATAGAGAAATCTAATTTCACCCATACATTATCCTTTTCATCATCCAAAATAGAAATTTAAAATCCATTAAAATGGATAAATCACATTATTATGAAATATGATTCCATAATGATAGAACCCATATATAAGCTACATAATTAGAAGGGCCTCTTTTTGTTAAATACTTTTAAGGAATACATCATCAATAGTGAATCCAATAATGAAAATGAAGAAGTATGGTTAATTCAAAATTATATTTACAAGTGTGGAAAAGATAAGGTGGTACACAATATGGATGAAATGCCACTTGAATATGGAACATACCATTTTAAAGATGAAATTTCCTATGTGGAGTGAAATTTGGTGGCTACCAAAGGAGATAATTGTAATCATTACCATCATCCACTCAATACTATTAAAACTAACATTAATTTTGGAGGAGTAACCTAAGATATCTATAGTTGGTTATTATTATATGAATGAAAACTTGGCTTAAATCATCAAGTTCATATGTGAATACCAAGATATTTTATCATGTATATATAAATAATGAAAAGAATGCACTCATATTTGTGGAAAATTAATATCAAGCTCATGTATGGAGCAAGGTATATAAATAATAAATTGTACAAGATGAACCCAAATATGAATGTGAAAGTGAAGGGAAACAATGATAACATGATAACCACTTGAGTAATTTATTTTGTGGAAGAGTCTAAATGGGCAAGTACCATGGTCATCAACATAAAAAAAGATGGGCATATTCAGATATGCATTTATTTTTATATCCTTAACATAACATGTGTTACCAACCCATTTCCATCATTGTTAACCAAATAAAATTTATAAGTGGTAGGTTTCAAAAAATATACCTTCATTGATGGATTATTTGGGTACAACCAAATCCAAATTTAAGAGGAAATGAGAAACACAACTTTATTAGCTAAATGGGGATCATTTTCCTATAATGTCATGTATTTTGGGCTAAATAATTTGTGCATTATTATCTCATGATTACTCATGGTGGTTTTCAATGAATTTATTCATAATTTCCTATAAGTATATCTTGATGATTGAATGGTTTATGGATTATTCATAGATCACCATTTAAATTTATGCCTAATGTTAAAGTACTATAGATAATTGAAAATTTATTTTAATTTAAAGGAGTTCATTTTTGTGATACCATTCAATACTTGGATTGGCCATGTCATCTATAAAGAGGTTTATTATCAACCCAACCAGTATATCCAATATTTTTAAATTATAATATACAACCACATAATTGGATGTGTGTACACTTCTTGGTCACACGTGCTATTATGACAAGCTCATCAATAAGTATGAACAAACTATTACACCATTTCAATAATTGTTACAAAAATATGGAAAATTTTTATGGACTAAGAAACAACATGAGTAAATTGATACTTTCAAGGAGAATCTCATTACTACACCAATGTTATTTTTTGAGATTGGAACACCCAATTCTATGTCCATGTTGACAGATCAAGAAACACCATTGGTGACATTTTAACACAATTATGGGATGATAACTTTAGTCATCCTATATACTTCACTAGTCAAAATCTCACTGAAGTTGAATACAAATACAAAAAAGTTGAGCATGAAGTTCTTATGGTGGTCTATGTAATTGAAGAGTTATGCTAGTACCTTCTTGCTACAATATTTTTATTATTAATAGAACACAAAACACTAAAATATGTCATGAACAATCCAACCTTACACAAAATAATTTTATAGTGGATCATTATGTTCTAAGAAGTCTAGTTCTCAATATTTTTTAAAATGATAAAATAAATTTCTAGACTTGATCATTTATCCAAAATTACCACAAGAGAATATTCTCAAAACATAAAGTATGGCATGTCAGATGCCCAATTATACAAGATAGAACATTTTATTTAAGAGATCACTTATATCATTACATTCCTTACTTTAGGTTTGTATCCAAGTTAGAATAAGTGAAAGGAAAAATAAAAACTAATAGTTTTCATAGTACCTTAATAATTGATTAGTGTAGAGCTATTAAAACTAAGGTGAGATGATGTTTTATGGTTCTACATTATAAAACATGACAGTTATTAGGTTTTTAATGAGGTGTATGAAGTTTTTTAATATGACCATTATGTTAATGATACTATCATAATATTTTTTTTTCATTTTTGTCTATAATGGCCAAGATTATTCAAGGAAACTAATTACTATACATGAAAATATGATGTATGTAACTAAGTTGGTAATACCAACCACTATGATGATATTCCAATGACTCTTATAATTTATTATAACTCATTAAATAAGTGAATTATATATGTTTTAAGACACATATACCCATCCAAATACATAAATAGCATCCATTTATATTATCACCACAACTGACTACTTGACAAGATGGATGAAATTAGAACCAAATAGAAATTTTACTAAAAAAATAGGGATATGATTCATTATGGAAAATATTTAATTTTTATACATCCCTTGATCTTAAAAAATAATTTTGGTACACACTTTATAAATGAAAAAATGATAATTATATTGATCTTATACATGGTCACGTACCATAAAACTACCCCTACTATCCACATATGAATAATGTATGCATGACTAGGATTAACATACAATTATCCTCTTTCTCTCAATATATTAGGACTTGAATAAATTCAATCAAATATATTTTTAATACTTATAAAATTAGGTAATAAATTATGTGTTTTGTATAAATAGTATAGGGTTACATAAAATGTTGATGTCAATAGGAAAGGGTTCCAAATCCTAAGCCTATGGCACAAGGATGTGGTTCTCACTATAACTCAACAAATATATCATATGATTGTACAAAAAATTAATAAACTAAGGATGTATTAGAATAATTTTCAAATTTAAGGTGCAATGGTCAACAAAATTAGGGTATAGGAAACCTAAAGTGATTTATGGAAAGTCTAATAAATCATATACCATATTATTTGGTGTCAAAAAATTCTAAATAAGGATACAAAAATATATTCAATAAGAAACAAGAAACAAATAATATACTAAGTAAATTAAAAATAAATATAGGGATACAATATACCTATCTTAGAGTGGACCCATCAATGATTCATCTCCTCATTTTCTCAAATGGAGATTTGTAGATGTTTTAGGTTAAATACTTCAAATGGTTAGATGAATATATAATATATACTCAACTAGGAACTCCCAATGACTCCTCTTATTGAGCTTAAATGACACCATGATAAGAAACTCCTCAAGATAATTTTTTAAGACACTAAGCTTCCCAAATGTAATTAGGGAAAATGTCTAAGAAAAATCAGATTGAATAAAGTGTATATGATATGATATGAATGAAATATGGACCCTATATAGATTAATACAATAACCAAAATAAACCCTAGATTATAAGCCAAAGTTATTGGCCCAACCAATAAATTTAAAATAAGTTAAATGACATAAAATACCATTAACTAAGATGATATAGTTAAAATGTTAAGATAGCCTTAGAATTGTATTAGGCTAACTAATATAGTACGTGAAGTGTGAATGCATAAAAATAATATACCATCATATATAGGGAAGATAGAAAATATATATAATAGAAATATAGGAGAGGTATATGAATATAAAATTAGAAGAGGTAAAATAATAGTAGTAATGGTGTAATCTTGATAGAATAATAACATCTCTTGAAAATCACCATGAGCCTTTGCCACTCCATTCCAAATGCATCATTTGAGTCATTCACTTAGTTATATTAATGAATCAATAAACCACTAGAAGATGACATGTTAGTAATTGATAAAGTGAAAAATATTGTGGATACATATGTCTACCTTAAGTTTATCACACGTCATAATAGTGTAACATGGTATGGTTCTTGGGGAAAAAAACATAACAAAAAAATAAAGATAAAAATGGAAAATAAATTCTAAGAAAAATGAATGTAAATTAAATTATAAAAATTGAAAATAGATACCTTCATTTTCCTTTCTAATTGTAGATAATGTTATGCATGTTATAGGTCATAGAAGGCACCCAATGAGGAAAATGACAAAAAAACTTGATAAATAGGATAAAATTCCATTTTTTGTTTTAAAAAAGTTATCACCTAAAAAATATTTATCTCACTAGTATTATAAGTCTTATTTTAGTTCACAAAAAGGACCTAAATAATGAAGAGATGTGGGGAAGATGGAATCTCTTGGTAAGTATATGAAATCTATGAAATTTTAATTTTTTAAAGATGTGATGTGATGTACATCTTATTATTTTATATAAAATGTAAGTAAATTCATGGCCAAAAATTACAAAAACTAAGATGATGAAGATGAATTTAAAACACACTAAGTCCTATGAGAAAGCATGTAAAACTAAAAGAAAGATATCCAATGTAATAAAATATAAAAGATAATCAAACAAGGATATGTATGCAGAATGATGTCATCCCACATAACAAAATTAAATTCAATGTGAATCAAACTCAAGGAAAATAAAAAATGATTGTAAATAAATGTATTTAAATTTTTAAGACAAGTTAGGTAAAGTAAAAAATAAATAAAAAAACAAGTTATTATACATAAATATCATTTCAAATGTAACACACATCAAGTCAACTTATATCAAACATAAAGAAAGAAAAAAATGATTGTAAATATGTTTCTAAAAATTAAATTAACTTTAAATGAAAGACACAAATTATTGTAAAAATATAATCCCAAAATGTAAGACAAGTCAAGTTAATTTAAGTAAAATATAAGGAGAAAAATTATTGTGAATAAGTGTCATAAAAAAATGTAAGACAATTAAAGTCAACTTATATCAAACATAAATAAATAAATAAATGATTGTGATAAATATGTCCTATGTAAGAAAAATGAATGCCACAAAATTTAATGAGAACATGATGGATAAATAAAAAAAATACTCTAATGAATGAAAGATCAAAATTAGTGCTCATTCTAAAACATGATGTTAAAAACTACGATCACCTAATGGAATGACTATTATGACTAAGATGGTGTAGATAAATACGGTTATGGGACTTTTTAGGATGACCATTAAGGTATTATTATGAAACTCATAAAATTAAAATTGATTTTGAATCATAAATGATGATGAAAAATAAACTCTCAAGGTAATGAGAAAATACATGATCAACGACAAGTGATATCCATCAAGGGTATATCAAGAAAATTAATATGTAATGAGGGATTCAAAGTTCCAAATAGATGATGTATAAATCCTTATAAAACATGAGACACTATAAAAAAGTGGTCAAGAATAAAATATTTTGACATTAAGGACTTAGGAAAATCAACTTAAGAATTAAAAAATTGGGTTATAAAGTGAAGTAAATAGTTCATATTATGAAGTCTATATGCATGAAAATTAAAATGATCCTACCTTCACATAACATCCTCCCCATTCCTCAATACCCCTTATAGATCCATCAACCTACTATGAATATTGGGTAATTATGTGAGAAATATGTGGAACTAGATATGTATAAATATAGAATGATATAATACTCCTACCCTAGTATACTAGCCTTCCACACCTGATGTACCTCAACTCTATCATGAGACCAATTGTAGATTTCAAACTTTGACTAAAACAAGTGATGTGCCAAACAAATATCATGAATTTTGGTGTGATCTATCTTTTAAGATTTTAATTTTTCATTTTATCTTTGCCTTTTATTATAATATTAATTTTGAATATTTTTAATTTTTCTATTTTCATCCTATGTATAGATTTGGAAAAACCAAACATGGGTGATATATATAACTAACATGAGAGAGCTTACACTCAAATATTAGAGAAGAGAACCTAAAGACCATGTTTCCTAAAAGACTCCAATAATTAGCCCACATTAAGGTGTGCAATCTCAAAACCAAATTATGTGTGCCTTAAATGAAAGGAAAAAGAGGGATAAATTGGTATCATGAGAGATTGGTACATGTGATAAATAATGATAGTATAATGATGAATATTATTATATCTAACCATAAGGATGGAAAAATATAGGTTGGAAGTGAATATGTTATATTATGAAAATATGAAAATCATGTCACTAGGGAACCATATTAACCTACATGAGATATAGCACAAATTGTAGATTATATTTATGAATAATGTATCACCTTAATCTTATACACTTGGAAAACTCAAAACTTGATCATTCCTATTAGTTTTATAACTTTATACTTATACAAGTCTCATATATGTTATCTATTTATACTAATTATTCATATCTTAGTCCAACCACTATTATTTTGATGACTCAAGCCTTCTATCTTATCGATATTGATATAACCTTACTTATCTTCCATAACTAAAAGTTATAAACTTAAACCTATTTTCCAATTTCCTAGACACTTGCATCCCATTTAGATTCCTATGTTGATGCAAGTGTCTTATTATGACATAAGTGTCTAGTACCCTAAAGTCATCCAATTTATAAATTAAACATATTCTAAAGGTCATACTAGGTGATTTATTTCAATATATTATCCAAAGAGATTGATATAAATATAAGATTAACCCTCATTCATTCCTCACCTAACACAAACCTAAAAAAAACCTAACATAGATATAAAAGATCATTAAAGTGAAAAAATATTTCTTATTTTATCATATTTTCATATTAGTCATAGGAAAAACACACTTACAATTTTAAAGTATTAAAGGAGTAGCCCAAGAGCCCACTTTTTCAAGTTAAAAGGTAGGTTACTATTTTACTTGCTCTCCACATACTACATCCTTATGAACTCCCAAACCAAAACATAGGGAAAAACTACATAAGTTTGAAGTCTTGTTCAAGTTATTATCTATTTATGCAATTCTCATTGATAAAGGGGCAGTTAGGGCATCTTGACACCGTGTTCCCACTAGCTGAATTTTACCACATCCATTATGTAGATTAAGAACTAAGGTTTTTTATTTGAAAAGGAGTGACAGTCCATGACCTAGAACTAAATGCACCATATCAAAGGTAAAATATATCCTAGAAGCACCTAGGTGGTCACATCTAGTATGGAGAGTATTTTGTATTAGATACCTACATCTGATCTAGACAATAGTGTCTATGTGACCATCCTAGATAGACATAAGTGTTCATAGTTATAGAGGAACTTAATCCATGATTTGGAAAATATTTTAGAATCTTATTCTAGTTTACTTCTTGATTTTTATATATCCAAATTTGTATTAGCATCAAAACCAACTACGTACATTGTATTAATTATCATTAAAATATAGTGGGGGATAGAGATTAATTTTATCTGATATCTTATGTTGATGTAAATAAAAATGAGTATTTTTGGAAAAAATGGTCTAGGGTGGGATGGCACCATTTATGAAAAGTTTTTTCAAGCATGATACTATGATCTCCATGGATTTTGCCCATGGTTGGAAAGACCATGAAGCAAGAATGCATGGCTTGAATATTTAGATTATTAAGGACCTCATTGGTGAAACTATGGATATGGAATTCAATGAAGTTAAATCATTAAAATATAAAAGGTGGAAAGAGGAACTCCTAAACATTTTCTATAAGAAGGAGAAGGAAAATCATAAACCCAAGACTTCATCTCACAAGGGATTTATGGATGCTGAGTTACCAAGGAAATGACTAGAGGTTTGTTTATAAATTATGAGGTACATTACCCTTAAGGGTAAACATATTGTTATATTTTCACATCACTTTCTTATTCTAAAATAATTTAAAGGTCATAAAATTAACTTCCCATTTTTCTTTCTGCAATCTCTAGAGATTTCAGTGTTAAATTTCAAAAAGAATCCTTTAGTGGATTTAATTCATCAAGGCATAATCCTATTATTGATTAAATTTGGGTAGATACTATGGTCTAAGATCATCACTAAGGCCATAGAAATTAATAGTGAGAGGGTAATTTTGAGGAGGGGGAGGGTAATAATAGCAAGCCCAACTCTCATTCACCCACTTTTTACCTATCACTATTATCCCTCTCACTATTAATGTCTATGGCCTCTATGATGATCTTAGACCATAGTGTCTCCCCAAACTAAAAATATATAGGACCCTAAGCCTAGGTAAAGAAGCCCAAATGTCATCCACCCACTTTCTACCAAATGTAAATGGGTCTCTAGGTCTAATTTCAAGGTAGAGATTGAGGACTCCCTCCAAAATATGTATACAAAAATAACGATCCAGAAACTACTATATGGAAAAATTGCTAAGGAGTTTGAGAAACTCAAAGGATTATTCTATTCAAATATGACAATAAATAATGAAGGTATAGTTCACTTGGATCACACCCTAAAAGGTAAATCCAATGATCATGAAAAATATGAGGAAGCCACTTGGGATCTTGAGGAAGAAAAAGAGGATCTTCATTCCTCTAACCTTAAGAGGAAGAGACAGGATGATGGTAAGGAATAGTTTGTTGTTAGTCAAAACAAGGGAGGAAACATCAAAAGTGTCAATACTGAGACCAAAATTTTGGTCTTTTACTCTAAATTATTATAACTTGTAGGTCCCTATTTTATTTTTGGCTACTTTTTGGTTTTTTAGCTGATAGTTGGTGGTTTTTTTGTAGAAGGTGGGTGTAGCCGCTAGGTTTCTCTTTTTGTCTCTTTTTGTCCTGATGATTTAACTTACTTATCTTTTAGTTTTTCATTATAAAGGGTATGAGCCCCTTAAACCCATCTTTTTAACTAATCTAATAAAAAATTATCATTGAAATATCTAATATAGTTGTAATTTCTATTGTTAGCATATCTCAATATTTAATTCAAAATATTATTTATATGAGTTTGTAAATTAATTTGTGTGCTGTAAATTTGTTTATCACCATTGTGTTTATTCATTTATATATTATTAAACCTATCTATCCTTATAAGATCCATATCCAAATTTAGGGTTAAAAATTTTATGAACTTGATCTATGTAAATGGAAAAAAAATTAATCTAGGGATTCTAAGCCTTATAGGGTTTAAATTGCTTGTGATGGATTTTCAGATTTAAAACTATACCCTAAGTTTTTACCCTCCTATAGTTATAATGGATTCATGTGCATATGATTATAGGTTGATTCTTTATTGACTGGCACATATTAGCCTCTAAATAGATCTATTTTAAAATTCCTCATAGGTATTTTGTTCTTAGGTTGGTATACTAAAAATTTTCTTTTTGTCCACCAAAATTTAATATGGATTTTTCAATTTTTTCAATTTAATATTTTTAGTAAATATTGGCATACAAGACAAATATTATATTTATTAGTAATTAATTTCTAGGTTTCATAAAAAAATAATATTTTATTCAAAAAACTCTCTCATATATCATAGATAATTTTTTATTCTATCAAAATTCATGATTATTTATTGGGAATATTCTAGGGTTTTCCCTATGAACTATTTGACATTATTTGGCATATTTATGATTCATAATAGATCAAATTTAAAATTACTCAAATGTATTTCATAAGCATGTTGATATAAACAAAAACATCTATTTTTTTGATAAAATATTTTTTTATTTTATAAATTTAGCATTTTATTATTTTTAATAAATTTATACCTATAGGTAATGCATTATAATTTTTTTTCCCTATTTTTATAGGTTTGTCTCATTTCTTATTTTTTCAAGAAAAACTTATCTCATATTTTTTTTAAAATTATCCAATGGTCTAAAATTGATATATCCTTATTGTATCATGATTTATTTCTCCTTAGGATGTGTATGTCTTTCTTATCCTATTATCATATCAATTTTTATAGCACTTAAAATGGATACAAAGGATCCTATTCCTCCCCTAACCCTAGGGAAGGTGATAGATCCCATCCCTTTAACTAGGTCAAATCTATCACTTATCTAATGAGTAAGGTGGCTCATCCTATGGTCTCAAATGAAGGTAATCAAATAGAAGTACCTAGGGTTTGTGGTTGTGAATTAATAAAATATCAAATCCTACTCATGAGAAAGCTAATAAAAGAAAGATATAAATAACATAAATATTTTAGCTCAAATATTGTTATCACATAAGATTGTACTTATCTTGATTTTGTAGCTTGCTATGAAATTGCCTAATGATACAATGGAAAAACCTCTAAAGTCATGGTACTTTGGTGAGTTGAGGTTAGTCTCTAGAGAAGGTTGGCTTCTTTTCATTAATTCTGATGCAAATTGATAAAATACCAATTTTGTGTAAATCTCACTCTGTAGTGATTTTGAATCCTAAACTAGGGTTTAGACTGGGAAAAAAGGTTGAAGAATTGAAATTTATAGGATACTTAAAATATGGTGATTTCACCAAATATTTTATAGTGTATTTTAATCCTTGATTTGATAAACATAATAGATAATAAAATAGTTTGAATTTATTTCAACACAAACTCATGCAAATGGAAATCAAAGGTAGTATTTTATCTATTTTTCATAAAAGGAAAAAAGATATTTATTCTAAACAATATTTTCAATAGGTTAAAATAACATAGATGAATTTCTTAAAACTAAAACAAAGAGACAAAGATTCCATAAATAATCAAACATCTTGCACACACATAGAGATTTATCAAGACAAGAAAGGCAAATATTCAAATTTACTTCTCTCCAAAGGTTGTAGCTTGTAGTAAATACATTCAAAATGTAGAAAATATAAATAACATAAAAAAGATAAATTTGGGCCATGGGATATGCCCATTTTTATATAAAATATCTCCAAGATGAGATGTAGTTGACAAAACTTGAATGCTTAGTTGAAGGAGATCATGCAAAAGAGGTGAGTTCGTATATTATTAGCATCCTAGAGTGGTGGAATGGCTAGGAATGTGTCATGCATGAGATGGATATGAACTTTAGCATAGGATGGCATGGTGAGGTGTGGTTTTAATTGTTAGATCTCCATCTAATGCTTCTTCATTTTAAAGTAGATGAAAATAACTTCTTCATGCAAAAATAGGTGTCTAAAATAGAACTAGTCCTTTGAAATAAAAGATAACTCTGAAAATAATTCTAAGTTACTTTTCCATGTAAAAACTACAACTTGCAAAACATGAGTGAGACTTTAATAACTTTTTAATTCTGTATCACCTTTTCTAAAATGAACCATGTAATTTTAACTTCATGATTTGACACTTATATCAATCCATACTTCTCAAAATGGAAATTACAATTTACACTTGTGTTTTTTGCAACTTTCACATTATCAAAAAAATAAAGTGTAAAATATGTTTTTCTCTTTCTCAAAAAGAGTTATAAAAAATATAGCTATACCTTTGTAATGAAATTAAAATTTTCAATGTTTTGAAATGATATAACATTTAAAAATATTCAAAAAAGAGTAAATATTAATCAATGCTCAAAAGTTATTTAGCTTTCTTATCATTCTTGACCTACATCTTCTCAGTATATGCATCAAAGGCCTTAAATATTTCCTATATAAATTTTGGATCCAAACCATATGAGTAGATATTGGAGGCTGCATAATCTACCTAAAAAATAGAAAGTTATCTTCTAAAATTTATAATCTCTTCCATCTCCATTCTCATCTTATCAATTGCTTTTTCATACTTGATGAAATAGAGGATAGAACTCAGGATGAAGAATGTGTCCTTTGTAAATTCTTTCTCAATTATCGATTTGAAATTATTCTAGGCCTACCCTATCTAAAGTAGATTATTATCATCATCTACTTGTTGACATTATATTGAATTCATCATTCCTTCAATCTCATACAATACTTCAACAACCTTATCGTGAGTCTCTTTAGCTTGCTCAGTAGACTTTGTTAGTACTCTTATCCAAAATTGAATAGCCATATGTGGATCCTCATGCATAAAATCACTCTTAAATATATTCTTGGTAATGAGGGTATTCATATAAATTGATTTTAGGGTTTTCAATTTGGGATAATATAATTTTAAGGTCTAAATTTCTCCATCATATTGATTGATCTATTATTTCAAAATATCCTTCCTCTCCATGATGATGCCATAATGTTCCATCATTTATGCAAGAAACCTATTACCTTTAGTGATCAGTCCCTCATACCATTCCTTTATAGCCCTTCATGTGTGAGAAATCTCTCATACAAAATCAATTTTAGCTTGATCTAAATTGATTGGCTACACTGATTATAGTTATTAAGATGTTTCATTGGGATTTATGAATTGGTTTAGTTCTTCTATCAAGTGATTTAATTTTATCTTTAGCTCATCCTTTGGTGGCTTTATCATGATCAATTATTTGTAAGAGATATTTGATACCAATTTACACATCATGCTTAATACTTTATCTAGTATGCCATCCAAGGTGTATTTGAAAATTTTGTTAATCACCTACCACAAGATCTTATTTTGATTTGTCTAGTAGGGGGACTATAATTTTGACATATCTCTCTCCCTTATCATCATTAAATGTCCTTGAGAGGGTCCGAGGATTTGGTTTTGGTTTCTAATTAACCTCTAACATGCCAAATTCTAGAGAACTAGGATCAATCATCTATGTTCTTATTTTAACCACTAATTAGGCTAACTAAATAGGGGTATCCACTTGTTTTGACATGGTTACTAGAGAATCAATAGGTGATGTTGTTGCACTAGCAAAAACTATAGCCATTAGGGACTCCTAGGAAGATGATGTCATTTGTTACTCAGGAGGTGCTTATGGGGATCCACTTTCAACAATGGTTTACAAATCAATGTTTACACCAAATACTTAAGTTGTTATAATCTTGATTGATGGTATAGTTGAAATAGTAGAAGTGGGAAGAGTAGAGGGTGGAATGGACATAGGGGTTTTGAATTTTGGAATTGGTGGAAGGTTGGAAGATGAAGAACTAAATGTGTCAATTAGATGAGAGATGCCACTCAAGGTTGGTGATGTGAAAATGGTGGGTTGAGATGAAGAGGAAATAATACTTGTCCCATGAGCTAAGGTGGCTTATGGAACCATAGTTATGATGATTGATTCTATGATAATGTACTATTGGTTAGTGTTTGGAATTAATGGAGATGTAATGGAAGGAATTATAAATGGAGGGAGAATGAGAGTGGATCAAATGGGGAAGGTAAAACAAGAAGAAGGGAAAATTGATTGCAAACTTGAGATTTCACTATAGGGGGGACCTTGAGTTCCACTTAACTAACTAGTGTTTATTACACTTGTCTTATTGATGTGGGTATTATGGGTGAAATGGTAGTTGGAGTGGAGAAAAGTGGAGGGGTTTACACTAGAGGTGGAGGTATTTAAACCTTTGAAACAATGGGATCATGAGATGTGGGAGGAGTGGAGACAACTAGTGGAGGTGTTGACACTTATAGACTAGTATGAGTAAAATAAGAGGGAGAAGTAGAAATAGCGGTCAAGGTTATGGGATATGAAGGTATAAAACCCATAGCTACTATTGTTATGTCTTTAGGTGAAACATCAATTAGTTAATTTGTAGCTTCTCCTTATCTACTTGATTATCCTTTCTTTGCTTTAGTCTTTGTTTTCTTATTCTTATTCTTAGGTTCCTCTAATGATTCACTGAGGCCCCACTATAATAGAGTGATACCTTCTACTTTGAGATTTAATAGATTATTTTTAACCACTATTATCTCCCTTGTGACCTACACTCTTTTATTTAGCCAATTAATTATTCTATATATTATAGGGGTTATTCTATCAAATAGAGAGAAAGACTTAGGAACTAACCACCTCACTAGTGGTAAGGGTATTTCAATGATCTATGTAAATTATATTGGTTATACTTTAGAGTATTCATCCACCAATCCATCAAGGACTAGTATGAGATCATAATCTTGTATCTATTTTAGGGACATCCTTGAATAGTCCCTCATCCTGATCATCTCTTCATCTTCACAATCTCCCCAAAAATCTTTGTAATAAGGCACATGTTCATATTTTTCTAGGTCTAGTGCATGGGTTATTTTTCCATGTGGATCAAAATAAGGTCTAGACTCTAAAGTCCTTAGTATCATTTAGCACATTTTAACTTCAATAACTTTGGATTTCATGAGGGATTGGTATGTGTAACGGCCAATGAAAAATGGGAAATGTATCCCTATCTTATGCATATCTAAGAGGAGTTTATGCATATCCACAAGTTTCTTAAATAAATCCAATAATACCCAATTATCACTCACATATCAAGGAAGTGTGTAGGGATATCCACTGAATCTAGCTACCTTGGTGTAGGAATAGGTGGGGAACTATATGAAAAATGAACCCCATTTATTGATTTCATCCTTCACTACTCTTGATAATCTTTCCTTCCCATGTTCTTGATTGAACATGATAATGATGTTGTATATGAAGGCATTATTGACTCTACTAAATTTTTGTCTACTAGCCTATAATTTGAGATCAAGTTAGTAGTTTTAAATTCTATTTATCTCTTCAAGAACTATGTTAAGGCCTGAGAATAATATTCTTTTGGCCAAGATATAAACAACATAAGATGTCATGTATAACTTGTTCATCATTTGTACCTCCATTAGTTTCTTATGGAGGGATTAAATTATAAATTGGGCCCAATATATTTATTGTTTATTTTCTCAAATAGTCTAGATATATTGGTACATGCATTCTTGATATCACTTGGCACCAAGATTGCCAATGACCCTATGTATTAGTATTATAATATCCTCTATGTCATCTATGAAAGTAGGCTTATATATGGTCTTAGGTAATCTAGTGGAGGAAATATTAGGATTTTTGAGCCATTACTTGTTTATTATCTTCTAACATCCATCCTTTTTCTCTTGATAAAATTTTAAAGATGTCTATGGAGTCATATCCAAATAAATCTCAAGTTTTAGGATGGCAAATACTATGATGATGAAGTTAGGGTCAAAATCTAGAATATTTTCCCATTTCTCACTATATACTTGCCTCCTATCAAGATCATAGTTTTGGGGCATTATTAGGATGAAATCAAGTCTTTGGATGGCTAGAGAGAAGGCTATAACTTGTGGAAGACCAGAGTCATAGATATGCTAGATCTAGTCATTATTGAATTATGAACCTATTCTAGCCTAAAAATCTCCTAGGTTAATATGACCTAAATATATATCTTTGATTTATATGATATTGGAATCCAAACTAGGAGTCACTTCATGGCATTTAGATTTTAACTTAATTTCCTTTAGAGTCATAGAGATCATAAATTTTGCTTGCAACAAACCAACTACGAAAGTTGGAATAATTTGTAGGTGTCTAGAGTAGTTAAATTTTTTGATGGAACTAGAAGGTGTCCTAAATAGGTGAAATCTCCACAAAGGTAGGAGTTATAGGAAACACATAGTGCTTTTATAAATTTAGGTTTTGAGTGGAAGTGGAAGGTGTTGGAAGTAGGTCCAATTTTTAGAAAGTGCTAGAGGGCTTTGTGGAATATTCTGATGGTTTGAAATAATGGTCTATGCTGGGAATATTTGCCTAGTAATGGTAAAAGCCTAGATTTTTATTGTAAAGTATTTGAAGGGAAAATGAAGGGATTTTGTATGATGTGTGATAGATTTGGAAAACTAAAAAACTCTTTACTTGTTAAATATTAAGACCCTAGAGAAACCCTAGACCTAAGACTATAATTGACTACACAAGTGACTAATTCACTATCACCTAAACACATGAAACCCTAAAATAAATATTTTAAGAAATAATGACAAACTCAAAAAAAAAATGAAAATTCTTCAAGATATGGAAACTTATGGTGAAAATGAATGGGAATACCATGTAAATGAAGTAGGTGACATGGATGTGAATTTACATTCATGGCTTGTTACTTGGTTTGATGTGGTTTGAGGTTTAAAGACATGGCACAAGTGGCTAGAGATCCAAAATCATAATTAAATAATAAAAAATTATAATGAAAATGTTAAATGTGCTTGGTTAAATAGCCAAAAACATTATATTAATTATAGTTGTGGTGGTTTTTGGTAGAGGTTAGACCTGCTTAGAAAAAGGCCACTCTCTATAAGAATGGATTATAGATTCAATAAAGTGAAATTAAGGCTCCACATCCTATGGTTTTTAGGTTTGGCATAAGGTGGAGGCTATCATGCACTTTGCACATTTCATAATATGTAATGTGCATCAAGGTTCTAGGTTCTTTGGAAAGGGGGGCTATAGGTTTTAGTGTGATCTATAACCTATCATACACATTGAATGTTATGAAACATGAAAAGTGAATGTTGAGTTATAGATTCTACTAGCTTGGTGTATGGTGGGATCTAGAACCCACCATGCATTTTGAATGTTGTGAAAACATGAAAAGTGCATGGTGAGTCCTAGATTCTACCAATTTTAAGAATATGGGTGCTTCATGGGATCTAGACCCCATAAAACAATTTGTACAAGTGTAATTTGAATCTAGAGTTCTAGATTATGCAAAGCATAAGAGGAAAGATTAGTTATTTTGGAGGTTTTAGGGTTATTCCTAAAAAATAAAGGGGGTCCCCTTAGGGTATTATATGTAATGATATTTTTGGGACAAAAATATCAACAAATATCACATTATTATAAAATTATATTCCATATGCCCAAAATCCAAAACATCTTAATGTTAATCATGTGTTTTCATATTCATATACCATTTTTTTCCAAATAAGGTTTCATAAATAAATGAAAATATAAAACAAAATAAATTTATAAAAAGAGATTTTAAAAGTGACTAAAAGGCTACTAAGAGTCTAAGTGAGATCCTAAGAGAAATGATTTGTAAAAAAAGTGATCAGACTACCTACTCTACATCTCATAAGGAGAACTAAAGACTATTATGCATATCATATAATTAATGGGCATCATATAGATTTTTGTTTAACATTAAATATAAAAATATAAAGTCTCAAAGGTAATGGTGATGATATCATTAATACATCAACCAAGAAACTCACTCATATTATGAGTACCTCTCCTAAAGCACAAGTGTAAAAAAAGGGTACTAAAAGTTAATTAAAAGAAAAAGAAGGGTAAAAAAAAAAATAGAGAAAATATCATTATCAAAGGGTTCAAAAATTCTAAATGATATCTAATTACCAAAATAACCAATGCTACCAAAACCACCAAAAAATAAACCATGTGACCTCTCTTTATTAGTCAATATCAAATAATAAGAGGACACAATTCCAAATTATTATGGTATTGGTGGTGTTATTCTAAATAAACAACCAAATAAAAATACAAGTAAGAAAAACCACATATGTCAAGATGGTCATAAGGTATTAACATCTGAGGTACACATGTATATAAATAATTCCATACCAAAAAATTCAAAACCATAGTATGGCACAATTTATTATTCATATACAAATAATCCAAATGGTATATCACATGTTCAAAAATAACCTAAGAGGTTAAATTTATCCTTTAATAATGATTACATTAATGATTATGACCTTAATAATATAAAATATTGGTATGATCATGATGATACTAATTACACAACATATGAGTACAAGACACATGATACAATGCCATTATCGAGGCATATTATTGATTACATGCTTGGGTTATAGTAACACTTATACCTATATTATCCCCTTGGAATATATGTTGTTGGTTCCATGTTGGTAAATGGTATATCAATATTCTCTATATGGATATGTTTCACACATTTTGAGTGTGATTCAAACATACAAAGATACATGATCCATGTAATTTCAGATGTTGGTTTTCCATTTACTCACATCACTAGGATATTTGGGGAATATAACTTTATGATCATGATATACCTAGGATATATCATTTTATGATCACTTTAAAATATCATGTTTGAGCTCATATATGTACTTACACATGCCTTGTATATGCTTATATCTTTCACAATGTACTTGATATGCTATGTACCTAACATTTTTTCTAACACATATATCCAGGGACTAGTATGATATGTTTATGTTGCTTGCTTATGCTTTCATTTATGCACTTATTTGACTGTCTTGAATTGTTAATTTCTTGTTTATCTAAGCATTTGAATATGCTCCATTTTTTGTGGCCCCTATGCCTTTATTTTACCTCTTTGATATTTGAATATGTCATTTTTTATTGTATGTTGACATTTAATATGTCACTCCTTGATTTTTAGAATTTTTACTAAGTCACATCCCATTAATTATGTGACATTTGGACATGCCCCTTGTTTTTATCTCCTTAGACCATTGCCTTTTGACTTGATTTTGAGTAATCTTGTGTGTGTATTTTATTGTTTGTTGATATATATATCCATGATATTTATCATACATCTTAGGCCTTGATGTGATCACATTCTATGTACTTTAATGATACATCTACCTATACATGTCCTTCTATATGCTACATGGTTCATTCACAGTTATATTTTTATATTATCCTTTTGAGGTGAGGTAAATACTAGTTTATACCTTCCCTAACCTCAAGGGGGGAATATCATTTGGGGTATGTCATAGAGGCATGGCTTACACATATTCATAGTTCTAGATCTAGTGGGGGAATGTTTTAGAAACATATTCTCCACACTGATTTAGTAAGCAACATATCCAAATTATAGTAGGGTCATGTTTTAAAACATGTCCTCCACAATGGCACTTATATCAATTTTGTTTTCCAAATATTGTCAAGGAATGTTTTGGAAACATGTTCTCTACACTTACATATTCTCTGATTGTCCAAATTTAGAATTATATGATTCAAATACACATATGTGGTAGAATTCTATGCATTGGTACCATTATGATACATAGTTTCAACATGAGACATATCTAATGTGAATATGCTATGTAATGTGCACCTAATATTACAAATTAAAACCAATTTTAGATTATACAATGTTTTAGGGACTATCACCACCCACCAAGTTGGGATTTTATGGACTGTATTAAACAAATATACTATAGTGTTAGTTAAATTTTGGTGTGGATAAGATTATTTGATCACTAAATTCTAATAATATTATAGGTTGTACTTGGATACACCATCCATCATTACCAAATATATAATATGGATTGAATTTTTTCACTCATGTTCACTAGGTTATAAGTATGATTGGGTTGTACGGTTGAGCTAATCTTAACTATCAAGTGACAAATCATCTTTTATTTAAGGCTGAGGGCATGTGTCCTCAAATCTATATCTACATCTTTTGATATATGAACTTTACACACACACACACACACACACACACACACACATAGTCATAATATTAGTTTTAGTTATTCATAATGATATATCTTTCAATTTAAATTTATAAAAGGCAAGATAGTTGCATCAATACATAGGTGTACTCATAAACCTTGCTCTCTTTCAATTTTAATAATATTTATATAGATTATGACTATATATATATATATATAGTCATAATCTTAGTTTTAGTTATTCATAATGATATATCTTTCAATTCAAATTTATAAAAGGCAAGATAGTTGCATCAATACATAGGTGTACTCATAAACCTTTCTCTCTTTCAATTTTAATAATTTTAATTTCAAATTATATGAAATGATTATTTACTATAACATTCTCTTAGTTACAAGTTATTCACCAATAAAATACTCAAGTTAAACTCAAGAAAAGGTAAGGTGAGTTAAACACACCCAAGTATGCAATCATTTCCCTTAAACTAGAAATTTCATTACTATATTAAGGGGGGGGAATGTAGATGATATTTATGAATTATGTATCCCCTAAATCATGTACACTTGGAAAACTTATACCTTGATTATTTTTATCAATTTTAGACCTTTCCTTATTATGCAAGTCTCACATCTATTACCTATTTGTACTCATTGCTCATATGTTAGTCCAATCAGTATCATTTTTGTTGAATCAGGGCTTTTATATTGCCTAGAATGTTATAAAACTTCTTATTTTCCATATTTTAAAATTTTGGGAGTGAACCTATTTTATAACTACCTAGACATTTGCAGCCAAGTCAGACACCCACGTCAACATAAGTGTCATATTCTAACATAGGTTTCCAGTGCCAAAAAGTCATCCAATTTACAAATGAAATGTATCCTAAAGTTTGTCCTAACTAATTTAATGTGATATATTTTACAAATGGATTATATTAATATAATATCAACCATATTTTAAACATATTTAAAATTTTAAGGTGCTTAGGAGTAGGTTGTTGTTAAGGTTTTGAAGCAATGGTACTCAATAGGTAGTGGTAGTGGTGGTTGAGTCTTTAGGTCACCGAAGGGGATTAGGTATGGTAATTTAGGGGATAATACTATTATAAGGAAGAGATAATTATGGGGGATAAATGGAGATATACATCAGGAGGCCAAGGATGTAGTGATGTAGATCCATGAAAAGATAATTGGTGGATAGATTTGATTTGGAGTGGCAGGATCTAAGGTGGAAGTAGTGGATGAGTTGTTCTCTACTATGAAAAAAGATGATAAATTGGGGTTTAAATATTTTTTTTAAACCCCTTATATTTAATTATATTATCATAAAGGACCCAATTTTGACTAAATCCAATCTAGAATAGAGGATAGAATTAGGGTCTTATGCTGAAGTTGTTACAAGAAAGGCAAATAAAATACTAAGTCTAGTGAATCCATTTTATTTAAGAAAGACACACTTGAATGGATTTTCAAGGGAAACTAGGTATTTTTATAAGGATTTAATTTCTAAGTATAATCAATATTGGCCAAATATTCAAAACCTTCATGGGTAGATTTTAGAAGTCTAAAAACCATTAATGAAAGGAAATATGGAAATATATCCTTATACAAAGGGTTTTTTATTGCTGATTTTTATAAAAGGGAAGATAAGGATAAGATTTTTCAACAAAAAATCTGGTTTATGGATCATCATATCCTCATGAAAAAGCCATGTTATCCTGACTTCAACCTAGTTATTGAATATTTTAATACTAGGATAGTGTGGATTTGCCTCCCTTAACTTCCTTTATAGTTTTGGTCTAAGGTTAGTCTTAAGGTCATAGATGATGCCCTAGGAATATTGGTAGCTGTATATGAATCCATATTATACTATATTCATATCATATATGTAAGGATTCTTGTTAACATTGATGTGAATTCTCAACTCTTGAAAAATTTAGAGTTGACTATTGATGATCACATTTGGGTACAAACCATTGATTACAAAGGATTATATTTCAAATGTAGGTACTATTTCGAAACAAGACATTTGGAAAACTCATCCATGTTAGGTCAAATAAATAAATAAGGAATTTATTGGGGGGAAAATGTTAACAAGTACCTTTTGATAGTTGAATTCATAGACACTGAGACAATTGATGAATAGGCCCTGGAGATGGAAGAAAACATGGTTGATTTGAATGAAAAGGAAGAGAACTAGGTAATTAGTATTTTTTAAAATGTCATTATTAATACAAACCTAGAATTGGTTTTATAAAATCTAGTTATTTGAGGGGAGGAGAAAACAACTAGAATTCCATTCCAAACCATCCAATATTATAAAGTTGAAGAAGGAAGGTCAATAGATAGTTTTGACCCTACTGATGATCTATTTATGTCTATTCCCATTTAGCTTAAAACTAGGGAAGGATGGAATAGGAATGTAATAAGCTATAAAATAATATTAAAAAGTAAGGAAAAGGTACTCCTTCTTAATTTGATCCTTATATATCAAAAATGGAATGTATAGATTCATGTTTAGGATTGTGGTATTATTGAAAATTTGGGCTTCTTGGCCTTTGGTATTGGTTTCCTATATAGGGTTGGACCCCTATTGTTAAAAATCCTCATTTTTACCAATATTATAAATTTAAAATAAGGATGGTTTCATCACCTTTGACCCTTATATCTCAAATGTTTAGGGATTTGGATAGGTCACTGATAACTATTTTTAGTTATATTTGTACTTATTTTTATGTTTTTTTTTATGTTGTAGTGCTACCGATCATACTATAATATTTGGATTTTTAGGCCTTGGTTGTGTTTTTATTTTCTAGGGTTAGGGACCTTAGTTTTAAAAAAAACACACCCTTTACCCATAATAAAAACTATAATATCAACCCTCATTCATTCCTCACCTATCACAAACCTAGAAAATACCTACCATTGATATCAAAGAGCATTCAAAGAGAATTAAAGTGATAAAATATTTCATATTTTCACCTATTTTCATATTAGTAGTAGGAATATATATATATATATATATATATGTTTGAAGTACTGGAGGACTATCCCAAGTGCCTTATTTCCCATATTACAATCTAGGTCAATATTATACTTATTTTTCACATATTGCATCCTTATACATACACAAGCCAACACGTAAGGGAAAACTACATAAGTCTGAGGATCTATTCAAAGTATTGACTATATAACAATGTTAATTGATAGAGGGGTCTTTTGGGAAACTCAACATTGTGTTCCCACTAACCCATTTTCTCACAATCATTACAAAGATGAAGAACTAGGGTATTTATATTTGATAAGGAATAATATTCCATGACCTAGATTTGAATGCACCAAATCAAAGGTGCCACAAAATATAGAAGCTTCTAATTGGTTTCATATAATTTAAATATGTATTCCTTACTAGGCACCTATGTCCAATCTAGATACTATCATCGACACACCTATCCTAAGATGATGTAAGTATCTACATCTAAAGAGGAACTTAATACAAAATTCGGTGACTATTCTAGAATCTTCTTCCAGTATTCTTCTATCCAATTCTATATTACCATCAAAATTATCTATGTACCTTGTGTTCATCATAATTATAATATCTAGCATATTATACTTTATATTGTTAGCATATCTCAACATTTAATTTACAACATTAATTATCAAAGTTTTTAAATTAATCATCATATTATAGATTTGCTTATCACCATTGTGTTTATTCATTTCTATATTATTAACCCTATTCATCTTTATAGTATATATATATATATATAAATATAAATTTAGGGTTAAACTTTGATAGTACAATGATGAATATTATTATAGCTAACCAGAAGGATGGAAATATATGGTTCAAAAGTGAATGGGCTATGTTATTAAAATATTATAAACATGTCACTATGGAATATGTAATAACATACATGGTATATAAGACAAGCATGATTTAAAAATTAATCTCAAAAATAAGGATAAGGTACAAATCAACCAAATAATGATAAGGAGACTAAGGAAAAATTTAAAAAATGGTAAAAATGTGATATACAAAACCTGAAGGTGATACCTAACATTATTAAGTGAAATAAAGGTTGAATGTAAAGTGATATAAAAAAAATATGAAAGGTAAAACCTAAGATCCAAAAGGGAATAAAGGATGACTAAAAAATTCTATAAAACTTGAAGTTGATACCTAAAATTCTAACTGGAATTTATGATTGACTGTACAACTATTATAAAAATATCAAAGAACCAAAAATAAATAAATGGTGTAATACAAATTATGATAAGGAAATAAACTATATAAAATTAAATAAACATGAGATAAAATAACAATAAAATTATATGTTAATGATTATATCAAAAAAAACATGTGAAATTTCAGTGTATTTATCTCTCAAAGTTTCTTGAAGATAAGTTTATTTGTTTTTAAAATGTTAAAGGTTATTGATTATTACTTCAAGGTAAGGATGATCAATAAATAATCTAATATAAATATGATGTGCATCATAAGATTCCAAAAAATCAAGCATTAGATCAATGATGGACATCATAAGATACCCCAAAGGTTGAAGGGTGGGAAACAAAAGGTACCCAACTATGTGTAGTAATAAAAGGATGGGAATCATAATATGCCCAAAAATTTATGATAATAATAGGATAGACATTTTAAGATACCAAAACCTATGGGATTTAGGTGCATTAGAGTTAACCTCAAGATTGACAATACCAGTAATGATGTATTACAAGTTTTATTGTATAGAATTTTTTAGGCATATACCATCTAAATAAATAAGAGTAAAATTAAATGTATTGGTAATGTTGATAAAATCTAATGAAACATGAATAAAAGTAATTGTATTGACTAGGTTGATAAAACATGTTGATATAATGAGTCAAATGGATTGTATAGGTTGAGTCGATATAGTCTAATGAAAATAAAATAAAAGGGAATGTATTAGCCAAGTTGATACAATATGATTAAATAATACTAAAATTTATTTTATCAACCATTTAAATAGAATGTGATGTAATAACATTGTAATGAACTATATCTACCTAGTCAATATATTCTACTAATATAAATTAAACTATATCAACATATCTAGGTAATGGCTAGTGTACTTGGTTGTAATTTAATAATTATATCAAGACATTCTTGATTATGGCTGATGTAGTTGAATATTACATAAATAAATTTATTGTAATATATTGAGTCATGGTTGATGCAATTGAAAGAATGTAGTTATAATTTAATGGTATCAATTTGTTTGATATAGTTGGCAATAAGTTATTGTAGCTAAATGATATTAGGTTGGCCATTACAGTCTAAAATAATGGATTACAATGATGATTTGGGATAAGTTTAAATTATTATAGTTATGAATGTTCATATATGCTTAAGGATTAATATCACCTAAAATTCATAATGTGTTAGGAAATTTAATTAGGTTTTCCTCATAATATGATGAGTTAACAAACATGGGTTGAATGCAAGTGGAGGTTTGATGACTCATCCTTGTAAGGCCTTCTAAGGGTGAGGTAGAGGGTGGGTAAACATAAATAAAACCATCCTCATAATTTATTTATTTTAAATTGGGATTGTAAAAGATGAGAGAATCATAATAATAATTATCATAGGAACATAAACTATCATTTTAGGGTATTCACCTCCATTTAAATCATCATCATAGATAAGAAATCTTGGTATTGATTTTTGATTATGTGAGAAATGGTGAAGATGAGATCATAAATTATTGAGGTATTTTACTGATAATCATTAATCTCACTATACATGTCAGCATTTAAATTCTTATAAGGACCTTTAGGAGAATAATTTTCAATGTGACTATTGTTGTCACTTAGAAGTGCACCCTTATAAGAACATGTGCATGTTCTCACTCATGTTGATAAAATAGAAACTATCCAAGGTGTGTGACCTTATATTGAAGATAATATACTTATAAATGGTTTTTTCCCTTTGTTACACTCTTTACTTATATTTAAAATATCTAATTATGTTCTTTCTTGACTAGGAAAAGGGTAAAAGGAATAACGCTAAAGCTAAAAATGGAAATGAAAACTCAAAATTAGGTCAATGCACAAATGTTAAGGTAAATTATTCCTATAATTTACACATTTTTAAAGCTTAATAACATGTACACATTCACTTCATTCTCATGTAGTGTCTCTTGCATCAGTATTTCACACAAAGGTTTTGATAAACACACACTAGCTTGAAAGGATTGAATAATGGTTGAATTCACTTCTAGATTAGGTATACATTAGACTTAGACAATATATATGACCTAAAATAATTATTATTTCTAAATAAAAGTGAGATATTTAGACATAAAAATAGGGAAAATAATTATTCACTAGGTTTTATCAATAAGCATTAAGAATGCACTTCATGAACAACTTGAAAATAGAGGCAAAATAAATTCTTTATTGATTTAAAGGTGAGGTAGTAAAATTTTTGGAAAAGTTTCAGTTAGCCAAAATCATAATCTGATCATAAATATTTATAAATTAATGTACATATAGAAAATAAGAAGAGAGAGAAAAGAAGCTAGAAATGATTCCACATGCAAGTCAACTTTACAATTATTTCAACTAAACTCCAAGTTAATCATAAAATCTAATCTCAAAATTCAATTCAAAGTCCACCTCCAAATTAATATGTAGTAAATTTGGAATCTAAACTTTTCCTACATGGATTATGGTGCAATAGGAGAGAGAAGGACATTTGACAAGTCAAAGGGATCCTCATTCAAGATTGAGTTTTGAGATTACTTGTTTTAATCATGAAAACATATTGATCTTATTTAGTTAAATATTTTTGTTCTTTAGTTAGCTCCTATTGGTATTACATGAATATTTAAGTTTTAATTCATTTACTTTCACTTTTATCTTGATTTGACTATACTTATCTTGACTTCAAACTTGGAGTTGAACTTGAGCTATCTTGCATGTAACTTGCACGCATGTTTAGCCTCATGTGTTTTCTAAAAATTAACTAAAAGGGGTTGGTAGTATGAATGGAATTAATTTTTTATTTTTAAAGCAATACCTTTCATTAAATTAGGGATCCAATTTTTATGAATACTGTAACTACACTTATCCACTTTTGCATGTTTTGGAACTCCATTTTTGTAGGGCTAATTGATTGCTCTTTGAATTTGGCTTGTAGTTGCTTAGATTATCCCAAAATTAGGATATATAGTTATATATATGGGATAATTTGGATTTTCAATTATCCATTAAATGTTCTTGATAAGTTTGCATTTTATCATGATTACATCAGCTCTCCAATCTAGTTCTTCTTCCATATGCACATTTTATATAACTTGACAAGCTTATTGAATGCATTGTGAGATCCAAAAACTTGATGGATATTAATAACTATAATACATAAAGATAAAAAATATTATTTTTACATAATAACCATAGTTTCACATATTTAAAAAAAAATCATCTCTAAACTCCATGTATAACTCAAAAAAATGTTATTTTATGCTCTCTTGTACTCTCTTGTTCTCAAGAACCCTTGATTTGGATTGGGAGGTATAAAATGATTTAAATGACTAAAAAAAACTCCTAATATTATTTTTATATATTTACAAATTTTTAAGACATTAAAATCTCCAAAACCCTTCACCAAACTCCCAAATAAAAATTCACAAAAAATTGTCTACTTGATGCTCTAGGATTAACCTGGAGATGTCTTTCAATGAGATGAGCCTATTTTAAATTTATATTAATTAACTGATAATTTATTGATACTTTTAAATTAATTATACACACTCTTAAATCAATTTGTGAAATTGGAGGGACATGAAACACCCATTTCCAACTCCATTTGTGAGCAAAACAATAAACCTTCATTCCCTTCATGAATATACCTATTATTTGACATTTTATCTCTCTTAAAGTTTAATAAATACATTAAAAAAATTTAAAACATAAAATTAAATTAAAAAAACATCCATTTAAAAATTTAATAGATTCCATTTAATAAAACTCAAAATATGCACTTTTAGTGTTTCCTTGTTTGCACAATTTCATTTCTGAACACCTATAGGTCTGTGTTTTTCCATTTTTTTGAGTTTTATAAGGCCTAAATACCTAATTCATTTTTTATTCATACCTTTAGTTAACCATATTATCATTCCAATAATTTTATTTTCTCAACTAGTCACTTAAACCACTCAAAAAATTATATTGTTTAACTGTCTCTCTTGCTTGCTTAAAGCTCTTATGCTTGTACCTTTGCCTTTCTCCATTATTTTACCTAAAAATTTTGATTAATAAATATGTATAAAGTTATTATATGACACATAATATATCAAACAACTTTTAATTTTCAATAAATAACTCAAAAAATGCAAACATACTACTTAAAATTGAGCCACTAGGGTTTAAGAAGCGTTGTGGAGCACATATTCTTCTTAGCGATTGTTCATAAAGTTAAGCCACTATAACCTGAAAATAAATCAAGAAATATAAATTTAAATTTTTACATAATATTATCCTAATACCATTTTATCCAAATCCTCTACACCTTCATGTACTGAGCATTTGAAAATTTCCTTCACTAGCTTGTAACTAGCTAGTTAGAGGAATAAAAGAAACCTTTGTCAACATTTGGAATTTTGAGTTATTACTGAGCATGTTTTTATCATGATTAAGGTTTTATTATTATTTTTATACCTTATTAAACCTTCAATACAATAATTTATTCTTTTTTAAAACTTGCACATAAGCAACTTTGACCAATGGTGGCAAAATTATCAACATTCTTGATGACTTTGTTGGGATGTTTGCTTGATAAAAACTCAAGACCATTATATCTATCAATTAGTTTATTTAATAATGAAAATATCACAAAATAATAAAATTAAAATTTCCTCAATCAACTAAAACACTTGTTCATAAACACTTATTGAATAATATCAACTTGTAGTAAAATTAACTATAACACTTGTGCATAAACCCTTATTGCATAAATTAGAACAACTAGCAACTAAAAAATGTGATATAATAATATCACTTGTATTAAATTAAAATATAACACTAATGTGTACAAATAATAACCTATCTTAAAAAATAATACTTAAGATGAATCCCATTTACTTGTATTGAGAGCTCTTAACCATTCATCTTGTCTAGTTAAAAGTCCTTGTGAGGATTTTAGCTTGAGATCACGTAAGGACCACTCCAATGTGAGTAAAAATTTGTGTGTCTTTATTTTTTTTATCTATCCTCATCTCATTTTAGAACCAAATCACCTTATTTTAAGATCCTTAAATAGTATTTTATATCAAATGTTTTGTTTACATGTGCTTGATTCATATCCATAGCTAACATAGAATGATTTTTGAGTTTTTCCTAACTCCATAAGTTTATAATATCTCAAATCCATGGGATTACTCTCCAATAATTATATATGATGGATTAGATCCAAATAAGGGAGATAAAGTGATATTGGCAATCTAAATTCTCTCCTATATACTATCTTATAGGGTGAATTATAAATGGATCTATTTTAGGTGATCCTATCATGCCATAAATCTGATTTTAATTTCAAATACCAAGTCCTTTTATTGTTTTTAATGATTATCTTAATGATATTTAACAATTTATTATTAGTAAACTTAATAAGTCCATTGCCTTGTGGGTAATAATTTGAATATTATTAAGATACACACCATTTTGGACTACTCATTAATTAATTTTATCCCCCATAAATGACATATCATTATCTAAAATTATATTAGAAAGAACACCATACCTTGTGAGGAAACCTTTATAAAATTCCAAGACATTAGATTCATTTACTTATTTCAAATCCACTACTTCTATCCATCTAGTAAATTAATATTTAGTTTTAAGTATCCACTTGTGACCATAGATGAGACCAATGAAGTACAAACCACATTGGACAAAGGGTTTATCCACTAAAATTGGTTGAAGGGGTAGGTAAACTTTTCCTATAAATAATGCACACTTCTTTCACTTCCTTACCCATGCATGTGAATTTCTAAATATGTTTGGCCAATAGTATCCACCCCTCATGATATTCAAGGCTATTGTACTTGATGAAAAGTTACCTCCACCTTGTCTATCATATAATTATTCAAATAATATTTCAACTTAACTAGGATATATGCATCTCAACAACATGTCATTAACATCATTTTTGAACAATACACCATCAACAAGCAGAAAACGAATAGATTTCACACTAAAGTATCTTCTCTTTGAACCACTTAAATTTGGAGACACATACCAATTTGAAGGTACCTTACCATAATTTGAAACCAAATTTTTGAAGGTGTATGATTGGCTAAAATATCTTAATCATTTTAAGACCAAAATTACTTCATTTCTTTCCTATAAATATTGAGCCAAGTGCTCACACAACCCTTTGCCTCTAATCAGCTTGGTTACCTTTATTTCCACATCATATTCCATCACCTTTATTATCCATCCTAATCTCTTTCCACTTTTGTCCTTATTCAAAAAGAACTCTTGGATGCTGGGATGGGAACCCATCACATGGATCTTGTTGTTTGATAACAAGTGCCTAATTTTTTTGAGATATTCGATAATGGAAAGTGCATGCTTCTCAAAAATGTGTACCTTGTTTCATACTCTTATAATCTTTGTCTAGAGAATGTGTGTCTGATCCAAACCTTTTGAATATTATTCTATTAATATTCTTAAAATTGTATCAAAATTAGCATATGCATACACCATAAAATATTTTGAAAAATTATTATTGATGAGGAGGGAGCACTAGTAATGGCTTGCTTGGTTTCTTCAAAACCTTTATACCTTCCTTGGTTTAAGTAAAATTCTAATTTTTCTTTAGTGTATATGTAAGAGGATTTGACAAACTTGCAAGATCAGATATATATATTCTTAAAAATTTAATCTTTCCAAGGAAATTTATCAATGCTTTCTTATGTTTATCAAGGACAATGCAATAATATAATTTATTTTTTATAGATCAATACTCAAACCATGATTAAAAATAACATGACCAAAATTTTTACCTCCCTAAATTGAAAACACATAATTATTTGGGTTAAGTGATAATCTATATTGCCTACATCTCTCAAATACCTCTCTAAGATGAAGCATGTGATCATTTTCATGATTTGAAAAAAATTTAACATCATCCAAATATATAAGAACAAAATTATTGATCAAACCTTGAAAGGCTATATCCATTGATTTTTGGAATGTTGTTCTTGCAATGGACAACCCAAATGGCATTTTTTGTATGAAAAGGTGCCCCACTTAGTTTTTAAGGTTGTTTTGAATTGATATTCCTACTTCACAAGTATTTGGTTATATCCACTATAACCATCTAGTAATGAAAAACTTTCTGAACTAGTCAATTGTAATATATGTTCCATTGATGGCAAGGGATAATGGTCCTTGAGTGAGGCCTTGCTCAAGTCATGAAATTTCACACACAATCTAATTTATCCATTATTATTCCTCATAAAAAAATATTATAAACCTAAATGTAATGCATGATAGGAAATATGATAGTTTATTCAATCAACTTGTGAAGCTCTTTTCTCATCAAAGGCTCCAACTTTGGATGAATTGGCCTTTGTCTTTGCCTGACTGATTTTGTATCTTCTTATAATTCAATTATGTGTTGAGCCAAACTACTATAAAATCCTTTAAAATAACTATAATTCCATTCAAAAACATCATAAAACACTCTACATAAATTTAAAAATGAATCTTTTTGAGCTTGAGAGCATACTTTACCAAGTTTAAGAGCTTTTCCATTGACTATGTCAATTCTCACAAATTTTATTCTTTGGTAGACAAAGAATATTTTTCTATTTTTACCTCATAATACCTACTAAAAATATTTTCAAGTGTGACAAGACCCTTACGTAAATTATTGGACTTGAGCTAATCTATTTGATCACCATAATACTGCAAAAATTTTGACCGATTTATAGAAGAAAATTTAGCCTCTTCTTGTAGGAAGCAAACAACTTGATCATCATCTTAAAAAAATTTCCAATTTAAATTATTATCAATAATGTATGGTCTTTCCAAAATATTAATGTATTTATTATTTTTATCCTTATATCATATAGAATGTCAAACTCGCTCCAATTGTTGCCAGCCTATCTACTTGTTTATTGCTCTCTAGGCACTACCTGTATGTCAAATGCATTAAAATCTTATATAAGATCGCATAACATGTATTTGTATGATTTTATAAATTGATTATTTCATATATTCATCCATCTTACTTTATGTACCATAAAATCACTATATTTGAATGCCTACAATAGGTTAGCTCCCATCTTCCTAGCCTATTACAAACCATGAACCAAAGCCTCATATTCTACTACATTATTAGAGCATGTAAACTGAAATTTTAAAACATCAAAGTAAATTTTTTTTAGAGGGATAAATGAGCATCATACTATCCCTTGTAACATGTTTATTGTATGAGCCATCAAAATAGAGTTTCCACAAACCATCATTTAGCTCACATTCTTTGTATAAAATAGGAATTTGTGCACCATCCTCATGCAAATAGTAAACTCTAAGTCTTTATTATATCATATTGTATGGATAATGATCATGAATATTAGTATCATATTCATCAATAAATAAATTTATTTACACTATCAATATATGAGTTTGTTTTATCCTCACTAGTTTGATCTACTTCATTCAAGATGACAAAATTAGTATTAACAATACTAGGCATGTATGGTTCTAGATGAAACTGAGAAATAGGCTCTAAATGAATTGTAATTTTTTTTCCATACCTTATTATAAACATGATATATTTCCAATCAGATAAAATATACCCACCTATATTTTAATATTCATGTGATAAACACATAGTAAAATGTGGAGAAAGATCCACCACTACCACATCTTGCTAAATAGTCTTATTTGGGCATGCATGAAGTGTTAATTTCATATTATTTATTATACCCTCTATCTTTATTAGAGATCCATAAATTTGAAAAACACCTTTAGTTTTTATATCATACGCCAAATTCAGCCTATCTAAACTCTATTTTGGCATTATTATGTTACTTGATCTATTATCAACCATGCAATTATGAACTAGTGTATCACAAATAATCAAGGAGTTATAGAAAGGAGGTGTCTTACTTAGTTTATTATCCTATTTTGTGAAATTTACCCATGTATATACCTACTATTATTTTTTATTCTCTTACTTATCCAAATTTTATATCACCACACGTTATTTCTATACTAGTTTTGTAGATAAGTTGAGACTTGAAAACTCATGTATAAGTGTATCCTTTTATCCTAGAATTTTTAATGAATCCCACATACTCATGTAAATGTTATATTTATTTATATTATATAATATGTTGAAGGAGGATCCTCAAACCTCTATTTTTACCCTTGGATAAATATGATGTTCTTGTGCTTGAGGCACTTGGTGAATCTTGCTTGCTTCAACATGTTGAGTTTTTTGAGCTATAATGGCAAAAATCTGATTACTAGTACTTTTAGAAATCATATTTGGAACATTTTAAGCATGATTTACCTCTTTGAGATCATCTATATCCTTTATATTGGATCTTCTAATGGCTACAATAAATGTTTTTGATTTGTTAGGCTCAACAATATAATTTATTTTCACATAATCATCAACTTGGAAATTCACCAAGGTTGCATCTAGTTGTCCTTGTCCATAATTCACTTCCCCTTGTTGCATCATAGATTCATTATGTTGTCTTTATTGAATAGAATATTAATCTTATGTCATTTAGGGAATTTCCAAATTATTTGATATTGAAGCTTGATTTTTCACATCATTAGTATTATAACATTTCCAACTTGAATTTTGCATATAATTATTTTGTATTGGAATAAGGGCCTTGATTGAGGAAGTGACATTAGGATTAATTGCATCATATGGTTTATCTTGTATAATGGATCCTTGTGTTTGATATGGAGGATTATTATCTCAATAACCTTGGTAAAGAGTTATTTACTCTCTATATGGTATATATGTGGGCTGATTAGGTGCTTGATATTATTGCCTCTTCAGCTAAACTAATTATTACCAAAAGACTATAGCATACATTTTAGTTCACCAAGATCACTACATTGACTATGAAGAGCTTGAACATTATTTTAAGGGGATGGAATTAGGTATATTAATAGTACTTGAGGAGATATAATAGGCTAAAAGTATGGAGAAAATTGCATTAGAGGAATAGGTGCAAGTTTACCATCTTGAATTAGACTATTTTCAGCTCTAATGGCAACCTCATAAGAATCTAGGAGTGTCCTACCACCCATGGACTAAATCATAACTAAAATATCAAAATTTAAGACTCTCAAGAAATATAAGAAAGATTATTCATGATATTACCTTATCATGGGAGGTATTATGTTCCATGTCTTCTAAAATATACGATTGAAATTAGTCATAAATTCATTTGATGTTCTCTTGATGGTAGTGAGCTACTCAACAAGATATAGATGGTTTTATTTATCTTAAAATTGCCTACAAAATGGATAACCTAAATCATCCTAAGAGGTGATGGAGTTAAAATAAATGTTCCTATATCATTGCAATGCCTTTCCATTGAAGGATGAAGAAAGTAAATGGATGGAAACATTCTCTTGGGTAACATCATGGAAAGAACACAAATTGATCACTCTTTGATATGTTCTGTGGGTGGAGTTTGATATTCACTTGTAAAATATGGTATACTTTTGAGGGTTAAGGCTATAATATCATCATATTTGGAAAATTTGAGATGGATTATATAATTAAAAGGAAAAAATACCTATTTCCTTGGGAGAACCATGTTAATAATATAATTTGAACTTGAAGTGGTTTGTACAATATGCTTATTTGGTGAATAAAATAGTCTTTTAATATATGGATCTTGATGAGTTTTACAACATCATATAGTTGGGTCTATAACTTGATGTTTTTAGACTTAGTTTGATCAACCTAATACTCTAGTAAGGTAGCCTTCTATGTGATGTAATCCTAAAACATCATAGCACCCTCTAACTACTTCATCAATGGTAACATGGAAACATCTAACGATACTTTTTACTAAAGTGAGAAGGATACCAAAGTTCTTGTAGTAGCTAAAGGATCAGGTCATGGCATGGTCATAATTAGAATGGAAATAGTGATACATTAAGCATCCATAGTTGTAATATCCTAGAGCCATAATCCTCCCAAAGGCAAAGTCATTTAGTGTTTAATTATTGTAGTTCCATATTTGTCTTCTTCTTGCATTGACTACTCCAACCCATCTTATTGTTGTTTAGACACTTGTTATTGTTTTTCCTTAGAATCTTATTCAATCTTTAGTTGGTATGCAGTGTCTCCATCTAGTTTTATCTTTTCTTCCTTTGCTACTTTCTGGTTTAGCTCCTCTTCTTCAACTTTCTTTTTCTATTCTTATTCCTCTACTTTCTTCTTTCCTTATTCCTCATCCTATTATTTTTACACATGATATTCTTCCTTTTTTTTATCTTCAAGAATATAAACCTTTTATTTTTTTCCTTAACCGTCACTTGTACCTCTAGATCAACTTGCATCTTAGGTACATGTACTTGTTCTTCTTGTGTTTGAGCCTATTGTTTATGCAAGGCTTCAAATTATTTTCTTTTCTTACTAGAAAATTCATTAGCTTACTACCAAGTGAGAGTGGTATCCTAAAGATCCTTATTTATCTATTTATATACATCTTCTCATTGCTTATCTTCTTCTACCTTGGCCTTGACTATGAGTTCAACCTCTTTAATCCTATGCTCTTCATCCATCTTTTTTTAGTGTGCCTCCTGTACCTAATTTGTTGCATTGGTAGCTTCTTATGCCTTCGTTACTTCGTTGATACCTTTTTGGTGTCAAACTTCTACATCATGGGCCTTTTTCTTGGCCTCAACTTCCTCAACTTGATGGCATGATTTCTCAACTTGTTATTATTGGGCCTACTCCTTATATCACTTCTTTTCTTATTGATATACTCATTATTCTTCTACATGAGTTGCTTCTTCCCATGACTCCTTTTTATCTTTAGTTGTATGATAATAAATTATCATCTCTTTGATATCATGATCTTTTGTTGTGGGTGGAAAATCACTTGGTTGGAAAAGAAAGCTATACATATATGATTTCTTCTACCCCAAAGTATCTAGCCTATGTATGTTAGGTGGTGAAGTTAAGGAAGGAGAATGATACACTTCTTATACAATAGATACCCTACCAAATGTTAATTCTTGGAGAGTAGGATAACCCCTAGCCTCTCATTAGGTTTTGGGTCTATGCACTAGAGTCTCATATAGACTATCAAGTCGTGGAGAAAATACATTGATGGCTGTGAAAGTGGTGGAAGGTTGTTCTTCAAAGAGTTTGTCTATTCTTTAAATTTGTTCAACCTCTTCATATATGGTGTCAGTAAATATTTATGTTGGACATGGTGGTATGTCCACCCAAAGACTTAGAGGGACCTTATGCACTTGAATTATGCACATTACCTTTAAGAAAAAGAACTCCTTTTTCTCCTCCTCATATAAGTTGCCTGTTATATTTTCAATAATTACCTAGTAAACCTCCTCCTGATCAATCCCCATCTTAGGTAAGTAACAAGAGATTAAGATCTATGGTACCTTGGGGTCATCCAACTAAGTTTATGTAATACTCATCTTTCACTTTGGTGGAGATAATGGTTATTATTCTATAGATATCTTATGCTTTACTTTCTACTACTATAAGGTTGTGGCTTTTGGTTATATCTATGCTAAAAGAACTACTATGCTAGGTGGTATTGTTTGAATAAGTATCACACACCTAGATAAATATTGGTCATGGTAACAAAATATGATAAGGGTCTAAATGGAAATGTAATTAGCTCAAGTATATGAATTAAGATGAATTTTAAAAGCAAACTAATAAAAACATGTTATCCTAAGTATTGTATTACATGTAGCAGCACCCATGGGTGTGTAGAAATAAGTTGCAAACACTCCTCCCACCATTTCTTGAACTTTCCCTCATGAGCTAAGGTTTTATACTCAGGGGTCCATATCAAATTATGAAATTATTATGATGGATAGTAGTCAGTGTTTGGGTGTACCCCTATATTAGGGGACTTATATTAAGTGAAACATAGTAGAAAAATAAAAAAATTGTACTATAAGGTCCATTTTTAAGTCATGAAATACTTGTAAATATTTTTAAGTAGCTTTTGTACAAATTACTTGGGCTATTTAAACTATTCATTGTGGTGGATCATGTGATGTCTAATATTAACCACTCTTTTGGGTATTTGATTTGTAGAATTGATGGTCTACCAAAATGTGTGTGTATTGTAATCAACCAAGATGTGCACTAGTTCATCTTAGATATCTTAATTTTGGATTCCTCTAGACCCTCAAACATATACATCTTTGACTTTCTAAAGGATAAGAGGAGTTATGGAATTGTAAGGAGCAAGATAATTGCCCTACATAAACATGCCCAAAAATCTAGCCATTACTTTGGTGTTGATGACAATAGTGATATCTAGGCTAATGTAATTTATTCCCTCATTATAGAGGCTAAGAAATATTTTAAAAATATGTCCTAAATCTTCAAAATTAAGCATCCAAAGCAAGATTTCAACATCTATGCTCTAGAAATGATGTGAGGCTACAAGAGCAATTGGTTGTGCAACATCTACTAGATTCGGTCAAAAAAAATTATTCTATAACTTGAAGGTAAGTAAATGACTTTAAATCATTATATTTAATTTGACAAAGTGAAATATTGATGCCCATTACTTCCTTCTAGGTATATGTTGATTTTTTGATTAGTTATGAATGATCCATGGTATCTAAATAATGAAATTTAGAATTTTATTTTACTTTTTACATTGGATAAGCTATCTCAGATCTAGAACTTTAGCTCATAAAATAATTATAAGAATGAAATGTAGACTCAATTTGCAACATTATGACTTTATTATTTCATTCCTATTAATTTATATGTAAATTTCATATTTATCTATCCCTTTGATATCAATTTAAATGATGATGTGGAAAATCATATTCGATCTAGTAATAAAGGTGGTTAGTTTTTTATACATGCATTGAGATACATTGTTATATTCTTTATTTTCCATACTAGGGTATGTAATGATGATGTTGACTGGTTACCAATTTGGTGAATATTATATTAATCAAACATAGGTTTTAGCATTAACTACTCTGGACAACTATTATACTATTGAGATCTTGGTTGATGTGACTTGACCATACATTTCTTAAACTTAATTGATTTCTTATGCTTCTAGGAAAATCAATAATGATGCATCTAAATTCTTATGCGCATGGGGGTGGTATGCTATACTTCTTATCATGGTTCTAAAATATGGTGAAGAGATCATATAACATAAAAACACACAAAAAAATAAACACATAAGAAAACATACAAAAATGGGAAATCCTAATCTACTCAACACCCACTCTTTTAGCAAAAAAGGATCAATTAATACTATTGGTAGTAAGGCTTAAGCTTAAAACTATTCACCCACCTTAGAAAAATAGTTCCTTATAAATCTCTCAAAATAATGGTTCCTTGTTGTGATATTTCATGTATAATGTAAAGCCTTTTCCACTTGATCTATAATTTACGTAAAAATGCTCTAAAGTGACTATCATATAACAAAACTAGTTGATATTTATGGAATTCCTTATGTTGTAGGTTCCTTTCGTGCTACACTTTTTGACTTTTCTTATGAACTTCTTACATCCAAAATGCTTTGTGTTGATATTCATCCATTTTATTCAATTTTAGAATCCATTTTGTTAGATACTCATGATCCCCTAGTCTCATAACCATTGTAATGCATCTAGGTACCAAATTTTCCATAGGCATTAATACTTCAATCTCGTAGATCAACTAAAATGGAGTAAAACCTATATCCCTCTTATATTTTATTTGATAAGCCCAAAGAATCATAGGAATGAAATCTTCCCAATCATCCCTCTTAACATCACAAATATTTGTCAACATATTTCCCAACACTTTAATAGAAGCCTCAACTTATCTGTTAGATTGTGGATGGTACATACTAATTTTATGATGGGAAATCATGAATTTTTAAGTAAGATATTTGATAGTATTATCTAGGAAGTCTGTCCCTCAATCACTAATGATCTTGATGGGAAATCCAAATTATGTGATAATATTCTTGTAAAGGAACTTTGTTTCATCTTTCACCCCATAGCTAGGTGTTATAGTAGGTTCAACCCATTTTATAAAGTATTTTTTTGTAGTGATAATATACTAATATTTTTTTCATTTACTTGAGAAATTGATAAGTCCTATAAAATTGATGCCCTAGTGTTTAAAAGGTTGTTCATATAATAAAAGCTTTAAGGGAATTTCATCCTTTTAGTGTGGATTACCCATTCATTGATATACATCACAATGCTAAACTACTCTATGTGCATCCTAAACAATATTTAGCCACTATAATCCACTATGTAATAGTTTATGTGCAGTAGCTTCTCTATACAAATGACCTCTTTCTATTTTTGGTATGCTTCTTATAAGAGCTATGAACATTCATTTTCTATCACTACCTTGTGCAGTACTTAATCCTTCCCCAAATGATATAAGATTATATTTATAATAGTATATGGTAAAAATATGGTGACAAACTACTTCTTTTATCTTTCTTAGTAGTGCATAGGAAATACCCCTTATTTTAAAAAACTAGCAATTTATTCAAAAATCTTAAGTATCACAAAAAATCAAAATAGATGGGCATTAGGAGAATATTATTATAGTTCTTATTTCTTTTCCCTATTCATGATGTGATTGAGATGATCCATCCTAACATTTTCTTTTCCTTTCTTAACCTTGATGCAAAATTAGAATTCTTGAAAGAACATAAACCATATTAAAAATTTTCCTTTGAACATAGGCTTATTGACTAGGTAGCGTAGAGCTTGATGATCACTAAAAAATTTAAAAGGTTATTTTAAGAAAATAATGTCTAAATTTATGTAGTGAAAATACTATATTTAGTGCTTCCCTTTCAATTGTCATGTATTTTTTTCTATGTCAAACAAGTTTCAGCTTGAAAAACATATGGGGTAGTCTATTCTACCATCTCCTAGATGCATAGACACATCATGAACCGTGATACCAGAAGCATCAATGTGCACATGAAATGGATTACTCCAATCTTGAAAGACTAGAATAGGCATAGTGACCAATCTCCACTTTAGTTATATGAAATGTGATTGACACTCAGAGGTCCAAATATACTTTGTACCTCTAGTAGCAAATACCCTAATGGGGAATAAACGGATTCATAGCCATTGATGAACTTTCACTAGTAACATATGTGGACAAGAAATGATGGCACTTCTATTGAAATAACTAGTAGGGGAATACTAATAGTGACTATAATTCTAGCTTGGTCCACCAAAATCCCTTCACTACACACCACATGACCTAGCAAGACACCAAAAGATGTAAAAATAATAATAAAAAATTAGGGCAATACATATAGCTTAATAGTGTTCTATCACAAAGAATAACTTGTAAAAGTGATATTTGAACAAATAAAATACTACCCAATCATCTATATATACTTACAAGAAGTCATGAATGAAATCCTTAAAGGAAGTCACAACTTCTCTAGAAAAATTGTAGGTGCATCTAGAGGCCAAAAGGCATTACCTTGTATGTAAAAGATCCCCATTCTATGGCAAAATTTGTTTTAGATTTGTCTTCTTATATGATGGGTATTTGATGATACCCACTTAAACCATCTATAAAAGAGTAAACTTCATGACCTATGATAGATTCTAAAACTTCATCTATGAAGGGAATCAGAAATGGATCATTCACACTCCATCATTCAAAATAGATAGTCACTACATCCTTTGATCCCCCAAATTTTCTTAGGTTGATCTATCATGGGACCAACCTAATCCACATTTTATATAAGATATATTATACTTACTTCATACATTCTATCCAATTTAGCCTTCACTTTCAACTTCATGTTTAGATTCAAATTATATGGTCTTTTATTTATGAGCCATGTGTACTCTTTGAGCATTATATTCATTTCACATAGGGAATGATATACTCCTCTGACTTCTAATTTTTTTTGGGAAACACATCTTGATAATCCTATAAGATTTGCATAACTTTTGAAACTTCATATTCAATCCAATAGTCACTCATATGTGCCAATTTAGGAATCCCCTCACATTTGATGTTTTACACATGCTTTTTAATAGGTTGCTAATAAATATTATGCTTTTACTTAGTAATAGCTTCTCATAGAATTATTTTCTCTTCCTACTCTAGAATCTATATGTTGCATAACTTTTGCTCTTTAGTGGGTGTTATGAATAGATCCTTTAATGGTTTTACTAGACATTAATGTTTAAATAAATCAATCAGATTGATATCATCATCAATATTTGAATCTTTAGTTTCCTCCTCTTCATCCTTTATTCGATGGAATAACTACATAAGAGATTGTTCTTCCATATCGGTATCTTTATATCTACATAGTGTCGTATTCATATCACAAGTTGTGTCCTTCTGTGTATTAGACTCTATCATGGTGCTTAAATCATATGTGCACCCATGGCATAGAAAATGTTTGATTTTGAGTAGTGCATTATGAACCACATAATTTTCATCTTCAAACAATTTTTTTTATATGAACTCACTCTACACCTACACTCACTATTTTGTCTTCCATTTTTATTCTTGATTCATATACCAATATAATGGTAAAGGGTCAACTATATAATGAAATATATGAACCCAACACTTAGGCTTTACATGTTTTTCACTCCAAACCTCAACACATTTATGGATATGGATTTTAGGGCACTCACCTACCTGAAATAAATTACAATTACTTCTAATTACCTATGATAGTTGAAATTTTTTAATCATAAGTTTACACGCATCATCCCAATCAAGATGATCATTTCTAAGAATTGTCCACCATATCACTGTAAATCCATTAAAATTGTGAGTCAAGGAACTAACTTACTAACTAATCATAATCACACACACTTATCTGCATAGAATGAATTGATTGATATCCTTGGTTGTAAAGTATTAAAGAAGTTGTCTTTCATTGGTGGAAACCATTCTCATATGTTAGAGTTCATGATCACCATAAGCCTAGTTGAGTAGATACATATCTAAGTCTCTGCTTATATAAAAATTCTATTTTCCAAGAAAGGTGCCTTATCTAATCAACTCTATATAATTTTATAAATGATCATCTACTTGATATAAAAAATCAATTTCTAAGTGAGTAGGCAATTTAGCAGACATGGATGCACAATATTTTATGACAAAATGAGGTGCCAATGGCTAAGTAATTATTGGTTGAAGATTTCATTATTTAGATCTCTTTAAATATTTAGTGATTAAAGATTTAACCTAAGGTTTATTATGCCCATACAATAAATTGCAATTGACTATGCACAAATCTTTAAGGTTCTCCTTAGATTTTACCTTCATCTAGTTTATTTCTTATGCAAAATAAATAGACACTAGTTTAGTAAGAATGATGTAGGGTTTATGCATGTTATTGAGAAGAATGACTAAATCTTATCTCCATGATGTGCCTATAAATGATTTTGTATAGTATTGATATTAATTTTAACATCATATGCCCATTTCTTTCCAATCAATGCAAGATAATGATTTTTTTTACCTTCATATTGATGACTTCAAAAACACCTTACATTCTCAATTATATGATTTTGATCTCAATGTATTCTAATCTTCCAATGGGTTAAACTCTTCTATAGTCTAATAAAATTAGAGTCACTAGGATATAACTAAGAACTAAATAGCCAATCACCTCCCATGTAGACCTATGGATCATGTTAATTATGCTACCAAAATAAAAGACAATATTTAAAATTTGATATCATGTAACTTTAATGTCAATTGGTGCATCTACATCACATGGATTATTTGTTTTTACATACCAGAAAACCTTTTCTATCTTTTGTTTCCCTCACTATGCATATTTTACTAAATTATGTATAATATTTATAATGTTTTGGGAAATATATTCATTATGTAATATACTTAGTAGCTCCAATAAATCTATCATCATAGTAACAACTCCATCATGTCACATAATGTACGTAATCTAACCATACATTTGAGTTTATACTACTATAACATCTCTTTCAGTAGTGCCTTGGTGTTAAATATTATTCAACATGTGTGTAACTTCATACATCAACCCCTTTCTATAGTTGAGTCTAGGTATTTGTCCTATTTCACTTTCTAGATTATTTTGTCTTGAGGCATTTTGATAAAAGGTAATTCTCTCCTTGTGTGCTGGTGTCTCATAATGGCATTCATAAATGCATCTTTCTTAGGTTACACATTCACCATGTTAACATTTCTAATGGCTTTTTCTTTTCCTTTTTTTTCCAAAATAGGATAGTGTTTTGTCTCATGTTGCTCATATGCCATGTAATATACGAAGTAGCACTATTTTTGGGGATTTAAAAGATATTTTTGTTTCACATGGCTATACACTCTACATATGTAACATTGTAGAGGAGGGTGTTGATAGTCATTTCCTTTGCCACCTTGATAACCCCCTTTTGTATCTTCCCCTAGATCTTCCTCTATTTGATTGATATCATATTCTATAACCTCCTTATTATTGCACTATATTCTAATTTTGATACTACTAGCTATTATATCCAATACCATATTGTTGTTGTACTACTGGTAGAGTCCAACTAAATTGCTATTGATACATTATTATTATATTCCAAGGTGATAAGTATTGGTATTAGTGATGGTGGTGTCCAACCTGGTGAAGGAGGAGTCTATCTAGCTAGACCTTAAGGCTGGTATTGAGGTGAGCTAGTATCAATTATAGACCTATTTGGTTTGCATAACACTTATCGACCTTTGGGCCTAGAATTTTATACTTCACCAAGGATAATTGATACACAATGATGGTGAATACATTATTTTTAATATCTTCTTTAAGCTCCTGCAAAGACCTAAAATTATTTTCATCATAATTATGTGATTTACAAAAATTGAAATACAAAATCTATGATCATTTTATATATTATTACAAGATATGGCACTACATTTTTGTGTGCCCCACTACTCTACAAATTTCATATAAATCTATCTTAATCTTAGGATAACCATTCCTGTGATGTCCTTTCCCACACTCCATGTACCATAAACTTATTTTAGGCTTCTCTATTTCATGATATTATTTCATTTTATTTATAAAGAATTACAATGTATTATAAATCTTAGAACCCACTACGAGAGCTTCTCCATAATATTCAATTTTCTCCACCCAAATAGTATTAGCTCTAACATCTACCTTAGTATTAAATTGATTTTTTGTTATATCAAACCTAATCATAGAGCACGGTCCTTTGACAAACCAAATAACTTTATCTTTATCTTCTAGGGAAAAATATACTTTATTCATAACATTTGAGAACTTATGATCATAATCATAGACTTATTGTCCTAACTTCTACCTAATCTCATTTAGGTCTTGAATAGTTTAAATTGTACATTTATTTATTTTATAATATGAAATAAGCCACTCCTTAACATGTTATATATTTTCTTGATTGATATATCTATGGTATATAAATTAATTTCTCTTTATTTTAGTTCCCTAATTAGTTCTCACTTATTTATAGCCTCATCCTTAATAATATTCTATTTCTATTTCATTTCACATGTTAGTAAGTACTAATCAGGGTCCATAGACCCATCATATGACACCAAGTTTATAAATGTTCTTAAAATACCTATATTATAAAATTTTATTCAAAGGATATACTACATATCTATTATAGTGTGAGGCTACATTTTGTATAATCCTACCTGCACACTAAAAATATTTACTTGTGCACTGGGAGAGTTCATCTTCACACTCTACTTTTCTATATTTCTTTCTTTTCTCTACTCAATTTCAATAAACCCTATATCCTTCAAAACCTTATTAATTTATGTTGTTTCAATTTCATTACCCCATCAATACACTTGATCTAAAAATGGACCTTCCCAACTACTATCTTCCTATCCTTTTGGTTGAAATTTTTTACTAGAATATAACAAATTGGGTTGTAGAGACATGTACTCTTCCAATGAATGATTCTTTCCTGTGACTTCTTCTCTTTCTATGATTGAACCTATGATTAATATAGAACTTTATCTTGATTTTATGCTTAATAATTCATGCACTTTTGGTAATACCTATTATTATAATTATGCACTACATCTATCAACTAACTGATCTACTTATGCACTATTCTCATCTTCATCTTTGAACATCTCTTCTTCCTCTCTATCTTCATCACTTCATTCTTTCTACTAGTATGCATCTTCTTCTTTCATCTCATCTTTATACATTCTTTATAATTCATCTCTTTCTTATTGTTCATCACTTCTTTTTACTCATTCTTCAATTATTTGATTGATACTCTTAACTCTACTCATATATACCTAGGTATTTTTCTATTTACTCCATCTATTCTATTATCGCATCTCACATTCTAAATCTAGACTCTTCTTACTCTTCTTCCCTCATGTCTCCATTATAGATTCAGGTGCAAGCCTTATCTTCTCATATAATCACCATTCACTATCATGTCACACCCCCCCACCCCCATATTCCCAAAGGGACTACTCCATATCAACTGGAGTAGGCAGCATAGCCTTGTCCACAACCAACATCTTCACTAGGATAGGTAGTCACTACAAAAATTTCCTTTAAATTCCTATGACAAACAAGTCCTTCACAACTTTATAAGTTATGTATCCTCATATTATAAAATCAATTATATATCCATATATTTTAGTAATAACCCAATGATGTATTACTCTTATCTAGTTAATTTCTAATCTCTACAACTAGTTTATCTTTTCTTCAATTTAGATTATAATTTATTTTTTCCTTAATTTAAATAAATAATATTCCAACCATGCTAACCAGTTACCTATCAATTCAAGGAAATTGCACCAAAATATTTCATATTTTTTTCCATAAATATACTCTCAAATGATCTTTTGAACTATAAGACTAGTCCTTCTTGATTCTTCTTCTATGAAATTACATATCCTTTGGTCCAACCATATCTCAATCTCTCTCTACCCTATTAACCATTTAAGCATAATTTCTTCTAAAAAGAGTTTCCATGCTCACCAAACCATTGCTAGTAGAGTTTCCTAAAGCATCAAAACATTCTAAGGATGAGGATATTTATGAGATACTTCATGTTCACAGAACATTTTATCATAAATTATAGGAAATTAGATGATATAAATGTAAGATACATTAATTATTTTGTATTATTAAGTAATTTAAGAGTAACCAATATTGTATAAACTAAAATAATGCATTTCAAATAGTTTAGATATAAATTAACCAAGACATTACACATGAGAGTGCACAAAAAGAACGTAACACTAAATCATATAGGTAACCATAACCAGATAATCTCTATTGATCTCTTCTTAATGTAGAACCCTCTTCTTATTACAAACAAAAATATATATAGACATTTCCAATGTATGATTGTTCATCTTCATCTCTTACTTGGCACCAAAAATGAAGTCTCTTCACATTATATATTATTAAAACTCATGAATATAAGATAAAATAGGCTATACAATGAACAAATTAGTGCATAATGCTTGAATATCAGATAAATATCTTGCACAGCTTTACAATCCACATTTTTCTACCAACAAAAACCTTCTTTTATTAAAATGCTCAGATAATTCATAAAATTCAAACGTATACCTCTAATTATAGACATTTTAGTGACTTTAGACATGAAAATGGTATCTCTTTTTACTCCAAATGTATTTTTTCAACTTCAATTAGGTTCCTACCAGGCGTGCCAAAAACTGTTATCACTCAGAAGTGCACCTTTATAAGAACGTGTGCATGTTCTCATTCCTATTGATATAATGTAAAATATCCAAGGTGTGGGGCCTTACGTTGGATATAATATCCATATGAATGGATGGTTACCTCTATTACACTCACCTGCTTATATCTAAACTCTCTAATTATGTATTTTCTTGACTAGGAAAAGGGTAGAAAGAACAATGTTAAACCTGAAAATAGAAATGAAAACTAAAAATTGGGATGATGCACCAATTTGAATGTCAATTATTCCTATACTTGGCACACTTTTTAAGCTTAATAACTTGCACACATTCACTTAATTACCATATAATGGATTTTTCATTTGTATTTCATATAGAGGTCTTGACAAACACTCACTAACTTGGAAGGTCTAAACAATGGTTAAATTCACTTCTAGATTAGGTAGAAATTAGACTTAGACACTCTATATTACCTTAAAGAATTATTATTTTCTATTTAAATGTGAGAGAGTCATATATAAACATAATAAAAACAAGTATTCACTGAGTTCTATTGATGACCATTAAGAACACACTTCATGAACAACTTGAAAATAGGGGAAAATCATGTCTTTATTACTTCAAAGGTGAGGTAGTATAAATTTTGGTAGAGTTTCAGTAATAAAAAAGCATACTCCAATAATAATCATTTTAAAATAAATTTACATATAAAAAATAAGAAGAAAAAGAAGAGAATAATCTAGAAATGAGTCCACATGCAAGTCAACCTTACTTTTGCTTCAACTGAACTCCAACTCAATCATCAACTCCAACCTCAAAATTCACTTCAAAATCCACCTCAAAATTACTACTTATTAAATTTTAATTTCATACTTGTACTACATGGAGTATGGTGTAATAGGATAGAGAAATAGAGTTGAAAAGTCAAAGGGCTCCTCATGCAAGCTTGAGTATTGAGTGAATCTGATTTAATCATGTAAAGATGTTGGTTTTTTAGTTAACTCTTTTTGGTATTTAGTTAACTCCTCTTGGTATTAAATGAATTTTTAAGTTTGAATTCAATTACTTTCACTTAGATCTAAAGTTGAATGGACTTATCTTGACCTCAAACCTGGAGTTCAATTTGATCTATCTTGCATGTAACTTATATACATATTTATCCTCATGTATTTTCTAAAAATATCCCAAAGGGGGGTGTAGTATGAATTGAATTCATATTTCATTTTGAAATGAATATCTTGCATAAAAATAGGGATCCAAATTTTATCAATACATTAACTCCACTTATCCACCTTTGTATGCTTTGGAACTTTACGTTTGTAAGGTTAATTGAAGGCTCTTTGAAGATGGATTGTAGTTGCTAAAATTATCCCAAAATAGGTTTCCATATTTATAGAGATGTTATCATGTGTATATTTAATTATCCATTAAATATTCTTGGTAAGTGTGCATTTTATGATGACTACAATAACTCTCCAATCTGGTTCTTCTTCCATATGCCCATCTTGTACAACTTGAAAAGCTTCTTGAATGCATTGATAGAGACAAAAAATTAATATATATTAATAATTATAACATATAATTATAAAAATATTATTGTAACATAATCACTATGGTGTCATAGACCTTCTAAAAAAAATTAACTCCAAACTCCATTTACAACTCCAAAAAATGTTATTTTATGTTCTCTTATTCTCAAGAAACTATGATTTGGATTGAGGGGTATAAAATGAGTTATATTATTGAACAAAAATTAATCATATTCTATTTATATAGGTATTAATTTATTATACTTATAAAAAATTTAAAATATCAAAAAATCTTCACTAAACACCCAAACAAAAATTCATAAAATGTACTTGCTTGTTTCCCTAGGGTTGACATGGAAATGTTTTTCAATGAGATAATACTATTTATATTTTTTAAATAAATTATAATTTATTTATACATTTACATTAATTATACACTCTCTCAAATTAATCTGTGCCATTGTATGGACCTAAAACACCCATTTCCAACTCCACTTGTGAGCAAGAAATGAAAAAACCTTAAAGGTATTTTGGAATTTTATCTATATAAAGGTATATTAATTACCTTAAAATAATTTTAAATATTAAATTACATAAAAAAAAACTTCCATGTCAAATTTTGAGATATTTCATTAAATAAAATTCAAAATATACACTTTTTGGTGTTTCCTAGTTTGCACAATTTCATTTTTGAACACCTATAGGTATGTGTTTTGACATTTTATTGATTTTTATGAGGAATAAATATATTATTTGTTTTTAATTATTACCCATAATATCCACTCTTAACATTTAAATAATTTTATGTGCTCAATAAATCACTTAAACTACTCAAAAATTGTATTTTTTTATTGTCTCTCTTGCTTGTTTAAAACCTTGATGCTTGTACCTTTGCCTTTATCCACTATTTTAACTAAAATTTTAACTTTTTTAGGTTTATAAAATTATTATATTCCACATAATAAATCACACCACTTTTTTTAATCAACAAATGACTGAAAAATGCAAACATGTTGCTTAAAATTGAGCCATTAGGGTTTAAAAGGGGTTTTATATCACTTGTTCTTCTTAACGATTCTTCATAAAGTTAAGGAAATTTAACATGAAAATAAATAATTTAATATTTATTTAATATCCCCAATCTCCTATTAATACTATTTTATAAAAATCTTCTTCACCTTCATGTACCAAGCATTTAAAAATTGCCTTCACTAGTTTACAACTAGCTAGTTAGAACAATAGAAGAAACCTCTATCAAAATTTGGACTTGTAAGATGTTATTTATTGTTTTTTTTGAATTATGAGGGTTTTATGATGTTTTTAATACATTTTTGAACCTTTATTTCAATAATAGAGTCTTCTTGAAGACCTAGACATAATCAACTTTGACCAATGGTGGTAAAATTATCAACAACTATAAGTGTACAGATCATTACAATCATGGAGCGAATATCATCATAGGGATATTTTCCAATATCAAAAGTGTCAAAATTTATGTCATTAGGATCCTCATAGGTATCTTCATCAAATTTAGGAACATATTTATAATCTTATCTCTCACTATAATTATCATCATAGGTGAGAAGAATATCATTGGGATCCTCACCATGAGAAAGGGTATAGCATAATTTCACCATGAGGTGTTTCCTTTAATTATGATCATATAAAATATTGGCCCATGAAAAAATTTAATGGATTGAGGATCAAAATAAATATACTAATAAAAAACATCAATATAAATAAGATTTTAAATTTAATTTAAACTAAGTTTCATATAAAACATAAGATAGATGGTATTGGATTGGCCAACATAATTGGTTATTGAGTCTATAAAATTATAATGTATTGTCCAAGTCGATACAATAAATTAGAAAAATTTAAGGTATTAGGTTTGGAAATATAATATAGTAAAAAAGGGTGGTTCTACTTATGGCTAGATAAAATAATATATATTGACCTAGCTAATGTAGTTGGGGATAAATAAGAACTATATTGGGTTGGATGATATAGTCTAAAAATACACAAAATGACACCAGATTGGTTGATACCATTAGGATACAAAAGATATGCTAATTTAGAAAATTTTGCTAAGTAGATAGAAAGAAAAAGATGAAATCAATCCAATCAAAGGAGGGATAAGATTCACATCAGGTTCACTAGAATGTATGTACTATATAGAATTAACCTACAATTATTCCCTTGCTCTCAATACACTATGACTCAAAAAAGTTCAATCAAATAGAGATTATGATACTTAGATAATTGGGTACTATTATCACATAGATTTTTCACATGTCCTTGTGTTGTAGCATGTAATGTAAAACTCTAATGATATAATGGGATCACCTATAAGATGTAGGACCTTCAAGAATTAAGCTGAAACTCTGGAGAAGGTTGAATTCCTTTCAGTAAGTTTAGTGCAATTGTTAAATTACTAGTTCATGTGGAAATTCTATTTCTTAGTGATCTTACTTCTAAACTAGGGTTTAACTGTGAGAAAAAGAGTTTTAGAAATGAATTTGTAAAACTAAAAATGGTGATTGCATCAAATATTTATAGTGAATTTTAATTCTTATTTTGTATGAAAACAACAAAATAATAGATATACTAAAATTTATTGGAGCACAAACTCATGAAAATATGAAACCAAAGGTAATATTGGGTATTTATCATATAAGGAATGAGATTATTTAATTTTAATTAAACAATTTCTCAAAAGGGTAAAATAATACCATATATGAAATTTTGTGACTAAAATGAGAATGAAAGCATTCACAAATTTGACTAAGATCCTTGCATACATAAAGATAACACAAATAAGGAAGATAAATATTCAATCCATTATCATTATCTAGGTTATAACATGTAAATCAATTGATCAAAATGGAGAATAATTTCTCTAATAGAAAAAAAGATAAATGGACTACACCATAGTATGCATATTTATATAAAATACTCTCTTATAAGAGAATTAGTCATCAAAAACTCTATGCCAAGTTAAGTATCAAGAAAAATCTGAAAACCTCATGGAAAGGGGTGTGATCTTTAGCTAGAATGACATCCTTGACAAGGTGAATGGATGGAAAAAGGAACATGAAACTATTGGGCATTAAAAAAACTATTGTAGGCATGGATAAAATTTATTTAATATATTCATGCAATGTCCTCATGATCTTTAGTTGAGATGTTATTATATTATTCATGTAATGAGGTGCCTAAAATGAATTCATACTTAGAACAATAAAAATCTTTTAGATATATTACATTACTTTTTGTAAAACTGAACTTGTATTTTTCAATTGGGACTTTTACAACTTTTTAAGTCATATAATTTTGACAAAACTAGAAATTAAATTTATAACATGAGTTTTTGCAAGTTAAGTAACTCAAACTTTGTCAAAAAGAAAAGTGCAATTTACAAGTTTTCTTTTCAAAAATTTTCAACTTGTCAAAAAGGAACTTGAAAATTACAAGAGGGTCTTTCTCAAAAAGAACTACCAAAATAATAGTTGTAGTTTGTAACATGTAACTTTAAAATGTTTTTATAATAATTAAATGTAATATACATAATGTATTTGATTTAATGAATTAATCTAAAACCATAACCTCTAAGGATTAATTTTTCTTGTTTGCCTATGTCTTCTTAATATAAGCATCAAAAAATTTGAATATTTCTATGACATGATCTTCATTAGGAACAAATGAGTATAAGTTGATTATTTCACATTATACAATGATGTCAAAGATTTCCCTTTATAAAACCCTATATACTTGAGTGTCCTTCCCCATTTGATCTAATGTATTATGGTATCTAATAAATTAGTGGATAGAACTCAAGTTGAATCTTGTGTCTCATGTTGAATCTTTCTTGATCACTCCTTTGAACTCATCTTGAACTTCCTATACTAAATTTATTTAGTCTTGATGATATATTACTTCACATGACAATTTATTAAACAAATTTCAATATCATAGATCATATTTGTGACCTTATCATGTGTATCCTTAGCTTTATTAATGCTCGTTGTGAATATTCTTATTCTAAAGTTGGCTACCCTATCTAATTCCTCATGCTATGCATCATTTTTTAAAATCTTTTCTATAATGAGGGTATCATTTTCAATCATATCAATAATTTGTAAATTTGAATAGAATAGGTTTAACCTTTTTATGTCTTCCTAATAACTACTCATTGATGTCTTCAAGGTTTCCTAACCATATTTCATAGCTTTTTAGTATTCCATTACTAAAATAATGTCTCTATTTCCCTTTTCAATTAGATCCTCTTCACATTCCTTTATAGCCATTCTCATATTGCCATTCTTTGTTACTACATCAAGTGTTTATCTGTCAGTTATCTAAGTAATAGATTATGTTGGTTGGGCAACGAGATAAATGAAATTATTTAGTATTGTCATCAATTGTTCAACCTTATTATTCAATTCATCCTTTATGACCTTGTCACTATCCATTTTCTTTAAAAGAGAGTTAATCATGATTGAATATCTTGTTTCAATCCCTATCTTATAAGATGACCAAGGTGAACCTTTGATAATTGGTAATCCCCCACCACTAGATCTTCTTTGTTTTTTGTCTAGTGGGGGGACTATAATTTATACATACTTTCCCCTATTGAATCATATAGTATTCTTGATATGGCTCTAGGGGATCCCCTTAATCTTTATGATGCCACTACAAGGCTAAAATCAAGTGTACTAGGGGGCACCATCTATTTCCATTTATTCCCCACTAATTACACTATCCAACTTAGAGTTTCATCTTATTGTCCTCACATTACCAACTATGAATCTGTAGTTGAATTTGTTGCACTAGTGGTTATAGTAATGAGTGTTAAATATTTCACTGATATGGAAACTAAATCTTTGGATGATGTTTTGGAAATATCTTTCCCATTTTTGGGTTGAGTAGCCATAGTTGTATCAATGATTTTCTCTATCTTTACCTCTTTTGTGGGGGTTTCGGTTATTTATAAAATGGAAGAAATGGGTGTAATTCTAATGGATGTGCCTATCGGTGGTGTGGGAGATGGGAGTGACACTAGTGGAGGGGTAGGCATGGGGAGATGAAAAAGGGTAACCTGTAGGAGTGTGTAATCTAGATTTGTGAATGAATCAATCAAATTTATGGGGACATTCAAAGTTGATGAAATGGAAAAAGTTATAGGAAATGAAAATTAAGTAGTATCTATCTCAATGGATATGATGGATAACAAGATTGTATTCAAGATGAATAAGTCCATAGATTTGTACTATTGTTTGTTTTAGTTATTAATGGGGTGGTGGTGGTTATTAAATATGATATGGAATGAATTGTGGAATATATAGGAGGAATTATGGAAGATCAAAGTGGAAGTGAAGCTTAAGTGTCTAATTGAGTTGATTGAACTACTGATAATGGATTCACTAGCATAAGTGAGGTAGTGGAAATGGAGGGAGAAATTATTTGAGGTGATGGTGGAGTGAAGATAGGAGGGATTTTAGTTGGTCTAATGATAGAGATAAGAGGGGAAATTATCTATTCTTTAATAAAAGTTGTCTTTAGATGAAATTACTATTGGTTGATCTGATACTACTCATTCACCATTAGATTGCCCTTTTTTAGCCTTTTACTTTTGTTTTCCATTATGAGATACCACTGACCTATCTATCTATTCTATTATAATTCCATTGTTGTAACCTTATATTATTAGTGGAACTTGCTTCTCTTTTATCTCTCTTAACTTATCACTGATGCTCAAAGTTTCCTTGGTCACCTTAACCCCTTTGCTCCTTAACTAGTTGAATATCTTATTTATTACATTTTTAGTCCTATCCATTAATGATAAGGACTTAGGGATGGACCACCTAATTGATTGAATGGGTTGAGAAAATATATTATTAGTATAGTAAATCCTCTCTATTGTAAATTCATCATCTATCAAGTCCTTAAGGAATGGTGCCATGTTAAAATCCTTGATCTACTCTAGGGTCATCTTGGAATAATATTTCAGACTCACTTATTCATCTTGAAGGTATCCCTAGTAGTCTTCATAATAGGGAAGATCATAATATGTTTTCATCCCTAATATACTTGTAATGATTCCATTCACATCATAAAAAGGCCTTGTATCAAGATATATTAAGGAAATGTAAGTCATATCAACATTGGCACACTTGGATTTGGATATGGAACGACATGTATACCTCCCTATACTAATGGGTAAATGGATTCCCACCTTGTGTTTGCTTGATAATATTTTGTGAGTCTCTACAAGTTGCCTCACAAGTTCTATTAAATCCCATTTGTCACTTACATACCTTGGGAAAGTGTAATCATAATAACTAAAAGATACTACTATGATGCATGAGTATGTTGGGAATTGAAATAAATAAAATCCCTAGTTTGTGATCTTAGAAATAGTAGAATCATATAATATCTTCTTTTCTAGCTCTTTATCCAACATGACTATGATGTAGTATATGAATGCATCATTTACCCTTTTGAAATGTTGCCTAATTTCCTCAATGGTGAGGTGAGGGTAATAATTAAAGACCTTGTTTACTTGGTCATGCACTATGTTCAACCCTGGGAAGACTCTCCCCTTTGCTACTATGTAGACTAGATATGAAGTCATATAAAATTTCCATGTATTTTGGACTTCCATCAATTGCTTGAGGATGGAGTCACTTATCAGTTGGGCCTAGTGGATGTACTACTTATTTTCATGGATTACCCATATGTATTAGTACATCTAATCCTAAAATTTCTTGGCATTTAGGTTCCTAGTGACTCTATGTAAGAGTATGCTTAAGTCACACACTATGTCCTTAAAATTTGTTCTTTCTAGTGTTTTGGCTAGTCTTGTCGATGCAGGACTAAACTTTTAGCCATCATTTATTAAATACCCTTAGTCATCTAGTGTTATTATCTTGATAAAACATATTAGATGAGTTATAAGTTATATCTAGATAATTCTCATATTCTATAATTAGGAACATTGAGTCTATGAAGTCGGGGTCTAGTTTCAGAATCCTTTCTCCCTTATTATTTAACAATTCTCTTTATTCTACATCATAGTAATTCAATAGTGTGATAAAAAACTCAAGGCTTTGTACTGATAATTGAAAGGCTATTGCCTGGGGAAATCCATATTCATAAATGCTTTGAATCTAGTCATTTTTTAATTCAACATTTAACCTTATCCAAAAATCACCTAAGTATATGTGACCTAGGTCTATGTTCATGATTTCATTGGTGTTTGATTTCAAGATGAGTGGGACACTAGGTCCCTTGGATTTAAACTTAATTTATTTTCTAGACATGGATTCTAAGAAATTTGATATTGTAAAACCAACTATAGAGTTTGTGGTATTTGGGATTACAAATCTTAAATAAAAGTTTGAGTGGACTTTAGAGTTACTTTTATAGGGAAAATGTCTGGTGGGGATTGTAGCTATAAAAATCACTTGCAATGCTAGATGAAAACTCTAGTGGGTTTCAGGATTGCAATTGTAAGTAAGATCCTCGATGGGTTTTGGAGTTGAAAAATACACTAGGATTGTCCATGAAGTTATAGGGTTGGAAATGTAGGTTGAAACTTTGTAGGTTTTAGAGTTTATTTCATAGGTGGAATGTCTATGGAGACTATGCTAGGAATCTCTATGGGAATATTTGATTGGTTTTTATGAATTTCAAAACCCTATATTTTTAATAGCTATAAAAAAATAAGGAACTCAAATAAGCAAAAAACATTGAGAAAAATGAAACCAAGCAATGTGAGAAAATAAAAACCCTATCTTTTTGCATGAAAATGGAAACTAAGCATTTTCTTGTAAAAATTTAGATTTTTTTGGGAAATGTGTGGAAAATAGAGGAATACTATTTTACATGAGATGGAGATAGGATTCATGGTTTGTGGCTACATGATTGAGGTAAGACATTGCTTGGCATCATGGCAAGATTGTGGTTTGGCTTTGTAGAGCTCCAATTTCACACTTCACAAATTAAATAATGAATTTTCATTAACCCATTTTTATTTATATAACCTTAATCATATTATTAATTCACCATAGTGTGGTGGTTAGTATGAGGTTTATAACTTTGGATTCATGGAGTAATTTTGTAATTTGGTAAAATTACAATTTGTACTTTGACTTTTACTTTCTATCGAGTAGCTTGGTGTATTGAAAGTGATAAATTAGAACTTGGGGCACAATTTTCAACTTTTCAAGTTTAAAATTACAATTTTAGTTTCACTTTACCACTTCCAATACACTAAGTTCTAGTTTCCTTAGGAAGGATAGTTGGCAGTAAACATGACTTAAGTTGCAATTTACAACTTTGTAAGTTAAAAATTGCAATTAGAGTTCCAATTTTTCATGGGAGTTGGCTATGGGAAGTGGAGGTTCAATTACAACTTGCAACTTGAAAAGTTGAAAATTGCATCTAAATCTCTAGTTTTCAAGGGGAAGGTGTTGGGTGGAAGGTGGAGCTCTATTTACAATTTGTAAGCTTGCAAGTTGAAAATTACAAGTGAGGTTCTAGTTTTTGATAGTCATGGGATTTATAGGAAGTGGAGATTGGAAATTAATTTGAAAAATTTAAAGCTAAAAATTTCATTCAAATCTATGGTTTATACTAGATATGAGTAAAGTAAGAAGTGGAGGATTGGATACAATTTACAATTTTACAAGTTGTAAATTACACCCAAATCTCTGATTTCCACTAGGCTTTGAGAAAAGTGTATCTGGGTTACTTTAAGGCCTTTTTTACAAAAAAATAATGGGTCTCCCTTATGATACTATATATTTTGAAAAATTTTAGGAAAAAATATCAATATTTTTAGCAACCTCTATGGGGTGACTACTTTCTAATCAATTTATTTCCAGTAGCCTTCTAGTTCATTAGGCATGGATTCATTTTAAGCTTAACACACTTTTAATTAGAGAAGAACAAAAACAGGATTTTCCTAAACAAGAATGAAACATGGAAAAATAGAAACAAACTAAGGAAATAAAAATTCATAATGATTTGACTTGTGTGAGAGCACTTATCGGGAAGAATAACTAAACCTAATATATATAATATTTTTGGAATGAATTCTAATCTCAAAAGTAATATTTGAGGTATATCCCATTGATTAGTATAGGTAGTTTTGATCCATCAAGCTTGGATAGATGGAATTAATTTGCTCCCTTGCACTAATTTATAATGTATGGACCACTCCATATTTCATCAAACTTTATTTGCTTGCTTGATTTAGCTCTTTTAACATCATACTTCAGAACAATGTCCCCTTTGTTAAAGCTCTTGTTGGATGATTTTTTTTAATAAAAAATTATCTTTTTTGAGCCTGATTTTCTTCCAAAACTTTAATTGACTAGTTCTTGACTTCTTCTAACTCCATGAGTTCTACCAATTTTATTATCATTCAATCATTTTCAATCAATTCTAATTGATGATTGCATTATAGATATGATAAATCAATTGATAAAAGAAATAAAGCTTCTATTTCATATACAAAAATAAATGGATAATTGCTAATGGCTCACTTGAGAGTGATCCTATCATCCCATGGTGTTGATTTTAACTTTGTGTGCCATGTCCTTTGGTTGTCTTGCATTATCCTTTTGATAATACTTATGAGATTTTTGTTGTTATATTTGGTCAAGCCATTACCTTGTGGGTAATAATGAAGAAGTACTCAAGTATACATTATGCCTTGCATCTCATTCACTCACTTGAGTGCCCACAAAATCTTTAGCTTTATCTGACATAATGGTGTAAGGAACACCAAATATTATGATAATGTCATCCATAAACTCCAAGATAGATGCTTCCATAACATCTTTCAATTAAATTACTTATAATTATATGGTGAAATAATTAGTATTTATAGGGACCCATTTATGGTATGCACTCGATGGTGGATTGATCATACCAATGAAATACAATCCCCATTAGTAAAATTGGTTGGTCAGCTTGGATTGGTTTTAAAGGGAGATATGTTAATATTTGCTTACCTATAAAGTAAATACATTTATTATAGTTCCTTACCCATTGATGGACATCTTTGAATATGTTAGTCTATTATTAACCCCCTATCATTATTTTGATGGTCATGGTTTTTATAGAGAAATGTCCAACTAATGGACCATCATGAAATTCATCAAGCCCTTTGGGAACTTAACCAAGTTTGATACACCTTATCAAGACTCCATTCATATCTTTTCTAAACAATACTCTATTAAAAAGAACATAAGGAATATAATGGAGTGTGAAATACCCTTTCTTAGATCACTAGAAATCATATTGGTACTTTCTAGTCCATAATAAAATAGTCATGTCATAGATCCAATTGTTAAAAAGAGGTGGAGTGGCTAGTTGAGATGTATTTTGAGAATATACTACATCAAATACTACCTTAACAATATTTATATCAGAATCTAGCTATTCACATAAGCCCTTTCCTCTTATAATCTTTGTGATTTTTATGTTCACACCATATTCCATAACTTTTGTGATCCATCTTGCTCTTTTTTCATTTATTTCCTAGATCAGTAGGAACTCTTTGACACTTTGGTGACTAACCATTAGATAAATTTTATTATTGGAGATCATATGCATGAAAATTTTAAGATATTTAATTACAATATATACTTACTTCTCCATGAATCTGTACTTTTCTTCATAATACTTCAAGGATTGACTGAAGAACTATATTGGTTATTCTAACCATTTTTTATTATGTTGGGTTATAATAGCTAAGATGATTCCTTCCCCTCTAAAATCATATATAATTAAATCATTCTCATAGTTGGGGTTGACTAGGGTAAGAGCTTGAGAAATAACCTACTTGATGGCTTCAAAACTATCTTTTCCTTCCTGTGTCTAGCTAAAAATGATACCCTTTTTAAGCATAGAAATAAGGGGCTTGGAGAGGAAAATTTTGGAATAAACATTATCACAATGTTTATATTTCCTAAGAAAATTTTTAACCCTTTTCTATGGTTTGGGAGTGCTAGTGTAGATATAACACTTATTCTCTCTAGGTCTATTATAAGACCTTCTTTGGAAATAATGTGTCCTATTAGTTTCCTTTAATGAACTAAAACTTGTAATTTTTTAGATTAAGGGAAACTCAAAACTCTTTATACCTTTCAAAATATTTCCTAAGGTGATCCAAGTGGGCATCGACATGTTTTGGATAAATAGTGATGTCATCTAGGTATATTAGGATCATCTCAATTATCAAACCTTTGAAATCCATATCAATGGCTCTTTGAAATGTAGAACTAGTGTTATTTAGACCAAAAGGAATATTTTTATATGCATACATGCCCCATTTTGTAGTGAAAGTATTCTTGACCTGGTCTATTTCCTGCATTAGGATTTGGTTATATCCAAAATAATCATATAGAATGGAAAACCTTTCAAATCTTGCTATAGTCTGAATAATTTACTCCATGGGTGCAAGGGGATAATGATCCTTTAGATTCACTTTGTTTAAGTCCTTAAAATATACATAAAGCCTAATTTTAATATTCTTTTTCCTTACACAGGACCAAGTTATCAATGTAAGATGAGTTTTTGATAGGAAAAATGATACTAGCCTCTATGAGTTTGGACAACTCACTCTTCATCAAGGGTTATATTTTTGGATTGATTGGTCCCTAGTTATGTCTAAAAGGCTTGGTATTTGGTCCAAGATCTATTTTTTATTGGGATAATCTAGGGCCAAACCCCCTTAGATCTTGATAACTCCAAATAAAGTTATCATCAAATTCTTGACACAACTCAATAAAATCCTATTTTTTAGAATCATTACATACCTTTGTAATCCTCAATATTTTACCCTATAAAATGACTACTGGCTCGTAGTCTTTTTCATTGACTGCGATATTTTTCTTTTCAAAATTTAGCTAATTGTATGAGTTGAAGATATTCTCTAGAGTAACAAAGCCCATGGGTAATTTGTTTGTCTTCAATTAAATTATTTGATCTCCACATTGATATTGGTTTCTTGACTAGTTTCTATTAGAGAATTTAACTTCTTATCTCATAAAATTCCCTTTTTGTTGATCACTATCAAAGACTTGTCAATTGGTTGCACTATCAAGAACAAATGGTATTACTATAAATGTTACATTCTAGATATTTTTATTCTTTATTTCGTTAGGGGGGTTATATTTGGATCCTATTGAGGCCATATGATCAACATCCTTATTTTGTACTATCGGTATCAGTTGAATATTTAAAGTAGTAAAGTATTTTAATAGGTCCCAAACCCTATATTTGTAATATCTCAACAAGTTATTATTAATTATTTTTTTGGACATTACTTGGTGAGGAATAAACTCACTATCACCAAATAATTATAGTGATTGTATACCACTTTCCTTGGCTAGTTGCAGACCTCAAATCAATGCTTCATATTTAACTACATTGTTAGTGAAACTAGAATAAAGTCTGAAATAATATAAATAACTCTCTTTTTTTGGAAATATCAAAAAATACCTACACTCGAACCATTCTTACTTCTTGAGCCATCAAAGAATAGTTACCACATTCCTTAGAGATATTCAGCTGGTTTCAAAATATTCAGAATAATTACATAATTTTTATGGATACAATATGTACCCAACTCAATTTCTTATACATAGTCATAAGGATCAAGTTGGATATTTGATCCCCATTCATCCAAATGAGTATTTGGGATATCTTCCATGGGTGTTAAAACTTCATGATCAAGCTCCTCTTCTTACTATTACAATGTGAAATTTATATCCATATAGATAATAGTGTATAGCTCAATATGGTATTTAGAGATTTTCTTAGCTCTTATTATTACTCTCATTCCATATCTCATCCTAAGCAATATGTGGGACTAGTTAGTAGAGATATACCCTCCCATTTTTATAGTGAAGTCTCAAGAAAGGCAAAATAAAAATAGGGGGATATCAATAGCTAAGATATCTTACAAAATTGACAAGATTGGACATGTATGAATGGTAAGGTTTAAACCTTTTATAGTCCAAAATATTTGAATAATAATCTCATCTAGTTGAAACACATATTTTGAGATAGGTATATACTTAATACTAACAACATCAGTTATTTTCTTAGGAATAATAGAAATGCTAGCCCCTGATTCTACCATGCAATTATGGATGAGATGTTCCCAACTATGAGTGAAATGTAAAAAGGTGGAGGCTTACCATTTTTTCATTCTTTGGTGTAATTTTTTGGTTGACACAAATTATCTGCAACATTAGGTCCCTTAGCCATAACTTTGTCTGTTATTTTGAAGTTTTTCAAAGATTCCTATGGTAAGTTCCTTTATGTTATAATGAACATTACTTCCCACATAGTGACATTCAAATTAGTTTTCTTCATTTGTTCAAAAATAATAAAATGAACATTACCATCCTTCATTGGTTTGTTCATGTGAACTAGGTCTTCTTTGATGATATTTAGGGTTAGAAATTTTGATTTTGATTGGATAATTGGTGCATTGGGTGGCCTCTACACTATGTTGCCTTTTACATATTATTGTAAAACTTTATAAGTTGTATCTTATTAAACCCTAGAGGTTGATCACTTTAAATTTACCTCTTCTTATACCATGTATTTTCTACCACCAAAACACTACCATTGAATAATTCTTCATCCTAATTTACAACATAAAATTCTTCCTCTTGACAGTTCAAGAGAGTAGCTTCATTTTGAGCAGGTTCTTATGTATCTTTATGCTAGGAAGTAGCTTCCTCTTATCATTCTTGAGTGTTTGATATTATTTATACCATGAAGTCTTAATTGATGATGTCATTAGGACAAGCATTCTGATTATATGGTCGAGAAAAATGATAACATGAATTGTACTCTTGATCTAGGTTATTCTAAATAGGTACAATAGCTTTAGAAGTACCTCGTATAGGTAGAGAATAGATATTTGGAGGTTTTGCATACATATTTTGACTTTCGGGCATTGAATTTCCTTGGTATGGCTACCTATTATGTTGGTATGTTTTGTTAGATCGATGATAAGGCCTGTAGTTCTAGGATTATTGCGTTTTCATTTCTACCAACTCATTACCAAAGCTCTTAATCAGTGACTTAACCTTCATATAAATCATCAGTAGGAGTATAAGTTAAAGATGGTGATTTTCTTATGGTAATTGAGGAAATTTTAGGTTGTGTGGGAAGCAATACTATAAATAGAGGCATTGGGAGCCTTGGGGAAAATTTTCTAACTTGAATTAGACAATTTTCTTTTCTTATTACAATTCCATAGGAATTGGGGAGGGTGGTGCCACCCATTGAATAAATCATGATAGCTATATCACTATTTAAATATCTTAAGTAATATAGGAAAACATTATTTGGGTTTTGATTTTTAGACATTAAATTCCTAACACCATTTGTGTTGAAATTATAAATCTTACTTGATTTTCACTCAAATGACCAAATTAGGCCAAAATCACTAAAACATGTTAAATGCTCTAAACTTGTCATTTAAAAGTACCAATTTAGGCCAAAGTATCCATAAATAGGGCAATAAATGTTATGTTATTCCTAACTTTTATCAATTCATTTCAAGTTAAAATGATGATTTTGCCTTTTTATGCTCTGGGTCACTCTTTTCTTCTAATTCATTAGTACACATCATGTACCTTTCTTATTATATGTCAGAAATGTCCTAAATAGAAATATAGTTTCAATGCATATAACATCACCTTCTAATTCTTCTTGAGTCAAATTACAACCTAGTAACATGACTTTATAACCATTTTGATTAATTGTGCACCAATTTCTAAAGAATTGCACTAAAATTGATTAATCATGTTTAGATCTAATTAATTCAAATCAAGAGCTTAAGTGGATTTTCCATGGAGGTTATTGATTATTTAATTATTGAAAATTGATTTACAATATATGCATCACCTAATGACATCATCTATGGGGTGGCATCCATAAGCCATAAACACATAAAATACCATGATTATGTTACCCATCCCTAATTAATTCCCTTCCCCCCAAATCATTATGAGGATATTTATAGATTTAATTATAAATATTAGGATAATTCATGGCCACACATCTCAATTTTGAGATGGATGGTCATGGTTGATCCTAGCTCATTTGTAAAATATATAAATAGAAGGGCATAAAACCTCATTTATTAAGATATTTCATTGCAGACTTATAATGTAAAATTGTCTTCATAACCCTTTGTGTTGATCATTGTGTGTTATTTACAATATTCATTTTATAGGAATAGGATACAAATTTCTTATCTTGAGCCTAGGTTATGCATAGTGGTCTTGAGGCAATGGAGGAGATTAGCACCCATTGTTGACAAAGACAAGAGCATTAGATCAAGGGGAGAATAGGCTTGGAGCCACTCTTGGATGGTGGAATCACTTGGGAAGGCAAAGGTTTATTGTTTTCTTTCATTTTTACTTCATTATCATTTTCAAACCCCATATGAATACATGGGCTTAGTTTTTAAAGTTCTTTATACATTCTTTATGTTTACATGATTAATGTTTGACTAACAACCTTTGTCATCCATCATACATTTTATTATTATTGGTGGGATCATTGAGTCCATTTTAGCAAGGAAGACATCATGGAAATTTCAAATTTCTATTTTGGTCATTAAAAATTCCTTTAACTAAATTTTTAATGCTCTTTTTCTTATGTTTTTATGCACCTACAAGTTACACAGTGACCACCGATAGTTCTTAGTGACAGCCAACGGTTAGGGATAACCACCCATGGTCGTGTTATAGAGGGAAGATGGCTTAAATTTTTTAATTTTGAGCTTGATTCAAGTTTGTTTCTAATGATTTGAGTTTTTTAAATCTCTGGTCTGAACATAACTTTGATCTAGAAGCCTAACTTCTAGATATTTTATTCTAACATCATTTTTTAAGCATAAGAATGTTACCTAAGGGTTCACATGTGACCATTAGTGATTATTTTTACCAATGATGCTTGTGTTTCCACTAGTCACATTTGTCTTATTTCAATCAATGATGGTCTTTCAAGAATCAGTGATGGTCAACAATGATCATTGATAGTCACTATGTTTTCTAAAAATAGAAACCCGAGAGCACTTAAACCAAAGTTGGTTATCTCATTTGAAAAAGAGATTTAAATCTAAGTAAGAATATTAAATTTTTTATGTAAGACCCACATTGAAACTAAACATTTAGAGCTTAATTAGCCTTTTTAACTTCCTTTGGTGCTTAAAAATAATTAGGAATCTTTCCATTTGGTGCTTAAGGAAAAATTGGCATGTTTATGTTGAATCTTTTGTAGTTGTTCTTAAATTTTTTTTCAAACTTAAGGCCAAGGGGCCAAAGAACATCACCAAACACTTCAATTTGGTTATTTAGAACCAAAATCACTTTAAAGTTTTATTTTAAATAAGTCATTTATCATTTCTTGTTTTAGAATTCTGTAAGTAAAAAGGAATTTGTGCATGTATGCTCTCCCCTCATCTCCTATAGGGAATTTATGTCATTAAAAGTGACATATTCATTAAATATTAATCCTTATTCCAAAGGAATAAAAAGGATGTTTTCAAGGATCTACCTAAGACCTACATGGCTTGGGTGATCTAGAAACAACCATAAAGCATTTTTACTTAGATTTTTCATTTTATGCATTTTGACTTGTGAAGGGGACTTCATTACCTCCCATAAGTTTTATAGGGAATATTTTAACAAAGGATTCATCTCCCAACATCATATTCAAACCCTCTCCATAGGGGGGAATACAAATTGGGACCCCTTCACTGGGATGGTGGTTTGAGAGGTTAAACCATCTATGTTAATACATGCTTAGCCTGGGATGTACGATCATTTTAGACATTGCACTATACTAATAAATTGATAGATGTAATGTGAAAATAAAAAGACCTTTTCACATCAATCCATTTTATGTGGACTTAGTTAACATGTTGCTTCTCTTATGTGTGTAATGTGAAAGTTGGTACACATGGGATCCATCTAGAAATGTATAAAACTTATAGTTTTAGTCAGTCCCACTTGGCCATACATTGATAAGATTTAGGATGATTACTTAGTTATATTTTTTATAAATTATTTGGTCTTGATTTAAGTCAAAACTTGCTTGTAAACAAACACTAAAAACCAAACACATTGTCCACCAATTTATTGAATAAGGAGGTATTATGTTGTCCAAGTGAAAATCATATTTTCCTTGTTCAAATTTGTCATCTAAAACATTGTTTCATATCACCTAATTAGCATAGTTATGTTTTCCATTTGATTCTAGACCACTTTCCAAATTTTATTATGTCCTTCATTAATAGTTTAAAATTAAATTTGCACTTTTATAAGTTTATAAGGTTGTTGTGTTAAATTGGGTTCACTATTTGCACTTAACTTGAGGGAACATGGGTTCAATTTACAATTTGGATTGAAGCCCATTTATAAACTCATCATCACATTGTCATCACTAGTACACTCAAGTCATATTACATATCACTCATGATCTGAGTCTGAAAACATATTTTATACTATCATTCCCATTACCATGTGCTGGTATTGTGCTACCCACTTGGTTCTAGCTTTTTACTTAAGAATTATTGCATGTTTCCACATCATGATTTTCCTAGTTTTCATTGTCTCCTTCATAATCCAAAATGGTATTCTTCTAGTTTCCTAGTACCAACTCATCAGAGTTGAACTAGTTTTATGGTATTGATGGATCTCAAAAGTATATGTTTTAGTTTACTAGTGACACTCTATGCTTTTTTGAGTTATCATACCCTCTTCCAATTTATATGATTTCAACTTTGCCAAAATTTAATTAAATTCATGAACATCATTATTCTAATTGTGTGTGGTTCCACACCACCATCATTTTAGAGTCTCTTTGGTTACCTAGTCACCTTGTTTATAAAATATCAAAGCACACATCTTATTCAAATGTTTGAAAACATAGTCCAAATCTTAGAAAACGTAGAGAACAATATTTTAGACATGACTAAAAGGTATACATTTAGGAGGGTATTTTTTAACCCTAGTTTTAAGTTAGAGAATTTTTATGGTGAACATGATCATTCTATCTTGTGTGAGGATGTCTCTTTAAGCCTATTTGTTGACAACCATTCAATCCATGATTTTTTTTATGCATCATCCTCATCCTTCCCCTTCAATTTGCACACCACACTTGAAGGTTACTATTTTAAGATATCCTCCTTTGATTTGTGCACCACAATCTAAGGTTTCCATATTAGGTTATCCACCTTCACCTTGTATGAGTGATAAATCTCCACAATACATGAAGGTTACCATTTTAGTTTATCCCCTTTTAGCTTGTGCAAGTGATCAAGCTCCATGAGGTGTGAAAGTTACTATTTTAGGCTATTCTCCTTTAGCTTATGTGATCCCACAAGCTCCTCAATGCATTAAGGTTACCATTTTAAGACCTCCTCCTTTGGTTTGCATAAGAAACCAAACTATATAATGCCCCATCATTACCATTATAGGCACATCACCTATATTTATTAAGCCTATTATTGAAGAACATAAATTTTATGAAATGGATTATGTTGATCCCTTCTTTAATAGTCTAATTTTTGGAGATCCCATTATTTAACCACAAATCATTGTTCCTGTTAAACCAAATGTTCCCCACTTTAGAAATTTTGTGCTGATTTTCAAGCCAAAACAAGAAACATTACCTATTTAAGAGCCATCTTATGAGGACCATAATGTGTTAACAATTGATTTTTTATGACCAATTGTGAAACAAAACCATGATTTTATTATTGAAACACACATTTGTGATGAGTAAAACTATGATAAGTTACCCATTCATAATTTACTTATTTTTAAAGAGACTCATCTCCTTGACAAACTAATCTTGGCAGAGTTGTATCTTGATATTTTTTCAATCATAGAGGAGTCTCCTTTTAATAAACAAGATTATATGGGGTCATCCCTCAAGTAATTCCCTCTCTTTGAATGGATTCACTTAGATAAGCTAGTCTAAGTTGAACCCTTCTTAGATGAATCACTTTTTATCGAGTCCATTATTCCATAATAGGCCATTACTTGTTCTATACCAAGCATTCAACATAAAATTATATAAATAGCCACATCAGATGAATAAATAACATTAGAATTAGGTTCCCTTTTTAAATTCAGATCAGATTTAGCATCTAAAATAGAATCAACATCAGTTACAACATTGGATTTATAGTCCCTTGCATTAGAATCAAATTTAGAAACATAATATAGTATTGGTAATTACAACCTAGGTTATAATTACCTCATGGATCAATTTAAATATATTTATGATCCTTCTATAGTTTTTGAGAATGATTACTTTAACATCAACACAAATCATCCTAGTATCTTGTATAAGGATTATGATACCATTCATCATTCCATTACCCCCATCCATCATATCCATTATATTGACATTCCATGTCCCAAAAAAATCAATTGGGACTGACAAAATCATACTTTATTAAAATACATCCATGATGACATACGATTTTTAGAATATCAAGGGGGTCAAGACCAAATTCATGTAGAAGAAGAATAATCTCCTAGTGAAACCTTTTTAGAGGCACTATGAGATGATCAAATAACACACTTAGTATGTTTTAGTGAAAAATTTTTAAAGGTGATATAGGACAATCAAATTCAAATGTTAACATCTCTTTGTGAAACCTTCTCAGAGGCACTATGGGATAATAAAGACAAATTCATTGGTGAAAACCTCATTGAGGCACCAATGACTAAGCACAAAAGTTTTTCTTTGTTTATTGAAGACATTATTAAAGATCAAATCATTATATCTTCTCATCTACAACATAATCAAATGGTAGCTACTTTCAAGGTCAAACAACAAAAGAATTTGTTGGTCATATCAAGAGCATCTTTAAAGGTCTTAAGCCCCACCATAACCAAAATTATGTCAAATCCAAAATCAGCAACATTACGTGTGACTAAAAGTCCCAATATTCATTTATTTACCATTCATTATACATTCCATTATCATCCACATATTTATTACCCACTTATATCATTTATCTTAACATTATTTACCATCCTTGACAACAATTTCATTTTTGTAGGCTACAAAGATATCTTGTCTCAATGTTTGAAGGAATCAAAATCAATGACTATGGGAGATCAAAAACACATTATTAAGATCCATATCAGAAACAAGTTATTAATAGATAAAATATTTAAAAAATAAATTGGGTAGTAATTTTGATAACTGATCATTTATATTATCTCACATGTTGACTAGGATGAGCATCTCCATATCAGCAGGAGTAGTAGAACCATTTTTCATTTACCATTTACCCTTCCATTATTATGACTTGTCTCTTTGGGGCAACCATATAGGCCATTTTCATTGTAGGCATTTTTTACCATTATGATCCATTAACCACATTGTTTTAACTACATTAACTTTAGGTCCTTTGGGATTATGTAGGCAACACTTAGTTTTTATTGAGGTCATCTCAGTCACCCCTTCACCATGATCTTACTATTTTGTAAGTAATTATAATCTTGAACACTCTTGACATTTTGTGAGAAACCTAAGCCATGCTCTTACCATTTTTTGAGCAATCTAATTAAATCATTTCTTGGGGAAAACTTTTTTACCACTATAGCTAATTACCTTATGATTCATTTTCCTTATACCATTTTATTATACCATGTCCTTACTACTAACCAAGGCTTGTTTTTAGCCATCCTAATTATCCCATTTTCATCTTCACTCTTTTGGTTCATCCCACACTTTCTACAAGGGGATTTTGATCTAGTTTTAATAGTTTTAGAATGTTGTGTTGAATGATAGTCTATAAGAGTATTGTGACTTTTGATATGGAAATTTATCTTTCATCTATTAGCTTAATTGATATCACTAATTATAACCACCTATGGGAAAATCAGTATTGTATTTGATACCACTGATTATAATCACCTTTGGAAAAATCAAAATAATGACATTATTTCCTAATAATAACCACCTATGGGTAAAATAGGTACAATTACTTTTTATCACACATTACCACATCATTTGGTCATTATTATTATCATTTACCTTGTCATTTTCCTTTATTCACAAAATTTTTATGGCCTGGTTGGTTTTTTATTGAATTTTATATCGATAAAATTGTTATTACTTAAAATCCTCATGGGAATATGTAGGTTTTGTTCCATTCATGTTGAGGTCAACTCAATCCCCATTTCATTATGCCATTTCATGAGTTGGATTGTTATGTGTCTCTTAATTCTCAATCAAGTTGAGATACTTAGAAAATTCCAAAAACATTTTATTTATTTGATTATTATTGGTGTTGTTTGGTCTTTTGTTTTTTTGTTTCATATTGATTTGTTATGCTTTATTTTCCATGTACATATTGATGGTTAATATAGATCTTGATTATACATATCTTGATCTCATGTTATTAAAATGGAAATTGGGAACAACTATCTTATCACAATCATATTTTACCTATTAGAGAAAATCTTATTATCATCTTTTTGGAGACCACATTCTCCTTTTCTTATAATTATAATATCTCCACACTTTTACCCATGATGGTAATGTTTTAGTGTGTAACTTTTCTTGGAATCGATCAATGCCATACGTGTGCAACTTTCACTCTCAAATTGGGTGCATTCAAAGTGTGTCTCTTATATGTTTATATTAAATCTTTCCCATTCCACCATCTTTGGGGTCCATTATACCTCTAATTATATTTTGATTATCGATGGTAACTTTGTATGCAAGTATTAGCTTGTCAAGATGTGATCTATTCTAGTGGTTAATTTTTCACCTTCCCTCTCCTTTTGAGAGTCCATCCTTCTTGGTCCTCTTAGTATGTCATCTCAAGGGGGCATCATGGGTCATTTCCATTTTATACTTAACAATGTTTTTCTTTGAAAATATGTTGCTTTGCCTAAATGTCTCACTATACCTTCTCAAATAGGGGGAAAATGTAGACTTCCAATTCCTAACACCATTTATATTAAAACTATCAATCTTACTCGATTTGTGCTTAAATGACAAAATTAGGCCAAAATCACTAAAACATGCTAAATGGTCTAAACTTGACATTTACAAGTATTAATTTATGCCAAAGTATCCCTAAATGGGGAAATACATTTTATGTGATTCCTAACTTTGATAAATTCATTTCAATTCAAAATAATGATTTCATCTATATTTGCTTTGAATCACTCTTTTCTTCTAATTAATTAATACACATCATGTACCTTTGTTATTTTATGTTGGTAACACCCTAAATTGGAATATGGTTCCAACACATCTAACATCACCTTCTAAATCTTCCCAAGTCAAATTATGACCTAGTAATACAACTTTTCAACCATTTTGATTAATTGTACACCAATTTCCAAAGAATCATACTAAAATTGATTAATCATGTTTAGAGATAATTAATTTGAATCAAGAGATTAAGTGGATTTTCCATGGAGGTTATTGATTATTTCATTATTGGAAATTGATTTGTAATATCTGCATCACCTAGTGGCATCATCTTTGGGGTGGCATCCATAAGCCATAAATGCATAAAATATCATGATTATGTTACCCATGCCTAATTAATACCCCTTCCCCTTAAATAATTATGAGTATATTTATAGATTTAATTATAAATATTAGGATAATTCATGGCCACACATATCAATCTTGAGATGGATGGTCATGGTTGATCCTAGCCCATTTGGAAAATCTATAAATATAAGGGCATAGAACCTCATTTATTAAGCTATTTCATTATAGACTTATAATGCAAAATTGTCTTCACAACCCTTTTTGTTGATCATTGTGTGTTATTTGCAAGCTTAATTTGATAGGCATAGGATATAGATTTCTCATCTTGAACCTAGGTTATGCATAGTGTTCTTGAGGTAATGGAGGAGCTTAAAATCCATTGTTGATAAAGACAAGATCATTAAATCAAGGGGAGAACACATTTGGACCTGATCTTGGATGGTGGTATCACTTGGGAAGGTAAAATTTTATTACTTTCTTTCATTTGTCCTTCATTTTCATTTTCAAACTCCATATGAATAGGTTGTCTTAGTTTTTCAAGTTTGTTATGCATTATTTGTGTTTACTTGATTAATGTTTGACTAAAAACCTTTGTAATTAATCTTACAAGCTTGACTAACACTGGAATTATATTCCATGCCTTTTGTAAAAAAAATTGAAATCACTCATGAACTCATGAGGATCCCATTGAATAGTAGATTTTTGTTCAACCAGGGAAAGGTGGTCACTCTTATCTTTAAATGGCATACATAGTATAGTTCCTAAGTCATCCCAAACATGGATGGAATTGGGAGGTAGGATTTTATACCATTGTAAGGATTTACCCTTGAAAGAGGAGATAATATGTCTAATTACAACATTATCTTGTATCAATGTCTTATAAATAATCCACGGGAGTGGTGGAAGTTCCAACAATGAAATATGAAAGTCTTTTCAAATTTGAGGTGGGTATATCATCATAATGGGCCAACTAAAGTGTGCCACCTCCATTAATGGCTATGAAATTTTGGTTTCTTAGAGCCATAATGGGAGGTATGAAACTACTATGTGTATTTGTAGGAGATACAAACATATTTTTAGGATATAATCTAGTGTAAGCAATAACTGATCTTGATTTATTTTTATATAAAAATGATAAATCTTGCAATTCAACTTTCTTACCTTTAATAGATGATCTTGTTTATATCTTTGGCATACGTAAACCTAGATTTCCTAAATCCATAAGCTAATGGAGTCTCTAGGTGATTTTCAAATGTCTATGAGGCTTATAAAATGCTTTCTAAGAATAACACAAATCTATTTAGAAATAATTTTTAGGTCCCACTAGGCATTCTAAAAATTATTATCACATAGATTTTGCACATTTCCTTGTGTTATAACATGTAGTGTGGGAATCTAAAGATATAATGGGATCACCTCCAAGCTGTAGAAACTTTGAAAATTGAGGTGAACCTTTAGAGAGGGATGAATTCCTTTCAATAAGTTTAGTGTAACTAATAAATTGCCACTTTATGTGTAAATTCTACTTTTTAGTGATCTTACTTCTAAACTAGGGTTCAACTATGAGGAAAAGAGTTTTAGAAATGAATTTGAAAAATTGGAAATGGTTATTGCACCAAATATTTATAGTGGATTTTAATTATTGATTTGTATGAACACAATAGAATAATAGATATACTAAAATTTATTGGAGCACAAACTTATGAAAATATGAAACAAAAGGTAATATTGGGTATTTATCATATAAAGAACAAGATTCTTTAATTTTAATCAAACAATTTCTCAAAAGGGAAAAACAATACCACAAGAAATTTTATGGCTGAAATAAGAATGAAATCATGTACAAATTTGACAAATATCCTTGTATTAATAATAAATATAACACAAATAAGGAAGTAAAATCTTCAATTTATTATCATTCTCTAGGTTACATCATGTAGATCAATTATTCAAAATGTAGAATAATTTCTCTAATAGTAAAAAAGATAAATGGGCTACACCATAATACCCATATTTATACAAAATACTCTCTTAGAATAGAAGTAGTTATCAAAAAATCTATGCCTAGTTAAAGAACAAGTAAAATATCAAAACCTCATGTAAAGGGGCATGATCTTTAGCTAGAATGACATCTTTGGCAAGGTGAATGGCTAGAAAAGGAACATGTAGCTATTGGGCATTCCAAAAACTATTGTAGGCATGGATAACACTTATTGAATCTTCATGCAACATCCTCATGTTCTTCAATTGATCTTTTATTATCTTCTTCATGTAATGAGGCACCAAAAATGAAATCATACTTAGAACAATGTAAAGTTTTTAGATATATTATCTTACTTTTTGCAAAACATAACTTTTATTTTTCAATTAGGATTTTTACAACTTTTTAAGTCATCCAATTTTGACAAAATTGGAAATGTAATTTACAACATGAGTTTTTTCAAGTTAAGTAACCCAAACTTTGTCAAAAATGAAAGTGAAATTTACAAGTTTGATTTTCACAACTTTTTAATCTATCAAAAAGGAACTTGAAAATTATAAGAGGCTCTTTCTCAAAAAGAGCTACCAAAATAATAATTACAATTTGTAACATGCAACTTTATAATGTTTTTACAATAATGAAATATAGTATACAAAATGTATTTTATTGAAATAATTAATATATAACCATAACCTTTGAGGAATATTTGTCCTTGTTTGCCTATGTCTTCTCAATATAAGCATAAAAACTTTTGAATATTTTTAGGACATGATCTTCATTAAGACCAAATGAGTATAGGTTTCTTATTTAAAAATTTTCAATTGTCTTAGAGAGTTCCCTTTGTATAACCCTATATACTTGAGCATCTTTCCCTATCTGATATAGTATATTATGATATCTAAAAAAATAGTGGATGGACTCAAATTGACTATTGTGTATCATGATGACTCTCTCTCGATCACTCCTTTAAACTTGTCTTGAACTTCTTCTACTAAAAATATTTGGTCTTGAAAATCTATTACTTCAGATGGTAATTTATTAAGCAAATTTTCAATATCATAGATCATATATGTGACTTTATCATGTGTATCTTTAGCGTTATTAATACTCTTTGTAAGTATTCTTATTGTAAAGTTGGTGGCCCTATCTGATTCCTCATGCTCTACATAATTTTTAAAATATTTTCTACAATGAGGGTATTAGTATAAATCATGTCAACATCTTAAAAATTTGGGTAGAATAGGTTCAACCTTTCTGCCTCTTGATAATTTCTCATTGATGTCTTTAAGGTTTCCCAACCATCTTTCAAATATTTGTATTAGTCCACTACTAACTTAATGACTTTATCTCCCTTTAAAATGAAATCCTTTGCCTAGTCCTTTGTATCCCTTCCAATATTACCAATCTCTATTGCTACATTAAGTGTTTCTCTATCAAAGATCTAAGTAATATATTATTGTTGGTTCGGTAGTGATCTCAATTAAATTATTTAGTGTAGTCATAAATTGTTAAACCTTATTCTTCAATTCATCCTTTGTGACCTTATCACTATCTATTTTCTCAAAAAGAGAGTTTATGCTTGATTTAAAATAATGTTTCTATCCCTATCTTATAGGATTACCAAGGTGAAACTTTGATATTTGGTAATCCCGCACCACTAGATCTTTTTGTTTGTTTGCTAGGAGGACTACAATTTCTACATACTTCTCCCCTACTAAATCATATAGTATTCTTGATATTGTTCTAGGAGCTTCTCCTGATCTCTTTGATGCCTTTTTAGGACAAAATCAAGTATGTTAGGGGATACCATCTTTCCATTTCTTCCCCATTGATTGCACTAGCCAAATTGGAGTTGCATCTTTTTATCCTGATAATATAAATTATGATTTGTAACTAAAGTTATTGCACTGATGGTTATGGTGATGAGTGTTATATCTTTTACTAATATGGATGTTGAATCTTTGGATGATGTTTTAACAATATATTCCCCATTTATGGGTTTAGTAACCACATTTATATCAATTTTTTTCTTTGTATCTACCTCATTAATGGGGTTTTGGGTTATTGTGGAAATGGAATAAATGGGTTCAATAGAAATGGATGTGCGTACTAGGGGTGTAGGAGATGGATGTGACACTAGTCAAGGGGTAGGTATGGAGAGTTTAAAAAGGGGAACCTATGGGAGTGTGGAATCCATATCCATGAATGAATCAACAAAAGTTTTGGGGACACTTGGGGTTAATGAAATGGGAAAGGTAATAGGTGATGAAAATGAAGTAGTAGATATCTGAGTGGTTGGGATGGCTAGCAATATTGTAGTTAGAATGACTAAATCCATACTTATGTATTATTATGTGGTGTTATTTATTAATAGGGTGGTGGTGGTTATTAGGGATGATATGGAAGGAAATATGGAGGAGATAGGAGGAATTTTGAAAGATAGAGGAGTTATAGAAGATGGAGGAATTATGGAAGAGAGGAGTGGAAATGAATCTTGAGTGTCCAATTGAGTTGATTTAACTATTGAAAATGGAGTCATTAACATAGGTGAGTTGGTGGGAATGGAGGGGGTAGTTTTTTTATGTGATGTTGGAGTGGAGATAAGAGGAGGAGGGATTATAGCTAGTGGAGTGATGTAAAAGAGAAGGAAAAATATTTTTTCTTCAATAGTATCTATGTCTCTAGATTAAATTACTATTGGTTGATTTTTTATTGCTCCTTGGCTAGTAGATTACCCTCTTTTAGACTTTCTATTTTTTTCTCTTTTGAGATACCATTGGCCTATCTTCCTATTTTGTTATGGTTACACTACTAGAACCTTCTGTTGTTAGTGGCATTCCCTTCTCTTTGATATCTCTTAACTTATCACTGATGCTCAAATTTTCCTTAGCCACCTTGACCCATTTGATCCTTAGCCAATTAATTGTCCTCTTTATTACATTTTTAGTCCTGCTCATTAATGATAAGGACTCAAGGATGGACCAGCTAGATGATGGAAGGGGTTGATAAAAGATCTTGTTATCATAGTAGACCTTGCCTACTAGGGATTCATCATCTATCAAGTCCTAGGGGATTGGTGCCATGTTAAAAGCCTTGATCTACTCTAGGGTCATCTTATAATAATATTTTAGTGTCAATTATTATTCATCTTGTATGTTCTCCCATTAGTTTTCATAATAGGGAACATGAGAATACACTGTGATCCCTAATATACTTGTAATATTATCATTCACATCATAAAAATCCTTAAATTGAGAGATCTTAGGGTCATCCAAGTCATCTTAGCATTATCAGACTTGGACTTAGATAAATAATGGTATGTATACCTCCCTATACTAATGTGGAGATGGATTCATGCCTTGTGTTTACTTGATAATAATTTACGAGTCTCTAAAAGCTACCTCATAAGTTCCATTAAAGCCCAATTATTAATTACATACTTTGGGAGGGTGTAAGGACAACTACTAAATCTTCCTACTCTGATGTATGAGTATGTTGGGAATTGAATGAAATAATGATCCCCTATATTTGTTCTCATAAATAGTAGCATCAATTAATCTCCTCTTTTCTAGATCTTTATCAAACATGACTATGGTGCAGTTTATGAATGCATCGTTTACCCTTCTAAAATGTTGCCTACTTGCCTCAAGGATGAGGTCAGGGTAATAATTGAATAATTCATTTACTTGATCATGCACTGTGTTTAAACTTATGAAGTCTCTCCCCTTTGCTAATATATAGACTAAATATGAAGTCATATATAACTTCCTTGTATTCTATATATCCATTAATTGCATGTGAATGGAGTCACTCATCATTTGGGCCTGGTGGATCTACTACTTATTTTGGTGGATTACCCATATGTATTGGTACATCCAATCCTAAATTTTTTTTGCATTGAGGTTCCTAGTGACTCTATTTAAGAGTATGATTAAGTCACCCACTTTGTCCTTAATGTATATTCTTTCTAGTGTTTTGGGTAGTCTTCTAGATGTAGGGTTAGGAAATTTTAACCATTGTTTATTAACTACCCTTAGAAATCTAGTGTTATTGTCCTAATACAACTTCTTAGATGAGTTATGAGTTATATTGAGATAACCCTCATATTCTAAAATTAATAACATTTAGTCTATGAAGTTGGGGTCTGTGTTTATAATCCTTTTTCCCTTATTTAAGACTTCCCTCTTTTTGACATCATGGTGCTTCATTAATGTGAGTACAAGATCAAAGATCTATACTGATAAGGGGAAGGTTACTACCTAGGGAATTCCATAGTCATAAATACTTTCAATCTAGTCATTTTTAAATTCAACATTTACCCTTGTCCAAAAATCACCTAGGTCTATGTGATCTAGGTCTATGTCTATGATTTCATTGGTGTTTGATTCCAACTTGAGTGTGATACTAGGTCCCTTATATCTGAACTTCATTTATTTTATAGACATGGATTCTATAAAATTTGATATGGGAAAACCAATTTTAGATTTGGTAGGATTTAGGATTGCAAAACTTAGGTAAACTTTTTGGTAGACTTTGCAATTGTTTTTGTAGGGAAAATGCCCAGTAGGGATTAGAGCTAAAAAATAAACATGTAATTTTTGATGAAAACTCCTATGGGTTTTAGTCTTGAAATTATAAGTAATATCCCTAGTGGTATTTAGAGTTTCAAAATACATTAGGATTTTCCATAGAGCTATAGGCTTGTAAATGCAGGTGAAAACTCTATGGGTTTTAGAGTTATTTTTTTAGGTGGAATGTTCATGGGGACTATGCAAGGAATATCTATGGTAATATTCAAATGTTTTTTATAAATTTAAAAACATTGAATTTTAAATATCTTAAAAAATAGAATGAACTGAGGGAAGCAAACAAATCTTGAGAATAATGAAAGTGAGTAACACAAGAAAATGAAAACCCTATCTTTTTGCATAAAAAATGGAAACTAAGCATTTTCTTATAGAAAGATATAAATATTTTGGGAAATGAATGGAAAAATAGAGGAATAACATTTTACATGAGATGGTGATGGTTTCATGGTTTGTGGCTACGTGATTGAGGCATAACATTGATCAACATCATGGAAAGGCCATAGTTTAGCTTTGCATAACTCCAATTTCACACTTCAAAAATTTAAAAATGAATTTTCATTAACCCATTTTGATTTGTATAACCTTAAGACTAAAATTAATGCACCCTAGGTCAATGGTTGGTGGGAGCTTCATAAATTTAGAGTCTTTGAGGCATTTCACAATTTTACAAAATTACAATTTGTACTTTGACTTCTGCTTTCCACTGAGTAGTTTGGTATATTGTAGTGGTAAAGTGGAACTTAGGGATAAATTTGAAACATTTTAAGTTTCTATTTGCAACTGAATTTCCATTTTTCATAGGAAGGATAGGTGGTATAAAGTGGGACTCAAATTACAATTTTCAACTTTTTAAATTGAAAATTGCAACTAGAGTTCTGGTTTATGGTGGGAATTGGCTATGGGAAGTATAGGTTTGATTATAATTTTCAACTTGAAAAATTGAAAATTACATTTAAATATTTGGTTTCCATGTGGAAGGTGTTGGGTAGAAGGTAAATCTCTATTTATAATTTGAAAGTTTACAAGTTGGAAATTGTAAGTAGATTTATAGTTTTTTATGGTCATGGGATTTGCGAGAAATAAATATTAGAAAGTAATTTGTAATTTTATAAGTTGAAAATTATGTTTGAATCTCTACTTTTTTTCGGATATGATTAAATTAGGAAGCAGAGGTGTAAATGCAATTTTCACTTTTGTAAGTTAGAAATTGCATCTAGATCTTTGATTTCCATTGGGATTTGAGAAAAGGGTATATGGGTCATTTTAAGTCTTTTTTCTAAAATATTAATGGGTCTCCCTTAGGGTGCTATATATTTTAACATTTCTGGGGAAAAATATCAATAGGTAACAACATATGAAATCTATGGATATCAAAAAGGGTTTCTTACAATATGAATGCCAATAAGAACAAGTTCCAATAAATTATCTTATGGAAAAAAAGACGTATATCTCATCATACCTCAACAAAGATATACTATGATTGTAGGAAGCATAGGTGTAAATGCAATTTATAATTTTTCAAGTTACAAATTGCACCAAGATATCTAATTTCCATTGAGATTTTAGAAAAGGCTATATAGGTCATTTTAAGTCTTTTTTCCAAAACATTAATGGGTTTTCCTTAAGGTAATATATATTTTAACATTTTTGGGGAAAAAATATCAATAGGTAACAACATATGAAATATATGGATATAAAAAAAGTGTTTCCTACAATATTAATGTCAATAGGAATAGGTTACAAAGACTAATCCTATGTAAAAAAGATGTATATCTCATTATACATCAACAAATATATACCATGATTATAGGAAGCAGAGGTGTAAATGTAATTTAAATTTTTCCAAGTTACAAATTACACCTAGATCTCTAATTTCCATTGGGATTTGATAAAAGGGTATATAGGTAATTTTAAGTCTTTTTTACAAAACATTAATGGGTCTCCCTTAGGTTACTATATAATTTAACATTTTTGGGGGAAAAATATCAACATGTAACATCATATGAAATCTATGGATATAAAAAAAGGGTTTCCTACAATATGAATGTCAATAGGAACACGTTACAAAGACTAATCCTATGGAAAAAATATGTATATCTCATTATACCTCAACAAATATATATTATGATTATACAACAAATTATTCAACTAAGGATGGGTTGTAATTATTTTAAAAGGTAAGGTTCCATGATCAATCAAATGAGGGTCTAAGCAAACTAAATCTATTTATGACAAGTATAAGATATATTATATCCATACCAACTTATTTGGTGTGTATAAGGCCTAAACAAGGATACACACATATATTAACAAAAAAGTAAAAAAAAAATTCTACTAAGTAAATAAATGAAAAATTATAGGGATAGAATATATTTACCTTGGGGTGGACCCATTGATGCTTCATCTCACCCTTGGATGAAGTGAAGCTTTACATGAGATGTTTTAGTTTAATACCCCAAATGGTTGGATGAATACATAAGATATCCATAGCTATGAACTACCAATGAATCCTCTTGTTGAGCTTAAATTACACCAAAATAAAAGACTTATAAGACAATAACTCTCAAAAGTGTATTTAGGTAAAAATTTCAAGTGGAAATAGAGTGAATAATGTGTATATAATTTAATATGAATGATATATGACCCCTATATATAATTATTAAATACCTAAAACTAACCCTATATCTTAAGTCAATGATATCAACCTCAATGATGTGGAAAATGAATATGTATAGGGGAGGTTATTCTTGTGTTACTCTCATAAAAAATATTAAATAAACACACTAAAATCCTAACACATATAGCCTACACACTAGGGAGAGCTTAGGTAACAAAAAAAATATATTAAATCACAATAAAAACATAAAATAAACAACGTTTTTACCTTCCTTAGAGCTCCAAATTTTTTGTTAAATAGCTTGGTGAGCTTGTGCATCAAGAAGTCTTTGACAATGAAGCTTGTTTGGCTCCTTCTCTCCTTGGCATCTTAGATTTGATGTTGCTTGGATTATATATTTAGGCATGGTAACATTAATTTCATGAGGCTTATAGAGGAAATCATGTATAATAAATTTACAATATCCAAGCTTAGAAATAAAGGGGTATGGCCTTGTATTTATAGCCTTAGGAATTAACTCTCATCCAAGGTGAGTTAAGGTTGATTTTTAGGCTGAGAATGGGTTAAAACTAAACCTAGGTGAGTTAAAACTAAATCTAATTGAGTTAATTTTTGTCATGTAATTATTATTTTTAATTACTAAGCATGGCTCTAAAATTAGATATTTTAGGATATTTTGATACAGCTTGGTAACTCATAAAGGTAATGATGCAAGGTTTGGATATTTTAAATTTTAGAATTTCAATTTTTAGATATTAATTAATTAAAAATAGATAATTAAATTATGTATTTAATATTATTTATCTTGTTAATTTATATTTATTATCATTTTATCTCTTTCAAAATTTCATCAAGTGCTTAGCTTAATGGGTTCACAAGCCAAATTGATAGTTTTTATGTTGCAAGGTGAGTAGGGATGAATCTATGAGAGGTTATTATTTCATACAATATAATTCCCCAATTAGGATTTCCACACATTATTTTTAGCTTTTATGAATGATGCATGAAAAAATTTGGGTTGTTTATTGATTCTTAAGCTTAATTTGCAATGGTTGGTAGGAATCGATCTAAATTCCAATCAAAATCTAGTTATGGCCAGTTTTAAGTGTCTATAGTTTGCCCCTATTTGGGAAGGCATGGTCAATTATAGGCATAATAACATCTTTTTAAATAATTAAAAGGTATTATATGCCTATGACTTAAATGGAAATGGACAAGCTCTAGATTCCCCTTGAGGGAGCAGTCAATAAAAAGGGTCGGTGATCGATCCCTCAAAAGAAGGAAATGATGGGACCAAAAGGCAAAAGGGGTGGAAAATACTTATTCACCCATAGTAATTATAATCAATGTAATGATGAGTTGCCCTAGGTGGGTGATAAATAATATGATTTTCCCAAAGGTAATTATAATCATCGGCATATTAGGATGAAAAATATAATGGTTTACCCACAAACGTTTATAATCATAAAAAAAAGATTAGGGTAACAAGATAATTATTGTATAGAGGTGGTTATAATCATTAAAAATGAAAATAATGATTTTCCCACAGGTGATTATAATCACTGGTAAGATAAAAATATGCCCTAGTTGGGTAGATAGAGATAATGTTTTACCCAAAGGTGGTTATAAGCATTATCATAATGAAAACATGCTTGAGTTGGGTAGAAAAAAGATAATTATTTCCCAAAGGTGGTTATAATCATTAACCTATAGATAGATTAAAACATAATGATTTACACATAGGCCATTATAATCATTGGCTCTATGGGTAGGATGATACAATTATTTGCCTAAAGGAGGTTAGAATAATTGGGACTATGATGGGAGTAATATGTAAAATTAGAACAAGGGACTTACCTACTAAATATATACTCATAGAGTAAGATAAATCTGGTACAAAGGAGAAAGATGAATCTGGGCTACCTAGTAGTATGGAGATGCATGTCTTAATAAGAAAGGATTAAAATTCTTTTATGATTAATTAATCTATTGTTAGGAATTGATTCAGGTAGATTAAGAATTTTTTAGGTGCCAAGGAGAAGTAACACAACCTCATTTCTTGTAAGATTTATCAAGCTAATTTTTTTTGTAGCACATGATAGTATGAATTATTATAGAACATGATAACATAGATAAAATATTCATAAGGATTGACACTTGATCTAATAAATAATTAAAAACATTCAAATAATGATAACAACCATGATGATAATGTTGACCTATGACTATGTATGGACCTACGTATAATGCCTAAAGAATCACCTAATGAACATAAATATACTAAGTCAAGGCACACCAATGAAATCAAACAAATAGGAAAACCAAAAAACAAAAAAAACACCTATAAACAAAGAGTCAATAAAATAAAAAACAACATGAAACAAACATAGAAAATGGTTAATCATACTGTTAGCACAAATAGAGAACAAACAAGATGATGAAAATTATCCCTAGGTTACAAGAGATAATAAATAAATAAATAAATAAAATGGGGATTTAGCAAAAAATGAAGTGGGTAGTTGAGCTAACTCCAGATGCACTAGGCAAGTAGACACTACTTACATAGTTCCATTAACATAAGGTCAAAAAAATTTTCAATCCAAATCTAGTTATCCTAAGAGATGAGATAAAATAAAATGAATATGGGAATGGTCTAAAAAAATTGTGAGAGTGTGGTATGTTAGGCTAGTAAGAATAGGGAGACTAAATGATAAGTGATTTCTTATGAATTTATTTAGGGTTTCTAGAATCCTTAAGGAAAAAAGTGGTTAATGTGGTAATTATTTTTTAAAATATTTTTAAAACGTTTTTGAAAATTTATAAGCATCTCAACTTGATAGAGAATGATGAGATACTAAATGGTTCAAATTGAGAAATGGAAAGAGAATTCAAACTTAAATTTATCATAAAATGGTAAGAACATGGCAAAGGGTGATTGATTTAAACTCAATGTGAATCAAGTGATGCCTATATAGTCCCAACATGGGACCTCAAGTCATTATAGTTTTACCTTATAGTGTAAGAAGCTGACTAGGTAGCAGCAAGTTTTCAAATTATATTCAAAGTAAGTAAATGGCATAATACAACATAGGAATGTCAAGAGGGTACTTTAATGCAGGATAAAAAGTGTTGTTCCTAATTTTACCATAGGTGGTTATAATTAGGACATAGTAACATAATTTAATGATACTAATTTTCCCACAATCATTTCTAATTAGTAGCATGAAGGTAGGATTTTGATTTTCCCAAAGACAGTTATAATTATGAGCATAAAAAATGAAATGAAGCAATAAATGAAGGATACAACTACCAAAATAATTATCATACTGGTCTAAAATATATCCTCTTTCTAGAATACTGAATCAACTACTAAAACTTGATATGAGTCCTCTTGCAAAAAATTCCCAAAGAACCAATGGAATGGAACCAAGGTCAAAGTGGTTGGGTAGGGAGGGTGAAAAAAATCTGATCAATAGGAAAGGTATGGTAGAATGGTATAGGGAATAATGGTATGATACAAAGAAGATAATAATATGGTACAATAGAAATGGGCCTCATAGACAATGCTTTAGGTCTCTCAATTGAATTACCTCTTGAGGTGTATAATGTTCATCAGCTCATAAGGTTCATCCCCGTCTAGTGTAGCAATCATCTATGCTCATAAGCCATGATTTAAAATAATGATATATGTTACTATGCAATTGGGTTTGAACTCTCCCTTGTGTTTCTTTTTATCCATGGTATTTTTTTGGTTTTTTTTTAGAACAAGATCCCTAAGCTTGAATTATTTATGTTTGACTCATTAGTCATAATGGCCACAAAGTTAGTTCTAATATGCTTGAAGGCTATTGATAGAAGCCATGAATTTCTCATCTAGTAAATCTAGCTCTTATAGGTGAGTTATTCAATCATATTCATCATTTAGGGCATGCTTCAATGAGATGTATATAGAAGGTAACTCAAAATTAATGGGAATAATGTCATCAATACCATAAACTAAATAATATGGAGTGGCTCTTATTGAGTTATAATATTTAGTGTGATATGATCATATGGAATATAATATTTAGAGGTGCCAATCACATCCAACATGATTGACAATAATTTTAAGGATGTTGATAATGGTTTTGTTGAATGCTTCAGCCTAGTTATTACCTTGAGGGTAATATGTCTTGGAATTTTTTGAGTAATGTTGTACTTAGCACATGATATTTTTAAATCCTTATTTTTAATTATCTACCATTATTAAATATAATGTCAGATGAGATATCATAATGGCATATGAGATGGTTAAATATGTACTTGTAAATTTGTTTTTTAGTCACATAAGTGAGGGGTATAGCTTCAACCCACTTAGTAAAGTATTAAATAGTGCTAAAGATGTGTTTATGGCTATTAGATGAGGTAGGTTTAATATTCCCAATTAGATCAAGGCCCCATGTAGAAAATATCCATGGCATAACCATTGGTTTTAATGTTTTGGTTGGGGCATGAATTAGATTGGCATGCCTTTGACATTTTTCATACCTTTTAACATATGCATCTGTAGTTGCATTCATAATTGGCCAATAATATCTGGTACACATAATATTTTTGGATAGGATGACCCTATTTATGTGGGTTTCACATATTCCTTCGTGAACTTATCATAATGCTAAAGTTTCTTATTCTAAATTTAAACAATGAAGCAAAGTTACATCAAGGATACAATGGTAAAGGGTTGATCCAAGTAAGGTATAATGTGTATTGTGGTGGGTAAAGCTCCTTTGATTTTTATGGGATAGGTTTGGTGGCATAATATGGTCATGTAATTAGGTGAAGAGTTTTGAGTACCATATAGAGTTGGAACCAGTAATATCATAGACTAATGTGATGATTAAAGTTTCATGAGCTGACACTAGAATATTTTCAATGAGGAATTGATATTATTTTACCTTGTTTAGATGAATCAAATATCCAATGGTGGCCATAGCATAAACTATTCTATTATTATCCCTTGATATGTGTTTAAATTATACATCATCAATCTATTATTTGAGAGTGTCAACCATGGCCTTGTATTTCACTAGCTTGTCATCTTAGGTCTATAACCTGATTAATGATTAATTGAGAATCACCATAAACCTTGAGATAATGAATATTCCATTGTACTACCTAATGAAGACATGCAATGAGTTCTTTGTATCTAACCATTTTTTTAGTACAAGGAAATTTTATGAAAAATGATTTAGGGATAATATCCCCCTATGGTATAATAAGTAATAGGTCTACCCTTGATCCATTTTCTCTAAATGATCCATCAAAATATAGATTTTAGTAATGCTCCTTAAGAGGTGTTTTATGATGGTCGTAATGGACTTGTTTGGTAACTAAAAAGTAAATGGTTTTGTATCTATAAGGGGAGATTTAGCAAGTTGATCTACAAGTACTTATCCCTTTATATCTTTATGATTGATGTATTCGATATCAAACTCACTCAAAAGTAAGATCCATTTATCCATGTATCCTTATAAATATATTATGGATAATAGATACTTGAGCAAATATACTTTGAAAATAGATATGGTCTTTTTGTTTAACATGTAATGTCGCATTTTCTATGCTATAACGACCATATTTATACAAGATTTTTCAATGGGTATATAGTTATATTCATATGCTACTAGTGTACAACTTAAATAATACACAATATGTTCTTTTTTTTTAATCATCATGATGAATGAGAAGATCCCCTAGGGATTTGTTTATGGTTGATAGGTATAGTAGGAATGGCTTATCTGATATAGGTTGTAACAAAATAGGTGGATTGGCAAGATAGTATATTAGGTGTTGAAAATCTTTTTAGCATTCATCATACTAATGAAATGTGACACTTTTCTTTAATAGGTGTGTAAATCGATGGAATTTATGAGACAAATATGATATGAATCATATAATTAATTGGATATTACACTATAAATTGTAGATCTACTTCAAATTAGAAGGTGGTGGAATTTTTGTAATGGATTGTACTTTGGCTAGATCAACTTTAATGAATCTAAAAGAGATGATGAAGCCTAATAGTTTACATGAAGTAACACCAAAAATGCACTTTTTATCATTGAGTCTGACTTTATACTCACAAAACTTCTCAAATATATTTCATAGTGGGGTTGGATGATTGGCATGGGTATTTGATTTACCCAATATGTCATCAACATAGTCTTCAATAATGTCATGCATCATATCATGAAATATGATAGTCATGGATCTTGGGTATGTGGGCCCCACACTATTGAGACCAAAATGGCATGACCTAATAAAAAAAATTTCCCCATGGAATGGTAAAATATATCTTATGTTGGTCTTCTAGTGAAATTTAGATCTAGTTGTATCCTTAAAATCCATCCATCAATGAAAGCATTTCATACCACATTGTGGAATCAACTATCATGTCAATGTTTGGAAAAGGAAATTTGTCCTTGTGGCATGCCTTATTTATATTTATGAAATTAGTGTAGCTTCTAATTCCTTCTAGCTTCTTATTGATATGCACAACATTTGAGATCCACTTTAAGTAGCTGATCAGTCAAATACATCTCACTTTTAAGAGTTTTTCCAACTCTTTCTTTACTAATATAGCAATATGAGGATGCATTTTTTACATTTTTTGTTTCATTGGTTTGGTATCAATATGTACAACAAGATGGTGTACAACAAAGGTAAGGTCCAAAATTGATAGGTCTGAATAGGCCCAATCAAATATGTGAACAAATTCCCTCAAAAGGATTGTAAATATTCCACATTTTGTTGCAGTAAGGGACCCACCTATTTTGATCCTTTTCATGTCATCTAGAATCTCAATGTTGAATTTTGTAATATATTCCATAAGAAGAGTCAAATTATACTCCAAAATATTTGGTAAATATTTGAATTGGATTGTAATAGGAAAATCCTCTATTTAGACCAGTTCTTCAAATTCTCCTAGGAAAGATGAATCAAAATCTCCCAATGGTAGAGATGGCCATTGTAAAAACACTATTGGAAAATTTTGGATGATTTTATCCAAGGCATGTTATTCTTCAAAATTGAACTCATACCCAAAATAAAGTTCATGATTAATGGTATCATTAGCTATGTTTTACAAAGGTTGAACACCCCCATCTAATGGCACCTAAAAATAGGTTTTCACTAGAAGACTAGCCTTTCTCTTTATTTTTACTCTAGTCTAAAAAATAACTCAAACAGGGTTTCTCTTTTGGACCTCAATGTTTTATTTATTTGTTTTTAGCTAAGGGTGTTCACCCATTATCCAAAATAGGTTATAGTATCTAGCTTGATTAAGAACCCTTTTTTGTGGTCTCCTAATGGAACATTGTCTCTTAAGCCTAGAAAATTACAAAAAGGCTTCATCATTTTCAAACTCATTTATAGGCACTGTGGATTCTTGTTGGTCCCAGGATCTAAGTTGAGGATGATGTAAAAAAAGTGGATTTTTTCAATTAATTATGATAGGAGTATAAATGGCATGGGTGTTAAATAGATCAACATTGTCTAGGTCTTCATAAAGGCTATGATCAGACTCTACTTCACTATTGGCATCATCATAAATAGTAGTTGGTACTGGAATAAGAATATGATATGTGGGATCACCCATAGGTGATTTAAATTTGATACCATAGTTTCCTTTATACCATGTTATAGATATTAGATCAAGATCAACTTGTTGATTTAGCTTGAGGCTTGCTTCTTCATAGGATTGATTTTTCATTATCTTGTTAGGAATGGGGTATATATCATTCTTTTAACAATCTTCTAGTTTGTCATTGTAAAACCATGTGTCATCATTTTAAAGTGGATCTGATTATTTTATAGTGGTTGATAAGAAAATGATAGGAGTTAGACTATGAAGTTTTCTTTTTCCCTTTTGTTTCCATTCCATATAAGTTAATTTGGCTCTAGGTCTTCCATATGACTCAGGGTTCTATGTAAGATTAGTAATGTGAAAGTTGTCATGAGTCAAATATATTCCTAGGCCTATTGTTGATATGGTAAAATGATTGGAAAATTTAGGAGATGGCATATGGGAAGATGAATCAAGGTTATTTGGGTATATGTAATTGGACTCTATTAAATCAATAAGCTTTTCTTTCCCCTTGTCCTTATTGGGAACTATATCTAAGCCAAAATGGTAGTTATAGCTTTTGTACTCTACCTCCAAATGTTTGTAATGTTTATAAGGTTGTAAATCTCCATTGATGGTAACTTCCATACCTAAATGGGATAATTTGAGACATTAACACAATGTAGAAAGGATTGCATAAATATCATGTATATAAGTTCTACCCAAAATCAAATTGTATGATAAATCTAGGTTTAAAACATGGCATAGTGTATCATCGATCAAAGGCCCCATGATAAATGGAAAGCTACTGGTTCCTTATGATTATTTCTCTTCATTATTTTAGGCTTTGATAGTGATCATTTCAATTTATATATTGATTATTATGTATCTGAGATGCTTGATGAGCTTTAGAGACACAATATTTAGGTCTGATCCATTGTCTAAGAGGATATGTTTCAATTTATGTCATGTTATGACAAATTCAATATATAACGGATTGTTGTAGAGAGGGCAAAGGGATGAAATATATATTTGGTCTAATGTTAGCTATTGTCTTGGGGATATATGTCTAACCAAATCTTGGAATTTGTTTGGTCTTATGTTGTTTAGAAATTAGGATTGGCCTAAGAATTATGTTAAGAGGTTCTTATGGATAGTAGACAGATGTAACAAATCCAAAATAGATATTTGTGTGGGTGTCTTCTAAAATTGTTCCATAATATCAAATGCCTTTTCCTTTATAATGGTATATGGATTATTCTTAGCTATAACAGTGGGTTGGATGGGTTTAGTGGTATATGGTTGAGGGCTCAAAATGGTAATATTTGATAATTGAGTTGTTAGTTCACAATCAAGATTAGATATAGGACCATTGTTACTAAAAAATGATGATGGAGGGGGACTAGATAGGATAATTTTTAGTTGTCAATACACTTGTATGCGGTCATGAAGTAATGATGATCTATTAGTATAAGGTCGAAATTAGTAATCCCTACTTGATTGTGCATTTTTATGGTGTCCTAAGTCAAGGAAGGATCACTGGCATAGATGGGCTGATTGGAAATGGTTAGAAATGGTCATGTTCGGTTAGAAATAGGTCTTGGATTAATTGTGATGGTAAAAATGTGACATATAAGAATATGACCTAAAACTTTTTTAGATTCATGTGCAACTACATGGTAAGTCTTTTGGGTATTGGCATCATTATGGCCTTGGTTTTATTCATTTAGTTGACATTGTTGTTGTTTTTTTGGTATTGTTGTTCTTATCTTGATTGATGATATTATTGTTATTCTTTTGGCCTTTATTGATACTATTATTGGATATTATTATTATGTTGTGGAAAAGGGTTTTGATAAATACTTAGGTTTTGATTGGATGTATAAGCTCTATTATTCAATGCAATCCCCCCATTTTCCAACATATTTTTAGTGAGGTGTTTTATTTTCACAAAATGACATAGATTATGTCTATCAACATGATGGTATTCACAAAACTCATTCTCTTTATACCATTCTAGATAAGGAATACCCTTAGGATAGTGCTTAAGTATTGGCTAACTAATTATATTAGTTGTGGTTAGCTTATGAAACATGGCTTCAATTGGTTCTCCAAGGTCATTGAAGACTCAATGAGTGTGCACATTTATCCTTGGTTGAGGGGTTTGCAAAGGTAGTGGTTATTATGTCTATTGAGCTAGTCTATCTTGTTATGAAGTTTACAATTGGTAAATAGTTTAATGGTGAGGAATAAGTTACATTTATAGTGTTGGTCTAGTAGATAGTGTTTTCACTATTTGTACATGAAGCAACTTGATTACTCCATTTCTATTAAAAATCTTATTGCGGTTGAACTACTTGTATTTTTCATAATTACTAGCCTAGGTTGGTGTCAATGCTTACATTTAGACTTAGTTTTTATTATAATTTTGGCCATTCCCTTGGTTTTGGTTCTAATTTTAGTTTGATGGGCTTAACTTGATAATCCCTTTGTTAATAAGGGTCTTTTTAATCAATAAGCCTTTGTCGGTGATCTATTTAAAAGTGTTTGCACACTGTAGCTCTAGATGATAGGATATCTCACTATGCAAATTCTTGGTAAACACAATGACCAAATTTTTGTATTATAAATTGTGAGTGAAATGAATATAAATTGATCTCCATAATTATAGATACCTTATGAATCTTTCACTATATTTATTTTTGACTTGAGTCAAATCTACCAATGAAATATCATGTTTAAGATTGTAGGATAAATGCTGCACAAATTTATCTTAAAGGTCATCAAAATTAGATACTAAGTTCTTTGGAAATTTCAATAACCATTTCAAGACTTGTCCTACTAGACTCTAAGGAAAAAAAAGTATGAGGTATATGTCACTGTAAGCCACTAGCTAGAAAACAAAAAAGAGTTCGATTAAATGGGATTTAGAGTCTCCTTTACACTTGTATTTGTCAAATTTTAGTGGTTCATACCCTAGAAGAAATGGTATCTACAGATACTCCATGTTAAATGGGTAATAATACACATCATCTAATTTAAAGCTCTTAGTTTGTTTCCCTACTTGGATGGAGGCAATTGCATGCTTAATTTTCTACAATTCTTCTGCCAAGAAAATAGATGGAACATTGGCTTGAGGTGGAAGCTGGGTAGTCACATGTGGATTACCTTGATTAGGGTATAATAGAGGCATGGTTTATTGTGGAAAATGGGTTTATTTAGGGAAAAAACAAGAATATGAATCTATATATTGGGGTGTATTTGTTTAAATTACACATGTTATGGTATGATATTCTAGTTTAGATTCAATATATAGGCCTAGTTTTGAGGTAATTATGGTTGAGATGGAAGGATATGGCTTTGAGTGAAGTATTGTGCCTATTGAGGTTGATTAGGGAATTGATGATAGATATTAAAACTTGTTTATATAAGGGGAAACTATTTTTAAAGAAGGCCCTATCATTATATTTGTGTCACATTTGGAACAAAAGGCAATTTTTGCCTAATTGGTACTTGTTGGATAGTAGTACCTCTTTGTTACATAAACACCTATTGTGAGGTATATGATTGTAAGGTTTTTGGAATTTTTCATTGACAAAGGGAAATAAATTGTTGATTATAAAATTTTTGTCATTGTAAAGTCATGTTGGTCAGTGATTATTGAGGTATACTTATCACTACTTAATGAGGTAGAACATTGGCTACCCTCTATTGGGGTGGTATAATGTTTTGCCTTTATTTTGTTGTTATATTGGATTGTTCTAGTTTTTTTGGAATTTTAGTCATCACCTATTGTGGTAGGGTAATATTCATCACATTTTTTTGAGGCAAGGCACTAGTTGGCATTTGGCTACTTAATATTAATAGTTTTATGATTGATGAAGCAACTAGTTGAGGATTAGAGGTCACTAGTTATGGTTGGGACATAAGAGCTCCTTCCCCCTATAGTTATGAACCACTCATGGTGTTTACTAAATTCAATTATTTTGGAATAGTTATTTATGTAGTTAAACCACTTTGACCTATATTGGATGACACTTACATGTTATCCATTATGTTTGGCACATTAATCTACATAGAATAAGTAGACAATTATTCAATATATAGGGTATTAAACATGTCTCCAACTAAAATGATTTATGCAAATGGGTCTATACCTAAATTGTATTGACCTATCAATTTGGTTGATACCCCTATTGAAAGAGCTAAATTGATGAGAGGAACATTTGACATAGCCATGTTATTAAAGTTATGTAGTAAGTTGAAATAGGTTTGATACGATGTTTGCATTTGTATAAAGTGGTCCTCCATAAGGCCATTTCTTATTACAAGCATACACAAGTCTTGATATGACATTGAAATAAGTTCTTAAGGATTGATATAAGAGGTATGTTTAATTTTTTGGTTATAAGGTATGTTTTAAGGCACTCTAACTATACTTGGAAAAAATTTATGGGGGAAGTCTATTGAAAAATTAGCCTCTACCTCTATGAATCTCAATAAAACATCATCCTTATTTTAAATCAAGTGATGATAAAAAAAATAGGGATACTATGTTGATGGCATCTTAAGTTAGTATGGTTGTTTTTTAACTTGGTCTAAAACGAATGGTACACTGGAAAGGTACTACATTGTTTTCTCTTAGTCTTACTCTACGTTGTTAAGCATAGGATATACTGAGAGGGGGGGGAATCAATATATCATATATATTATAAAATTTCATTTAATAAAATTCCAATTTAACATACATTCAAGATATGCAATAAAACTGAAATAATAAATACCACACAAGATAGAGAGAGACACTAGATTTAATGTGGAAACCCAATGTGGGAAAAACCACAAAGAACAATCTAAATTATATGAATGATCACTAACTCAAAACACAATATTTTCAAGCACCAAATTGAAGGAACACAAACCCCTTTGTTGAGCACCAACATAGCAACTATTCGTGAGCACCAACCCATAGGAGCACCAACCCCTTTACTGAGCACCAACATAGTAACAATTTGTGAGCACTAACCCATAGGAGAACCAACCTCTTTAATGAGTACCAACACAAAAAAAATTCATGATCACCAACCCAAAGGAGCACCAACCCCTTTTCTGAGCACCAACATAGAAATAATTTATGAGCACCAACTCACAGGAGCACTAACCCCTTTGTATATACCACACAACTATCTTTTAATGTTTCTATTTCAACAAATGATATTTCATTACAATATCTCTTTCCTCTCTCACCTTTGCTCTTCTAAGATAGATATAACAAATACAAATCATACTCATCTCTTTCATTGCTATTCTAAGCTTGATATTACTATATCAAATCAAACTCTATCTCACACATTACAAATGACTTCTCAAGCCTTTATTTATAACATTCCAAATGACTTGTGGCCTTCCCCCTTTGTGACCCTCCAATCCTCATGGAAAATGGCACCAAACTTACATGACCCTTCATATCCTTAAATTTTAAAAGTCATGTGGTGACCCTTCATAAGGAAAATCATTCTTTCCTCTGTTGTCTTTATCTTGGTGACTTTTTGTATTCCTCAAAGGGTCCCTTCATGAGAAATTTTGCCCTTCCTCTTTTGTCTTCACTTGGTGACTCTTGAAATTCCCCAAGATGACTCTTCATGGGAAAATTCATCCCATTATTCTTTTGTCTTTACCCTGTGACTCTTTGACTTCTCCATGGGCCTTTCTTTTATCTTATATGCAACCAAAAATATATTCATTAATATTAAATAAATATTAATACCCATTAGCTAAGATATAAATATTACAAACATCATTAAATTCAATGGGGCCTTTATCACCAATAATGCTAGGCCTTTGACATCAATGACAATATTTCTAATAATCTCCCCCTTTGTCATTGATGGCAACCTCAATTCTGAAACTGCCACATCCTAAAACCTACACATATTGTCATCTGAAAAACATACAATAACTCCCCCTTACTATAAAAACTTGTACCTATTACCTATACCTATTTCTATACTTGTACCTATACCTATTATTCTCCCCTTTTAACATCAATGTCAAAGGGCCTACCTGGAGCTAACACTTAGCTCCCCCTCAACTAATGTTGAAACTCAATGGAAGAAAGTAATAGAAATTACTCCCAACCTATCTTGTAGATATTTGAATGTGTCTTTTGGTAGTGCCTTTGTGAAAATATCTAAAATCTACTCTATAGTACTGATATATTCCTTCTTAACCTATTGATCTATAACTTGCTCTCTCAATAAGTGATATCTAATGGGAATGTGTTTTGTTCTTGAATGCATTACTAGATTATTCAAAATATTTATAACACTTGTGTTATCACAAAATATGGAAATAGGTTCATCATACTTTACCTTGATAACTTCCAAAGTTTGCTTCATCCAAAGCACCTAAGTATAACACAATAATTCTATAATATATTCTACTTCATCTGTAGAAAGTGATACTAAATTCTACTTCTTGCTTAGCCATGATACTAAGCTATCACCAAGGAAGAAAACTCCTCCACTTGTACTCTTTCTATCATCCAATAACCCTACCCAATCTGAATCTGTATAAGAAACCAAAGTAAAATATCTACCGATGGGATACCATAATCCATAATCCAATGTCCCCTTGATATATCTAAATATTCTCTTCACCAACTGAACATGACTATCTTTTAGAGATGAATGATATCTTGAAACCATACCTATTGCATGCATGATTTCTGGCCTCGATGTTGTCAACTATAAAAGACTACCAATCATAGATCTATACAAATATTAATCTATAACAGGTGAATCTTTATCCTTGCTCACCTTATTTCTTGTACACATAGGTGTGCCAACCAGTGCACAATCCTCAAAACCAAATTTCTTCAACATTTCCTTGGAATATTTACTTTGAGATATGAAAATTCCTTTATTTGATTGAAATATTTACAATCCTAATAAAAATGATAATTATCCAAGCATAGACATCTCAAATTATTTTTGCATTCTATCAAAAAATTATTTTATCATCTTTTCAATATTTCATCCAAAAATGATATCATCAACATATACCACATCAATCAATTAATGCTCACCTTCTATTTTGATGTAAGTATTACTATCAATAAATCCCCTTTTGAATCCTTGATCTTGTAGGTACTTATCAAGTCTTGCATACCAAGCTCTAGGATCTTGTTTCAGTCCATAAAATGCTTTCTTAAATCTACATACATGGTTACTAATATTTGAGAGAATAAATCCCTCAGGCTACTCAATGTAGACCTCTTCTTCAAGATTCCCATTTAGAAAGGTAGATTTGACATCCATCTGAAACACTTTGAAATTTTTAAACACTGCATATGCAAGAAACATTATAATAGTCTCTAACCTTGCCACTGGTGCAAAATTTTATTTAAAATCTATTCCCTCAATCTGAGTATATCCTTTACATACTAATCTTGCTTTATTTTTGGTCACTTCTCCATTTTCATTCAACATATTTATATAAACCCATTTTGTTCCTATCACATTATAATCTTTTGGTCTAGGCACTAATTCCCAAGTATCATTATTTTCTATTTGATTTAATTCTTCATCCATATCCTTAACCCGATGCTCATCATGTCTAGCTTCTAAAAAAGTTTTAGGCTGAATTTTAGATAACAAAGAGAAATTAACTTGTTCAGATTCACTTACCATCATTTTTATAGTGTGAATTCCTTCATTTATGTCCATAATGATGTCACTTTTATTATGATTTATTTGAATGTATTTGGATGGAGTTTTGTGCCCTTTTTCTCCTTCTCCTCATCTTCATCTGATTCTTCAAAGCCTTCCTCTTTAATGATTTCAAGAATGTCTATTGGATCACTGATTCTTTATGTTCCATCTTCTTCTATCCTAACAATTGCACTTTCAACAATTTTCTTGGTTCTTTTGTTATAACATTTATAAGCTTTAATTTTTCAAGAGTAACCAAAAAATATGTACCTTCATCTGCTCTATATTAAAACTTACCAAGTTTTTCATTAGTTCTCTTTATGAAGCATTTGCTACCGAAAACTCTGAAATAATCAACTGTTGTTGGTTTGTCTTTCCATAGATCATAAGGAGTCTTGTCACTATTAACTCTTAATAGTTCTCTATTATGAATATGCACTACTGTACCAACCAATTCTCTCTAATATTTATCTGCTATCTTGGATTCATTTAGCAATGTCCTCGCCATCTCGTAAACTATTCTATTTTTATGTTCAACTACTCCATTTTATTATGGAGTTCTGGCTACTGAATAATGTCTCTTTATTCCATGATCTTCACAAAACTCAATAAATTGGTCTAACATGAATTATTTTCCTTTATTTGATCTTAGACACTTAATCTTCAAACTAGTTTTATTCTCAACTATTGCTTTGAAAGCTTTGAAATGTCTAAAAGCTTTTGATTTTTTCTTTAAAAACATTACCCAAGTCATACATGAAAAATTATCAATAAGCAACATGAAATATTTATCACCTTGAGTGATTTGAGTCCTCATGGTCCACATAGGTTGGTGTGAACAAGATCTAGCATCTGAGTGGTCAAGTACTCTTTTGTTTTGAATCACCTTCTAGCTTGCTTCCTATGCTAACAAGGTCCATAAAGCGTGTCAGATGGCTTTGTAATCTTTGGAAGATTTCTGACTGCTTGATTTTTTTTGAGTTTGACAATATTGTCAAAATTTATGTGCCCTATTCTCTTATACCATAGAAAACTTTCTTCAATCTGACTCAAACAACATCTTTGACTTTTGATGTCTGATATCATATACAAGTTATTTCCTATTCTCTGAGCATTTGCAACTAATGCATCTAAATCTTTTCTTCTAATTTCAAAACCTTCTACATAAAAATTTAGTGTGTGCCTTTGATCACACATTTGACTTACACTCAAAATATTATGCTTAAGACCTTCTACATATAAAAAATTTTTATTTTTAGTTATACCATATCCAAGCTTAGTGTACCTTTTCCAACAATTCTGGTAGTAGTATTGTCTCCAAATTTCACTTTGCCACCATTGATCTTCTTCAAGGTTATGAACTTACTCTTGTCTCCTATCATGTGCCTCGAACATCCACTATCAATGAACCATGGCTTTCTTTATTTCTTGTATGCAAATCTATCTGAACCAACATAGAGTCTTCAGGTTGTTTCTTATGCCATGTCTGAACCTTCTTGATGAATGGAGCCTTAAAACTCTAGTCTTTTTTGACTAATTCAAACATGCTTATATAGTACTAAGCTATGTGTTTTAAGTTGTTACATTTTTAAAAAATTATGGCCTCTTCATCAAATCTTGATAGAGGAGCAAAAGAGTTGTAGCTTCTGCTTGACTCTACATGACATCCTTTTTCCTTATTTTTGAGACTGTTAGCTATTTTTCTACATTCTAATTTCTTGTGACCATATCCATTGCAATAAAAATAATAACCATAAAAATAGGACCAATTTGTGTATCTTTGACTTGATTACCTTTTGTAGATTTATTTCCTCCAGCCTTATTTGTTTGAGATGTCCTTTGTATTCTTCACTTCTTCCCTCTTTGTTTCCTCTTTTGTAAGGGCTTCAACATAACTCTTTTTCTTTTCAAATTTGATACCTATCTTATCTGATATTGCCTTTTGGATTTCTAATATCTTATTCAGTATATTAGTGCTATTCTCAAATTTTGAATCATTGGTTGCTCTATCATTGATTGCTTTATTTATTTTATCAAGATCTACTTTTAAAGAAGTAATTTGAATAACATACCTTTCACATTATTTTCTCACTATTTTCAACTATGCCATTATGTATTATTCATTCTTCTTAGCTTATTTAAAGTTTGCTTGTAGATCTTCAATTATTTTCTGACTCCTTTTCATTTTTCTTTATCTGGCACTTCAATCTTCAATTTTTATTTTCAACAGCCTTTAACTCTTCTAAGGCACAAATGAGTTCTCCTAGATTCACTTTGGCTTCATCCTCTTCTTCTTCTTCTTGATCATCTATCCTTTTGCTTGTAGAAGCATCTTCATGTATGGCCATCTTGTGCTTTCCTGATCTACCTTTAAGTTGTAAAACTTTTTCAAAAGGAACCTGCTCTGATACCAATTGTTAAGCATGGGATATACTGAGAGGGGGGGTGAATCAGTATATCATATATCTTATAAACGTTTCCTTAATGAAATTCCACTTTAACTTACATTCAAGATATGTAATAAAACTAAAATAATAAACACCACACAAGATAGAGAGAGACAATAGATTTAACGTGGAAACCCAATGTGGAAAAAACCATGGAGAACAATTTCAAGTATATGAATGAGCACCAACTCGAAACACAATACTCATAAGCACCAACTTACAATAACACCAACCCTTTTTTTGAGTACCAACACAATAACTATTCATGAGCACCAACCCATAGGAGCACCAACCCCTTTGTTGAGGACCAACACAACAAAAATTCATGAGCACCAACCCATAGGAGTATTAACCCCTTTACTGAGCACCAATATAGCAACAATTCATGAACACCAACCCATAAGAGCACTAACCCCTTTATTGAGCACTAACACAATAATAATTCATGAGCACCAACCCATAGGAGCACCAACCCCTTTGTGTATACCACACAATTATCTCTTAATGTTTTTATCTCAACAAATGATAGTTCATTACAATATCTCTTTCCTCTCTCACCTTTGCTCTTCTAAGCTAGATATAACAAATACAAATCATACTCATCTCTCTCATTGCTCTTCTAAGATAGATATTACTATATCAAATTAAAATCTATCTCACACATTATAAATGACTTCTCAAGCCTTTATTTATAGCTTTTCAAGTGACCTTTGGCCTTCCCCCTTTGTGACCCTTCAATCCTCATGGAAAATGTCACCAAACTTGCATGACCCTTCATATCCTTTCATTTGAAAAGTCATGTGGTGACCCTTCATAAGCAAAAGCATCCTTTCCTCTTTTGTCTTTATCTTGGTGACTTTTTGTATTCCTCAAAGTGTCCCTTCATGAAAAATTGTGCCCTTCCTCCTTTGTCTTCACTTGGTGACTCTTGGAATTCCCCAAGATGACTCTTCATGGGAAAATGCATCCCATTCTTCTTTTGTCTTTACATTGTGACTCTTTGACTTCTCCATGGGCCCTTATTTTGTCTTATATGCAACCATAAATATATTTGTTAATATTAAATAAATATTAACACACATTAGCCAAGATATAACTATTACGAACATCATTAAATGCAATGGGGCCTTTATCACCAATAATGCTAGACCTTTGACAACAATGACAATATTTCCAACATGAGTATGGAGGCATATTAACCAAATAGTGGGCTAAGGTATCTTGGATTTGTTCCCCAAATTGTATATTATAAGGAGGATAAGGATTTATACCATAAATTACATCATCACCATAGGGGTCTTGAACAAAGTACTGTTATGTCACCACATTATCATATCCTAGATTATACATGGCTCTGATATGAGTATAGTGAGACATATTCAAATAAATGATGAATGTTTCATGAAAAAGGCCTAGAGTTTTACAAACTCTCAAAAATAATGTCCAAAGGATAAATATTTTGAACATGGTCTAACTTGGTCTAAATGTAGAGTTGTATCTATAAAAAGGTTTGTGCTAAAACTTGGTTTAAAATAGTCTAACATCAAATGTCTTACATGAGAAGGTTAAGTGGATAAATAAAAACTGGAATGCCAAACTTAGGTACAAAGTGTTTCAAACAAGTTCAAATAAGTCTAAATAAACAATAGTTGTTAGTTCTTTCTAAAAATTCATAAAATATTGGCTCAAAATAGGTATTGTTAGGTCTTTTGGAAAGGTACAAAATCTATAATTTAAATAAAATAAGGTCTAAAAAGGTAAGAGAGTTAATTAAAAATCGTTAAACACTTTGGCATAAATTAGGCATTTTTATTTAAACATTAACTTGGTGATTTTTCAAAAGACATGAAACTATAGGCATAATAAAGGTAGACTACTCCAAATCTAGGCATAAATATAGTTTTCAAATTAAATAAGGAATAAACCTAAGTTACACAACCCAAAAGTGGAATATCAGTGTTGTTTTTCCCAAAATCAGCTACGCTCATTTTTGGAAAACCCCTACAAAACTTGTCCATTTCATATTTTTCTATCTAGGTTCGTCTTTCGAGGCAAGTTTCTCTTGATCTCAAGTTTTATCAACTAACATCTTTGAAAAGTTTTCAACCTTACTTAGTTATGATTTCCCAGCAAACATGAAAATTATTGTGATTTCAATGCAATTAGAATGTCAAAATTTTGATAAATTTCAAAGAGTTAGTGTTCTTTTTGCTTTTACATTCAAAGGTGGTAATTTTTGTCACCATTGCATTTTTTTCAAAAAATATGAAAAAGTGGCAATTTTTTCTGCCATTGCATATTTTTTAGCAAATATGCAAAAGTGGCAATTTTTACCACCATTGCATATTTTTTTAGCAAATATACAAAAGCAACAATTTTTGCCGCCATTGCATATTTTTTAGCAAATATGCAAAAGCAGCAATTTTTGCCGCCATTACATATTTTTCAAATTTTATGCAAAGGTAACAAATTTTTTTTCTCTTGCATTTTTTCTCTCTTTTCACTTCTCTATGCAAGGGCAGTAATTGTTTTTGCCCATGAATACCTTCCCCTCATTTTTACTAACTTTGGAAAACTTTCATTTTTCTATTTTATGAGCCCGCTTCCCTTTCACTTTCTGACCTACTCATGCCTCGGCCCTTTCAAGCACATTTCCCTAATAATGATCATCACATGTGCAATTTTCCCAGATTGCTAATTTTCCCATTGATTGCACAATCATGATTCTTATTGCAGTTTCTCTAAAGGATCCCTCTTCATCAACATATTTTCAATAAAAGTTCTTATAGATCATTGAAGTTTATCTGAAGAAGTTGAAGACAATGACGTACAAGTATCGAGGTATTTTTCTATTCACCTCAGTTGCTTCTAATGTTGATGACATTAAGGATAGAGAGATTGGGCATGTGGATATGGCTGAGTTCATAGAAAGAACCAAATCAAGCAATTCCAACCATGAAATGAAGAAGACTGGCAATAAAGATTGAAGTTGTTCTTCCATGCTTTATTCAAAATGCACTTTGTAACTAGCTTGGGACATTTACACATGTACTTTTATTATGTGTAAATACATGTAAAAATCTAGAAAAGTCTCAAAGTCAATGCTGACTCATCTTTGACTAGGTTTTCAATATTTAAGTCTTTTTCTAATTTAAAAGGTTTTTCCCTATATATATATAAAGGGAGCCTCTTTTGTAAATATATCTCTGGATAATTGAGAGAAAAACTCTGTCGAATTTGAGATACTTCTTGAGACTTTGATCTCAATTTGTAAATCATATTTTCTTAAATGAATGAGAAGCAGGTTATTTTCAAACTTTGCATTGAAATAATTTGTGTTATTTAGGAAATCATTCTTATGTTCTCTTTCTTGATAATATCTCATCTATTTGATTTAATAAGTAAAGTCTATGTGTTGAAATTATCTGAAGACATTTTGAAGGATATCTGAAAGACTTTGAACTACTTTTATCCTTTATGATCTTTTATCTATTGTAGTTTTAGGTGAATACTTTGAACTTTACTTCACTCTACTATTATGTACACTTCAAATCAGTGGAGGTAATGAAAGACTTTGTGATTTCATGGGTTTTCTTGTGGACCTAGTTACTACTCTAAGAAATATTTTGATATGTGTTGAATACCATTTCTAAAAGAAGAGGAATGCTTTCAGTCATCAACCAGGATGTCTCTTTTGCTCTGTGAACATCATCTCTAAAAAAAGAGAGATGGATGGTGTCATCCTACCCTGAGTATTATTTTCTACTTATATATATATATATATATATATAGCATATAAGTGATTTATAAGGAACCTCCCCTTGATGAGAGGAGAGATTTATCTCATTAGGATGTGGTAAACCCACACTTTTTGCTGTATTAATTTCCTTGTATTGTGGTTGATATACCCATTTTGCAATCAGTTAGCTAAAGACAAAATATTCACCCAATAGATTTTGGCAACTCTACTAGGGATTCAAACAAGTAGTTCATATCCTTATCCATTGTATACTCTATTAGCTCTCTCATCTGGGACTTACCCATTATCATTATAGCCTTATCTATTTCCATTATATAATATAGTCTATAATATAGATCCGCTGTGAAAGAATAAGCAGTTTGAAGCCTCAAGCTTCAAGCTGAAATAACACATGTTCTTTCTCATTTTTAACCTACAATCTGGCAACTCCATGTTATACTAGAAGTCAGAGAACCCAAGGTGTTGTTGACTTGGTCTTTGAGTTGGTGCAGCAAATAAATTTCAATTTGCTTCCTCCACAATCTCAATTTCAATGATCCAGGAGTGTTCCTCCCATTCGTACTAGGTCACCAATACAAGGTAGAACTTCTTTTTATGTTATCACCAGAGCTTTACTTACACATACTCCACTCAAATTTTTATGCCAACTTTAAATAATCCAATCATGATAGTTTGAGGCCCTTGGGGTAACTCTTTTAGCCCATTATATTTGACTCCACCCCTACATGAACTTCCACATAACTCAATAAAGAATTTCCTCAAATTCTTTGGTGATGGAAAAGTTCATCCTGATAAACACATTGTAGCCTTCAGCATAGCCTATGGCATAATAGGAGTGAAATTTAAGGATGTGGTAGTTAGGCTTTTCATTGAAACATTGCAAAGTGTTGTTGTAGATTGATTCTACCACCTGCAAGCTAGAACAATAACTGATTGGAACACACTTAAATCCAAATTTGAGGCTAGGTTCAAGCCTGCATAAGATGCACACGCATTTCTAGCCTAGCTCACACAAATGAAAAAGGAACCTCATGAGCCTATGAGAGATTTCATAGCAATGTTTGATAAGCTGAGGAACTTAATTCTTTCTATTGCTCAACTGACCCTTGAAAACCTCAAATGCTTCTTCATCAACTCACAATTACCTGAAGTGAGTTTTTTGCTAAGACATGTTGGCCACATAGACCTCGAGGCTGCTCAAGATTTGGCTATTGAAGTTGAATATGACCTTATCTTGGTAGGAAAGACAAGGAGAGACCCAAACAAAGGTAAACCCTCTTCATCTTCTGAATACTCCCCTTTAGCCACCACTGATCCAATGGTGCAGAAGCTAGCAAATGAATTACTAGTCCTTAGAAGACAAATGGCCCAAGTTATGTCTACTCCTCCTAATCGAGATATGCCAAGGAGGACATTTTAGAATCAAGAGTACCAAAGAAAGGCTACTAAGAATCAAGGGCAGCCAAATCATCTTCCTCCCCCATAGAGGAACCTTGCCCTTGAAGCACCTCCAACCAACTCAGTGGTTGGATATCTAGAAATTGAACATGATTTCTCTTTCCAATCTAAGTTTGATCAAGAAAATGATGTTGATCTCTTCACAGAGGGTCAAGAAGAGTTAGCTGGTGACTCCCACATTGGTTTCTTGAATTATTAGGATGAACCTAGAGGTGAAGGTAATGCAACTGAGGGGTCATATGATATATTCACCCAGTCTAAGAATCAACTAGTTTAACAAGATGATAAGGAGAAAGCAAAGGAGTAACCTCAACCAATAGTTTCAATTTCTAAGTGGGGGTCCACTCTTCCTTTTTAGCCAAAGGACCCAGTGATTATAAGAAAGGTAAGTACCTCGAATGCCCCTGCACCTTCTACTTCAAATTTGTAGTCTAGTCCTTCCCCTTCCATCAATCAAAAGGATGAATTTCCATCCTTTGCTCCTAGATTATTGTAGACATTTGACATAATTTACCACATAAATAAAACCAAAATTCAAATGTCTAAATTTGATATTTTGCAGTCCAATCCTTAGTAATTGGACAAGTTGGTTCAATGTGTCAAGAACTGAACCATCCCTGCAAGACAAGAGGTTAAGAAAGTAACTCATGATCCCCTAAGGAACATGTCTATCCCAAAGAATCTTGTCATTAATCTTCCTATTGTCCCTAGGAAAATAGAGCCTTTTTATGTTTCCCTATTGATAAATGGTCACCAGCTCAATAATTGTATCATTGATTCTGGAGCTTTAGATAATGTCATGCCTACCAAAGTGGCAGAATCTCTTGGTCTCACACTAACCAAAACATTTGGAAAATGTTTCTCCATGGAGAAAAAATAAGTGCCACTACTGGGACAGATCAAAGATGCCCAATTTGTATTTGCCACCTTTCCAATAAAGAAGATCAAGATGACAGTCTTATTGGCTGACGTCCCAGCCTCATACGACATCCTTCTTGGACAAAATTTCTATAAGGAGGTTGGAGGAGAATTGAACATGGACCTATTTGAGGTGAGGATCCATGTCAAAGGCATCATGAAGAAGTTGCTCCATGAAAAGGAGGAAAAATATGTTGTCGCTCAGACATCAGCACCTAAAGCTCAAATTCTATTTGAGTCTTCAGGCAAGGGTAATTATTTTTTGTCTACTAAAGATGTTTATGTTTTAGCAGATGAAAGCCCTATAGATGGAAATCTAAAAATTGATTCAAAAAAGACATAAGATAAATTGTTAGGGTACAGTACAGATGAAAAAGGATCTTTCCTCTCTAATGAAGAAAAATCTGATAGAAGATCAATTTTTGATGATGTTTGGACCTTGAGATTCGATGGCAGAAATTCCTCTATTGATGTTGGGGCTGAGATTGTTCTAATATATACTCAAAGAGATATTTTTCTCTCTTCATATGAGTTACAATTTAGTAATACCAATGACACTGCTGAGTATAAATATCTGTTACTCAGGTTGAACGCTACTCAAGATAGAGGTGTCAAGCTTCTTCATGCCAAAGAAGATGTTGAGCTGATGGTTTGTCAAGAATTTGATGTTGACAATCAAATCACGTGCTAGACTAAACTAGAAGATCATTGAGCTATGGTAATGGACCATACTATTGCATGCTAAAGTTAGGAAAAAGAAATTTTTGACAATGGAACAAAGATTTATGGTTTTCAAATTGGAAACCACATCTTACCATGAGGCAAGAAGAGAGAACCAAAAGGAATACACAAAAAATGTGATTCTTGGTGGAGATTTCCATTTTTCCATCACCAATTGTGGTGAAAAAATGGTTTCTTATTAGTTTATCAAGATAGAATGTCATTTTCACTATCTCATAGTGGGTGACATCTGAAGCGCTTCAATTCTTGAAGCATCAGATAAGATCATCTGTGCATATGTACATTTGTATATTCTTTAGTTCGATTTTGTGCTTTTCCTTTTAATTTTCATTTTTGGCACCTTTCTTTCTTGTTGGTTAGCATGACTCCATAGCCCAATGGCTTGGATGAAGGCACTTAGAGACTAGTTTCTACTCCTGTCAATCGGTTCGATCAATGGAAGTTCCTTAACAGGAGCCAACTGTTGTTGCCAAAATAAGCTATGCTCATTTTTGGAACAACCCCTATGAAACTTGTTTGTTTTGTATTTTTCTCTAGGTTCATCTTTTGAGGCAAGTTTCTCTTGATCTCAAGTTTTATCGACTGACATCTTTGAAAAGTTTGCGACCTTACTTAGTTATGATTTCCTAGCAAACATGAAAATCATTGTGATCTCAATGCCATCAGAATGTCAAAATTTTGATAAATTTCAAAGAGTTAGTGTTGTTTTTGCTTTTACATGCAAAGGCAGAAATTTTACCGCAATTGCATATTTTTCAGCAAATATGCAAAAGTAACAATTTTTTCTGCCATTGCATATTTTTTTAGCAAATATGCAAAAGTGGCAATTGTTGCCGCCATTGCATATTTTTTAGAAAATATGCAAAAGTTGAAATTTTTTCTGCCATTGCATATTTTTTAGTAAATAAGCAAAAGTGACATTTTTTGCCGCCATTGCATATTTTTCAGTAAATATGTAAAAGTGGCAATTTTTGCCACTATTACATATTTTTCAGCTCTTATGCAAAGGTGGCAATTTTCCCTGCTCTTGCATTTTTTTCTCTCTTTTCACTTCTCTATCCAAGGGTGGAAATTTTTGCCACCCATGCATACCTTCCCCTCATTTTTACTTTCAAAAATTTTCATTTTCCTATTTTTTGAGCCCATTTCCCTTTCACTTTCTAACTTTCTCACACCTCAGCCCTTTTAAGTACATTTCCCTAATGATGATCATCACATGTACAATTTTCCAAGATTGCTAATTTTTCCCTTGATTTCATAATAATGATTCTTATTGAAGTTTCTCTAAAGGATCCCTCTTCATCAACATATTTTCAACGAAAGTTCTTATAGATCGCTGAAGTTTATCTGAAGAAGTTGAAGACAATGACGTACAAGTATCAAGGTATTTTTAAAATCACCTCAGTTGCTTCTAATGTTGATGAAATTAAGGATAGAGAGATTGGGCATGTGGATATGGCTGAATTCATAGAAAGAACCAAATCAAGCAATTCTAGCCATGAAATGAAGAAGACTGGCAATAAAGATTGAAGTTGTTCTTCCATGCTTTATTCAAAATGCACTTTGTAACTAACTTGGGACATTTCCACATGTACTTTTATTATGTGTAAATACACGGAAAAATCTAGAAAAGTCCCAAAGTCAATGCTGACTCATCTTTGACTAGGTTTTCAATATTTAAGTCTTTTTCCAATTTTGAAGGTTTTTCCCTATATATATATATATATATATATATAGAGGGAGCCTCTTTTGTAAATATATCTCTGGATAATTGAGAGCAAAAACTCTGTCGAATTTGAGATACTTCTTGAGACTTTGATCTCAATTTGTAAATCATATTTTTTTGAATGAATGAGAAGCAGGTTATTTTTAGACTTTGCATTGAAATAATTTGTGTTATTTAGGAAATCATTCTTATGTTCTCTTTCCTGATAATATCTCATCTATTTGATTTAATAAGTAAATTCTATGTGTTAAAATTATCTGAGGACATTTTGAAGTATATCTGAAAGACTTTGAACTACTTTTATCCTTTATGATCTTTTATGTATTGTAGTTTTAGGTGAAGACTTTGAACTTTACTTCACTCTACTATTATGTACGCTTCAAATCAGTGAAGGAGGTAATGAAAGACTTTGTGCTTTCATGGGTTTTCTTGTGGACCTAGTTACTACTCTAGGAAATATTTTGATATGTGTTGAATACCATTTCTAAAAGAAGAGGAATGCTTTCAGTCATCAACCAGGATGTCTCTTTTGCTCTGTGAACATCATCTCTGAAAAAAGAGAGATGGATGGTGTCATCCTACCCTGAGTATTATTTTCTACTTATATATATATAATTGATTTATAAGGAACCTACCCTTGATGAGAGGAGAGATTTATCTCATTAGGATGTGGTAAACCCACACTTTTTGCTGTATTAATTTCCTTGTATTGTGGTTGATATACCCATTTTGCAATCAGTTAGCTAAAGACAAAATATTCACCCAATAGATTTTGGCAACTCTACTAGGGATTCAAACAAGTAGTTCATATCCTTATCCATTGTATACTCTAGCGGCTCTCTCATCTGGGTCTTACCCATTATCATTATAGCCTTATCTATTTTCATTATATAATATAGTCTATAATATAGATCCGCTGTGAAAGAATAAGCAGTTTGAAGCCTCAAGCTTCAAGCTGAAATAACACATGTTCTTTCTCATTTTTAACCTACAATCTGGCAACTCCATGTTATACCAAAAGTCAGAGAACCCAAGGTGTTGTCGACTTGGTCTTTGAGTTGGTGTAGCAAATAAATTTCAATTTGCTTCCTCCACAATCTCAATTTCAATGATCCAGGAGTGTTCCTCCCATTCGTACTAGGTCACCAATACAAGGTAGAACTTCTTTTTATGTTATCACCAGAGCTTTACTTACACATACTCCACTCAAATTTTTATGCCAACTTTAAATAATCCAATCATGACAGTTTGAGGCCCTTGGGGTAACTCTTTTAGCCCATTATATTTGACTCCACCCCTACATGAACTTCCACATAACTCAATAAACAATTTCTCCAAATTCTTTGGTGATGGAAAAGTTCATCCTGATAAACACGTTGTAGCCTTCAGCATAGCCTATGGCATAATAGGAGTGAAATTTAAGGATATGGTAGTTAGGATTTTCATTGAAACATTGCAACGTGTTGTTGTAGATTGATTCTACCACCTGCAAGCTAGAACAATAACTGATTGGAACACACTTAAATCCAAATTTGAGGCTAGGTTCAAGCCTGCATAAAATGCACATGCATTTCTAGCCTAGCTCACACAAATGAAAAAGGAACCTCATGAGCCTATGAGGCATTTCATAGCAATGTTTGATAAGCTGAGGAACTTAATTCTTGCTATTGCTCAACTGACCCTTGAAAACCTCAAATGCTTCTTCATCAACTCACAATTACCTGAAGTGAGTTTTTTGCTAAGACATGTTGGCCACATAGACCTTGAGGCTGCTCAAGATTTGGCTATTGAAGTTGAAGATGACCTTATCTTGGTAGGAAAGACAAGGAGAGACCCAAACAAAGGTAAACCCTCTTCATCTTTTGAATACTCCCCTTTAGCCACCACTGATCCAATGGTGCAGAAGCTAGCAAATGAATTACTAGTCCTTAGAAGACAAATGGCCCTAGTTATGTCTACTCCTCCTAATCGAGATATGTCAGGGAGGACATTTTAGAATCAAGAGTACCAAAGCAATGCTACTAAGAATCAAGGGCAGCCAAATCATCTTCCTCCCCCATAGCGGAACCTTGCCTTTGAAGTACCTCCAACCAACTCAGTGGTTGGATATCTAGAAATTGAACATGATTTCTCTTTCCAACCTAAGTTTGATCAAGAATATGATGTTGATCTCTTCACAGAGGGTCAAGAAGAGTTAGCTAGTGACTCCCACATTGGTTTCTTGAATTATTAGGATGAACCTAGAGGTGAAGGTAATGCAACTGAGGGGTTATATGATATATTCACCCAGTCTAAGAATCAACTAGTTTAACAAGATGATAAGGAGAAAGCAAAGGAATAACCTCAACCAATAGTTTCAATTTCTAAGTGGGGGTCCACTCTTCCTTTTTAGCCAAAGGACCCATTGATTATAAGAAAGGTAAGTACCTCGAATGCCCCTGCACCTTCTACTTCAAATTTGTAGTCTAGTCCTTCCCCTTCCATCAATCAAAAGGATGAATTTCCATCCTTTGCTCCTAGCTTATTGTAGACATTTCACATAATTTACCACATAAAGAAAACCAAAATTCAAATGTCTAAATTTGAGTTTTTGCAGTCCAATCCTTAGTAATTGGACAAGTTGGTTCAATGTGTCAAGAACTGAACCGTCCCTGCAAGAAAAGAGGTTAAGAAAGTAACTCATGATCCCATAAGAAACATGTCTATCCCAAACAATCTTGTCATTAATCCTCCTACTGCCCCTAGGAAAATAGAGCCTTTTTATGATTCCCTATTGATAAATGGTCACCAGCTCAATAATTGTATCATTGATTCTGGAGCTTTAGACAATGTAATGCCTACCAAAGTGGCAGAATCTCTTGGTCTCACACTAACCAAGACATTTGGAAAATGTTTCTCCATGGAGAAAAAATAAGTGCCACTACTGGGACAGATCAAAGATGCCCAATTTGTATTTGCCACCTTTCCAAAAAAGAAGATCAAGATGACAGTCTTATTGGCTGACGTCCCAGCCTCATACGACATCCTTCTTGGACAAAATTTCTATAAGGAGGTTGGAGGAGAATTGAACATGGACCTATTTGAGGTGAGGATCCATGTCAAAGGCATCATGAAGAAGTTGCTCCATGAAAAGGAGGAAAAATATGTTGTCGCTCAGACATCAGTACCTAAAGCTCAAATTCTATTTGAGTCTTCAGGCAAGGGTAATTATTTTTTGTCTACTAAAGATGTTTATGTTTTAGCAGATGAAAGCCCTGTAGATGGAAATCCAAAAATTGATTCAAAAAAGACATAAGATAAATTGTTAGGGTGCAGTACAGATGAAAAAGTATCTTTCCTCTCTAATGAAGAAAAATCTGATAGAAGATCAATTTCTGATGATGTTTGGACCTTGAGGTTCGATGGCAAAAATTCCTCTATTGATGTTGGGGCTGAGATTGTTCTAATATATACTCAAAGAGATATTTCTCTCTCTTCATATTAGTTACAATTTAGTAATACCAATGACACTGCTGAGTATAAATATCTGTTACTTAGGTTGAACGCTACTCAAGATAAAGGTGTCAAGCTTCTTCATGCCAAAGAAGATGCTGAGCTGATGGTTTGTCAAGAATTTGATGTTGACAATCAATTCACGTGCTAGACTAAACTAGAAGATCATTGAGCTATGGTAATGGACCATACTATTGCATGTTAAAGTTAGGAAAAGGAAATTTTTGACAATGGAACAAAGATTTATGGTTTTCAAATTGGAAACCACATCTTACCATGGGGCAAGAAGAGAGAACCAAAAGGAATACACAAAAAATGTGATTCTTGGTGGAGAGTTCCATTTTCCCATCACCAATTGTGGTGAAAAAATGGTTTCTTACTAATTTATCAAGATAGAATGTCATTTTCACTATCTCATAGTGGGTGACATCTGAAGCGCTTCAATTCTTGAAGCATCAGATAAGATCATCTGTGCATATGTACATTTGTATATTCTTTAGTTCTATTTTGTGATTTTCCTTTTAATTTTCATTTTTGGCACCTTTCTTTCTTGTTGGTTAGCATGACTCCATAGCCCAATGGCTTGGATGAAGGCACTTAGAGACTAGTTTCTACTCCTGTCAATCGGTTCGATCAATGGAAGTTCCCCAACAGGAGCCAGCTGTTGTTGCCAAAATCAGCTATGCTCATTTTTGGAACAACCCCTATGAAACTTGTTTGTTTTGTATTTTTCTCTAGGTTCAGCTTTTGAGGCAAGTTTCTCTTGATCTCAGGTTTTATCGACTGACATCTTTGAAAAGTTTGCGACCTTACTTAGTTATGATTTCCTAGCAAACATGAAAATCATTGTGATTTCAATGCCATCAGAATGTCAAAATTTTGATAAATTTCAAAGAGATAGTGTTGTTTTTGCTTTTACATGCAAAGGCAGCAATTTTTGCCGCAATTGCATATTTTTCAGCAAATATGCAAAAGTAACAATTTTTTCTGCCATTGCATATTTTTTAGAAAATATGCAAAAGTGGCAATTTTTGCCGCCATTGCATATTTTTTAGAAAATATGCAAAAGTGGAAATTTTTTCTGCCATTGCATATTTTTTTGTAAATATGCAAAAGTGACATTTTTTGCCGCCATTGCATATTTTTTAGTAAATATGTAAAAGTGGCAATTTTTCCCACTATTACATATTTTTCAGCTCTTATGCAAAGGTAGCAATTTTCCCTACTCTTGCATTTCTTTCTCTCTTTTCACTTCTCTATGCAAGGGTGGAAATTTTTGCCACCCATGCATACCTTCCCCTCATTTTTACTTTCAAAATTTTTCATTTTAATATTTTTTGAGCCCATTTCCCTTTCACTTTCTAACTTGCTCACACCTCAGCCCTTTTAAGTACATTTCCCTAATCACGATCATCACATGTACAATTTTCCCAGATTGCTAATTTTTCCCTTGATTTCATAATAATGATTCTTATTGTAGTTTCTCTAAAGGATCCCTCTTCATCAACATATTTTCAACAAAAGTTCTTATAGATCACTGAAGTTTATTTGAAGAAGTTGAAGACAATGACGTACAAGTATCAAGGTATTTTTAAAATCACCTCAGTTGCTTCTAATGTTAATGAAATTAAGGATAGAGAGATTGGGCACGTGGATATAGCTAAATTCATAGAAAGAACCAAATCAAGCAATTCTAGCCATGAAATGAAGAAGACTGGCAATAAAGATTGAAGTTGTTCTTCCATGCTTTATTCAAAATGCACTTTGTAACTAACTTGGGACATTTCCACATGTAATTTTATTATGTGTAAATACATGTAAAAATATAGAAAAGTCCCAAAGTCAATGCTGACTCATCTTTGACTAGGTTTTCAATATTTAAGTCTTTTTCCAATTTTGAAGGTTTTTCCCTATATATATATATATATATATAGAGGGAGCCTCTTTTGTAAATATATCTCTGGATAATTGAGAGCAAAAACTCTGTCGGATTTGAGATACTTCTTGAGACTTTGATCTCAATTTGTAAATCATATTTTTTTGAATGAATGAGAAGTAGGTTATTTTCAGACTTTGCATTGAAATAATTTGTGTTATTTAGGAAATCATTCTTATGTTCTCTTTCCTGATAATATTTCATCTGTTTGATTTAATAAGTAAAGTCTATGTGTTGAAATTATCTGAAGACATTTTGAAGGATATCTGAAATACTTTGAACTACTTTTATCTTTTATGATCTTTTATCTATTGTAGTTTTAGGTGAAGACTTTGAACTTTACTTCACTCTACTATTATGTACGCTTCAAATCAGTGAAGGAGGTAATGAAAGACTTTGTGCTTTCATGGGTTTTCTTGTGGACCTAGTTACTACTCTAGGAAATATTCTGATATGTGTTGAATACCATTTCTAAAAGAAGAGGAATGCTTTCAGTCATCAACAAGGATGTCTCTTTTGCTCTGTGAACATCATCTCTGAAAAAAGAGAGATAGATGGTGTCATCCTACCCTGAGTATTATTTTCTACTTATATATATAAGGAACCTCCCCTTGATGAGAGGAGAGATTTATCTCATTAGGATGTGGTAAACCCACACTTTTTACTGTATTAATTTCCTTGTATTGTGGTTGATATACCCATTTTGCAATTAGTTAGCTAAAGACAAAATATTCACCCAATAGATTTTGGCAACTCTACTAGGGATTCAAAAAAGTAGTTCATATCCTCATCCATTGTATACTCTAGCGGCTCTCTCATCTAGGTCTTACCCATTATCATTATAGCCTTATCTATTTCCATTATATAATATAGTCTATAATATAGATCTGTTGTGAAAGAATAAGCAGTTTGAAGCCTCAAGCTTCAAGCTGAAATAACACATGTTCTTTCTCATTTTTAACCTACAATCTGGCAACTCCTTGTTATACCAGAAGTTAGAGAACCCAAGGTGTTGTTGACTTGGTCTTTGAGTTGGTGCAGCAAATAAATTTCAATTTGCTTCCTCCACAATCTCAATTTCAATGATCCAGGAGTGTTCCTCCCATTCGTACTAGGTCACCAATACAAGGTAGAACTTATTTTTATGTTATCACCAGAGCTTTACTTACACATACTCCACTCAAATTTTTATGCCAACTTTAAATAATCCAATCATGATAGTTTGAGGCCCTTGGGGTAACTCTTTTAGCCCATTATATTTGACTCCACCCCTGCATGAATTTCCACATAACTCAATAAAGAATTTCCCCAAATTCTTTGGCGATGAAAAAGTTCATCCTGATAAACACGTTGTAGCCTTCAGCATAGCCTATGGCATAATAGGAGTGAAATTTAAGGATGTGGTAGTTAGGATTTTCATTGAAACATTGCAAGGTGTTGTTGTAGATTTATTCTACCACCTGCAAGCTAGAACAATAACTGATTGGAACACACTTAAATCCAAATTTGAGGCTAGGTTCAAGCCTGCATAAGATGCACACACATTTCTAGCCTAGCTCAAACAAATGAAAAAGGAACCTCATGAGCCTATGAGGGATTTCATATAAATGTTTGATAAGCTGATGAACTTAATTCTTGCTATTGCTCAACTGACCCTTGAAAACCTCAAATGCTTCTTCATCAACTCACAAGTACCTGAAGTGAGTTTTTTGCTAAGACATGTTGGCCACATAGACCTCGAGGCTGCTCAAGATTTGGCTATTGAAGTTGAAGATGACCTTATCCTGGTAGGAAAGACAAGGAGAGACCCAAACAAAGGTAAACCCTCTTCATCTTCTGAATACTCCCCTTTAGCCACCACTGATCCAATGGTGCAGAAGCTAGCAAATGAATTACTAGTCCTTAGAAGACAAATGGCCCAAGTTATGTCTACTCCTACTAATCGAGATATGCCAGGGAGGACATTTTAGAATCAAGAGTACCAAAGCAATGCTACTAAGAATCAAGGGCATCCAAATCTTTTTCCTCCCCCATAGAGGAACCTTGCCCTTGAAGCACCTCCAACCAACTCAGTGGTTGGATATCTAGAAATTGAACATGATTTCTCTTTCCAACCTAGGTTTGATCAAGAATATGATGTTGATCTCTTCACAGAGGGTCAAGAAGAGTTAGCTAGTGACTCCCACATTGGTTTCTTGAATTATTAGGATGAACCTAGAGGTGAAGGTAATGCAACTGAGGGGTCATATGATATATTCACCCAGTCTAAGAATCAACTAGTTTAACAAGATGATAAGCAGAAAGCAAAGGAGTAAACTCAACCAATAGTTTTAATTTCTATGTGGGGGTCCAGTCTTCCTTTTTAGCCAAAGGACCCAGTGATTATAAGAAAGGTAAGTACCTCGAATACCCCTGCACCTTCTACTTCAAATTTGTAGTCTAGTCCTTCCCCTTCCATCAATCAAAATGATGAATTTCCATCCTTTGCTCCTAGCTTATTGTAGACATTTGACATAATTTACCACATAAAGAAAACCAAAATTCAAATGTCTAAATTTGAGTTTTTGCAGTCCAATCCTTAGTAATTGGACAAGTTGGTTCAATGTGTCAAGAACTGAACTGTCCCTACAAGAAAATAGGTTAAGAAAGTAACTCATGATCCCCTAAGGAACATGTCTATCCCAAACAATCTTGTCATTAATCCTCCTACTTTCTCTAGGAAAATAGAGCCTTTTTATGTTTTCCTATTGATAAATGGTCACCAGCTCAATAATTGTATCATTGATTCTGGAGCTTTAGACAATGTCATGCCTACCAAAGTGGCAGAATCTCTTGGTCTCACACTAACCAAGACATTTGGAAAATGTTTCTCCATGGAGAAAAAATAAGTGCCACTACTGGGAGAGATCAAAGAAGCCCAATTTGTATTTTCCACCTTTCCAAAAAAGAAGATCAAGATGACAGTCTTGCTGGCTGACGTCCCAGCCTCATACGACATCCTTCTTGGACAAAATTTCTATAAGGAGGTTGGAGGAGAATTGAACATGGACCTATTTGAGGTGAGGATCCATGTCAAAGGCATCATGAAGAAGTTGCTCCATGAAAAGGAGGAAAAATATGTTTTTGCTCAGACATCAGCACCTAAAGCTCAAATTCTATTTGAGTCTTCAGGCAAGGGTAATTATTTTTTGTCTACTAAAGATGTTTATGTTTTAGCAGATGAAAGCCCTGTAGATGGAAATCCAAAAATTGATTCAAAAAAGACATAAGATAAATTGTTAGGGTGCAGTACAGATGAAAAAGTATCTTTCCTCTCTAATGAATAAAAATTTGATAGAAGATCAATTTCTGATGATGTTTGGACCTTGAGATTCGATGGCAGAAATTTCTCTATTGATGTTAGGGCTGAGATTGTTCTAATATCTAGTGATTCTTGGTGGAGAGTTCTATTTTCCCATCACCAATTGTGGTGAAAAAATGGTTTCTTACTAGTTTATCAAGATAGAATGTCATTTTCACTATCTCATAGTGGGTGACATCTGATGCACTTCAATTCTTGAAGCATAAAATAAGATCCTCTATGCATATGTACATTTGTATATTCTTTAGTTCTATTTTGTGCTTTTCCTTTTAATTTTCATTTTTGTCACCTTTCTTTCTTTTTGGTTTGCATGACTCTATAGCCCAATGGCTTGGATGAAGGCACTTAGAGACTAGTTTCTACTCCTGTCAATCAGTTCGATCAATGGAAGTTCCCCAACAGGAGCCAGTTGTTATTGCCAAAATCAGCTATGCTCATTTTTGGAATAATCCCTATGAAACTTGTTTGTTTTGTATTTTTCTCTAGGTTCATCTTTTGAGGCAAGTTTCTCTTGATCTCAGGTTTTATCGACTGACATCTTTGAAAAGTTTGCGACCTTACTTAGTTATGATTTCCTAGCAAACATGAAAATCATTGTGATTTCAATGCCATAAGAATGTCAAAATTTTGATAAATTTCAAAGAGTTAGTGTTGTTTTTGCTTTTACATGCAAAGGCAGCAAATTTTTGCTGCAATTGCATATTTTTCAGCAAATATGCAAAAGTAACAATTTTTTTTGCCATTGCATATTTTTTAGCAAATATGCAAAAGTGGTAATTTTTGCCACCATTGCATATTTTTTAGAAAATATGCAAAAGTGGAAATTTTTTCTGCCATTGCATATTTTTTAGTAAATATGCAAAAGTGACATTTTTTGCTGCCATTGCATATTTTTTAGTAAATATGTAAAAGTGGCAATTGTTGCCACTATTACATATTTTTCAGCTCTTATGCAAAGGCGGCAATTTTCCCTGCTCTTGCATTTTTTTCTCTCTTTTCACTTCTCTATGCAAGGGTGGAAACTTTTGCCACCCATGCATACCTTCCCCTCATTTTTACTTTCAAAAATTTTCATTTTCCTATTTTCTGAGCCCATTTCCATTTCACTTTCTAACTTGCTCACACCTCAGCCCTTTTAAGTACATTTCCCTAATCATGATCATCACATGTAAAATTTTTCCAGATTGCTAATTTTCCCCTTGATTTCATAATAATGATTCTTATTGCAGTTTCTCTAAAGGATCCCTCTTCATCAACATATTTTCAACAAAAGTTATTATAGATCACCGAAGTTTATCTGAAGAAGTTGAAGACAATGAAGTACAAGTATCAAGGTATTTTTAAAATCACCTCATTTGCTTCTAATGTTGATGAAATTAAGGATAGAGAGATTGGGCACGTGGATATGGCTGAATTCATAGAAAGAACCAAATCAAGCAATTCTAGCCATGAAATGAAGAAGACTGGAAATAAAGATTGAAGTTGTTCTTCCATGCTTTATTCAAAATGCACTTTGTAACTAACTTGGGACATTTGCACATGTACTTTTATTATGTGTAAATACATGTAAAAATATAGAAAAGTCCCAAAGTAAATGCTGACTCATCTTTGACTAGGTTTTCAATATTTAAGTCTTTTTCCAATTTTGAAGGTTTTTCCCTATATATATATATATAGAGGGAGTCTCTTTTGTAAATATATCTCTGGATAATTGAGAGCAAAAAATCTACCAAAACTGAGATACTTCTTGAGACTTTGATCTCAACTTGTAAATCATATTTTATTGAATGAATGAGAAGCATGTTACTTTCAAACTTTGTGTTGAACTAATGTGTTATTAACGAAATCGTTCTTATGTTCTCTTTCCTGATAAACTATCATCTGTTTGATTTAATAAGTAAAGTGTGTGTGTTGAAATTATCTGAAGACATTCTAAAGGATATTTGAAGGACTTTGAATTGCTTTTATCCTTTGTGATCTTTTATCTTGTGTAGTTTTAGGTGAAGACTTTGAGCTTTACTTCACTCTACTGCTATGTATGCTTCAAATCAATGAAGGAGGCAATGAAAGACTTTGTGCTTTCATGGGTTTTCTTGTGGACCTAGTTACTACTCCAAGAAATTTTTTGCTATGTACTGAATACCATTTCTAAAAGAAGAGGAATGCTTTCAGTCATCAACCAGGATCTCTCTTTTGATCTATGAACATCATCTCTGAAAAAGGAGAGATGGATGGTGTCATCCTACCCTAAGTATTATTTTTTACTTGTATATATATATATATATATAAGTGATTTATAGGGAACCTTCCCTTGATGAGAGGAGAGATTTATCTCATTAGGATGTGGTAAACCCACACTTTTTGTTATATAAATATCTTTGTATTATGGTTGATATACCCATTTTGCCATCAGTTAGCTGATGACAATATATTCACCCAATAGGTGTATTAGCCCAAATTACACAAGGCATAGGCAAAAATTAATCAATGTTTGTATTTTAACTTGTTAAGGATGGTTTTGAACTCAACTTAGAAATTTAGACTTCTTAAAACATAAAACAAGCTAGATAATAATAGATAACATAACGACACTAAAAATATATCCAAAAGGCACACATGGTTTCAAAATTAGAAATTTGGACTCAAGGCATTAAGTATTTGAAATTATTTTAGAATATTAATGGCACTATCATGCTCTAAATATATGATTAATGGTTTGTTTCAAGATTCTAATACATAATACTCAAATTGAATTATCAAACAAGTAACACCCTTATCGACCAGGTAACACCCACAAACAAGTTTATCAAAAGAATAAGGCAAAGGTATGGTGCCAAATGGATAGTGTAATGCCTCCATAAACAAAGGAATGATGTATAAACAAGAATAATTTTGATGTGGTATGAAAAATAAATAGTCTTAAAACCATGCAAAAAAGGATAAATTGACACAAATACCTAAGTGTAGTGTCTTAAATCCTAAAATTGATAAGGCTACATAATATTTTCAAATTACATCAATATAATGTCTTGATAGTATTTTAATTATTAATCAAAAAATTAAAAGTGTATGAAAATTAGGGTTTTTATGTTCCCTCTTCTCTTAATAGTTTTTATTATGACACAAAACATTGGGATACTCATCCCATGTTAACAATTTATCCATGGTAAGTGGGGTTATTCTAAACTATCAATTTTCATTCATTTATATATGGTCTCAAGTGTGTCAAACACTAGATATGAAATCACACTAGCTTGATGTGAAAAGGTCTTGCCCTTTTCACAACCACTACATCTATTACTTGCTTAGTATAGTGGGATGTTCAAGTTCCCCTATGTTTTAAGGCCAAGTATCACTAGTAGTGCTTATTTTAACTGCTCAAAACAAGCATCATAGTGGGTCACCCTCAATTTATATACCCCACCATGGAGTGGGGTTAAAATGATGCTAGAAGATGAATTCCTAGGTCAATGATTCCCTAAAGAATTAGTGAGGAGATGAACTCCTATAACAAACCAAAATGCATGAAAATAAAGATAAGTGGAAGGAATTTATGGTCACATTTAAGTTAAATAAATCATATGGAATTTTTGGAGGGCCTTAATGACTTCATTTTTGTGTTTTTGAACCAAAGCAAAAAAATTCAAAGAATGAGTATTTTTCATCAACCGAATTCCCTAAATGGGATGGGGGGAGCATACATGCATCACTTATTTTGATAAACAAACACTTCAATAAAATGAAAATCATAAGAATTTTTAAATCATGTGAAATTTCATTTTATTTCACCAAAATGAAATGTGTTGTGAAGTCTAATCCATTTGGCATTAGTTTTTGAAAAACTTGCAAAATTTTCAAAAACAATTAAGGCATGAAAAAAATAAGCTAGTTTTAAGCACTAAAGACAAAGTGCGTAAGATTGAACCATGCTTAAACTTTGATTTTTACACCTCAAGACTTGTGATTTTTACACCTCAAGACTTGTAATTTACTATAGGGTTTGTCTACTTAGAAACTCAAAGTTGAGAGATAAAATAACATTTCAAAATTAGCTTGTGAGTTTTCTATTTTCTAACTTAGAGATAGATCATCATCGATACACATAAGGATCAATGTAGATCCACAAATATCAATGTTGATCTAGTAAATATTCAACATTTTCTTGAAAAAACATTAAAAACACATGTTTTTTAATAGAAAAATGGTTATTAAAATAAGTATAAAAACTAAATCTCTTAATATATCCTACAATAAAATGGATAAACAAACAATATGTAGGCTTTTAAAGATAGAATGAAGATTAAAAAAACTCAAGTAAAATCCTCATTAGTTATGTTTCTACCATGGTCTTTTTTTCATGTATAGATTATGGTCGATTCTACTCATTGACAATGATCTAGAAAATCATCATTGATTTCTATCCCTTAAGATAGAAAAGTGACATCTATCCCTACAGCCTGTGAGTTACTTAAAATATAAAGACATCAAAAATGAATTTAAAACTCAAATTTTGAATATTTTTAAGAAACCATTAGCAAAATCAAAAGTATCATATCATTATCCTTGTTTATATGGGATGTTTGGTCCCATAAGGCATTCCAACATGTAGACAATGAATATGTAGAGGGGAGGTTATTTTTGTGTTAATATCATAAAACAAATGAAATAAACACACTAAAATCCTAAAAATTCTAGCCTAGACATGAGGGAGAGATTAGGTAACAAAACTACATATGAATCACAATAAAAACATAAAAGAAACAAATATATTACCTTCCTTGGAACTCCAAATGGATTATTGAATGGTTTGCTCAGCTTGTGCATCAAAAAGTCTCTAACAATGAAGATTGATTGGCTCCTTCTCTCCTTGACACCTTGGATTTGATGTTGTTTGGCTTAATATTTAGGCATGGTAACATTAATTATATGAGGCTTATGGAAGAAATATTTTATAATTAAATCTACAATATCCAATCTTTAAAATGAAGGGGTATAGCCTTGTATTTATAACCTTGGGAATTAACTCTCACCGAAGGTGAGTTAAGGCTGAGTTTTTAGGATTGGAATGGGTTCAAACTAAACCTAGGTGAGTTAACACTAACTCTAATTGAGTTAATAATTGTCATGTAATTATGATTTTCAATTACTAGGCCTAGATCTCAAATTAGATATTTTAGGATATTGTCAAAGAGCTTGACAACTCATAAAGGCAATGATAAAAGGCTTAGATATTTTGAATTTTCAAATTTCCATTTTTAGAGATTAATTAATTTTAAGTGGATAATTCAAATAGGCATTTAATCTTCTTTATTTTGTTAATTGATTTTGATTGGCATTTTATCTCTTTCAATATTTGATCAAGTGCCTCACTTATTGGGTCCATAGGCCAAATTGATAGTTTTTATATTTCAAGGTGATTAGGGATTAATATTTAAGAGGTTATTATTATGTGTGGTAGAATACAAAAATTAGAGATGTCTTCAAATGATTTTGAGCTTTGATGAACTATGCATGAGAAAATTTGAGACATTGAGTGATATTAGGCTTAATTTGTAATGGTTGGTAGGAACCAGTTTGAAGTCTAATCAAAATCTAGTTGTGGCAAGTTTTAAGTGTTTATAGATGATACAAATGAAACAAGTCAGCTAACATAGAATGGTATCAGCTAGGGTGATAAAATATAAATGTCAAAAGATATTCTTGTAACTATATTAGGTTGGCTAATACAATTAAGGGTGAAGGCAAAAAACATATGGTATCGACCTGAATGATACCTTAAGATATATAAAAGTTAACAAATGTGGATAAAATACTTATAAGAGAGGTTGATGGATTGAAACTTAGAGGATGTCAAATTGATAATATTAATGGTGTAATCATGATAGAATAACAACATATCTCATAATTTAATGATACTTTCACATCTCATTTATAGTGGACCCTTGAGTTGTCCACTTAGGGATATTGATGCATCGATAATCCATTATAAGAGAAAGCACTATTAAATGATAAATTAATTAATATTATGTGTGTAAGACCCACACCATTAATTATTTGAATAATATCTTTAATCATATGTTGACTAAAATTTGTGACTTGGAGCACAAGTACTAAGATGGTTGAGTTTATATGGTATTAGGAACATACCACATTAATTATAAGAACTTGAACAAATATTCACCTTTGCATCTAGTCTTTAGGATATAAATAATTTTCCCATTGAATATTTGGTACCCTCTCTCTATATTACATGCATTGGTCAACTAGATGAAAATGATTATATTGACATTCAAATCAAAGGGATCATGAAGCTATGGTAGAAGCACATTATATATATATGGAGGCAAGGAGTAAATAAGTCTACTAATTTTTTTCGTCCCAATAAAGACATTAAAATGAAAATATTGCAAAGGGATGCATATGTTTTGTTACATGATTCCATATATTCTAAACATCTAGGAAAACTTTAAATTCATTGTATGGTACCCTGCATGATTCATGATATTTTAGAGAGTAACACATGTAAATTTCACAAACTAGATGGTGAAATTATCCCTAATCATTTAAATGGAATTAGGCTCAAGCCTTATAATACGTAACTTGAAATTGAGCACTCAGTAATAAGGTGTATGTCATAATTTATTAGATATTATGTTTTAGGTTTCTTTGCATAAGTTTTTAATTTCTTAAAATAAGCACTCAATGTTTGTTCTTGTGCCATTAGAATAATAATGAATCAAACAACTTTGTAGGGCTAGTTAGATGATTTGAGTGAGGTATTTCATTTGATAGGAAATTTTTGTCACATTATTTTGGTTATAAATATTTTATCTCTTTGATTTATATTTTAGATTTGTATGGTGATGTTTACTATAATTTCATTTTTACATGTTTCTCCATAATATTGACACCATTTCACATTAGGTAAAATTATTTTCTCATAAGTCATTACCCATGAATCTATGCATTGCATAAGGCACTATTTGTGACCATGTATAATAATAGAATGGATACTTGCATCATGATATAGGCCCATCATGGATGAGGAGGTTAATGCACTAGAGAATATAATTCATATTTAATGGGGTAGGTTACACAAGTTGAAAGAATGCTAAAAAAAGTAAGCAAAGAAATAAAAAACTAATTGAAATGTGTGAGAATTTACCTAATTATCCAACTACATTAGTTATATAGGGCATGGGAGTGAAAATAAAGAGAGATACACAGTATACCCATGAATTAATTAAATAAGAAAAGGAATAAGTGGAACCTAAATGGGGTCACATGAGAGATGACATCACTAGTAGTAAATTCAAGGGTATGGAATTCGTATTAACAAATATCTCACAATATGGATTGTATTGTTAGGTTAATTCAAATGTAAATAACCATTACTTGTTTTTAATGAGATATTCAGAGATGAAGAAGTGTAGGACATGAAATAAGTGCTAGGGAAACTAAATTGACACTATATTTATAAAAATTAAGGTTTTAAAATTAAAATAATAGTCTATGGAATATTGTGTAGATTTTTTAATAATAATTCAATCAAATGGACTAAAAAGGAGGAGTAATTAAATAAAATAGGTTATTATTGTAAGGAAACCACCATTAAAATATAGTAGAGCTTAAATTCAAGTGAAAAATCTAAGGTTACTCACCTAAGTAGGGTTATTGAGGTAAATAATCCCTTTAGTCATGTTGAAAAAAAATCCAATGCCTATAAGGATAAAAATACTAAGATACCTAATAATATAAACAAAATTCTCAGAAGTGCATCAAAGTCTAAAATTGATATTTAAGAGAAACACGGAAACTAGGTCAAGTAGACTTAAGCTAGATATTTTGTTAGAGATTCTATTGATGTTGAAGATAATAGATATGAACCTAGGGAGGGGAGTAAGTGTTGACCAATTTTGGATGACATACCTAATTTTGCCTAGTCCAAGAATTCAGTGGAAGTAGTAGAAAGTCTAAATAGAAAATTTGTAGAGGATATATCTCACACATGTGGTAGTCTCAGGAAAAAGTGATCACGTGGGTTTGTCAAGATTGATCCCTAGTTATTACACGCTAAGTTTTAGATCATCCACCAAAGGATAGTAGAATATGTGCATGTTCAAATTTGGCTCCTCAATAAGATTTTTCTAATTTTCCCATACTTATCCAAGTGAACTTGATAATCACTAGGATGTCATACATGAATAATATATATTAGTCAACTTGAGCATTTTATATCTTCACTTAGAAGAGTCATAGGACTAGCAGATCAAATGGGTTCATCCTTTTTAGTATCAAGAACATCTCTTGAAGATTTGGTGCCTTCATAAATTTTATGCTTCAAGTTATAGGCATTTAAATTTGGACCTATAACATAAGATGTTCACGCTAGCATCAAAATGAAGCTCAAGAAAAAATATATCTTTGCTTAAAATTGATAGTTTGTGGGGCATAAAATGATGTTAGAATGAATGCCAATTTTAAACAAGGTAAGTAACTATTTGGGTTCAAAAGGTATCTAAAAGGCTTGAAGTTGGTCAAGATATAATAGTTTATGTGAGCCTTCTTACTAACATAGACATATCAATGGTGTGAAGTAGAGTCAACTAAGTCAAAAGGTCCCCAAGTTAAATCCTTTAAAGATATTCAAGTTAGACACAATCTAATGATGTAAGATAATCATACCAATATTTGATAGAGCAAAATCACTAACAAAAGGATGGGTCCAAGGAAAATCAAGGGATCATGCTCAATTATACCAATGATTTGACAAAGTGTAAGAACTAATAGGAAACTAGGACCAGGGAGATCTATAGTGCAATTGAACTCATAGATCTTGATCGGATGATGCACATGAATCAAATTGGTCACAAGATATTGATGATGAATACAAAGAGGAAAAGTTTCTAAAGTTAGTGGGTATTGGTATAAGATCAAAGAATCACATCCATTCATAAATGCAAATCTAATGGCATGAATAGAGTCAATAAGTCAGAAGGATATGCAAAACCAATAAGCACAAGGATAGTTGAGAATGATGTAGATAGTTTGAGATGTTAATCAATAGCCAATAAGTGAGAGTGATCTTGGAACATTTTTTATGAAAGTCGAAGAAGTTTAAATAGACCTAGGCAAAGAAAATGTCAAAGGGCCAAGCTCAAATTTAAACCAAGACCATAGTTTAAAGACAAACATAGTCCATTAATGCTCCATATAATATATATTTTAGGTCTAATATAAAAGGTAAAGATAAACTAGTGACCATGAAACAAATTTAAGAAATTTACATACTTTCAATGATCAATAATGATAAGTTAAGAAATTTTTATAATGCAAGTATATTTGGCCATGTAATGTAGATGTGAAA
>JARHVA010009827.1:0-260843 GCA_037957365.1 Torreya grandis
GCACTCAAAGTATATCATAATTATCCTCATCCTTAACATGTTCTAATACTTTAAGAACCTCTAATAAAAAAATTACTAGGTATAATGATGAACCTAAGGAAGCATTGCTTGAACACCCTCCAACATGATGGTGAGAAGTGAGCACAAATACTGTTGGGGCTAACACACTAGTGTCACTAGTGGGGATACCACACTGGTGTCACTATAATAATCACCAATAATGACATGGATTCAAGTAAAAAATCCTCATATGGGTTCTAACAAAAAAAATACCTGAATAAGATACCCATGCGCAAAGGAGAAATCCAAAAAATAATCAAAAGTGCAAAATACATATAACTCATTTAAAGTGGAGAAAAGAGAGAAAACCCATAATAATAACTCCCCCATAAAAGATATAAAATAAGAAGAGAGATATAGAAGTCCCCTCAAATATGATGTTGAATAAGTCCACACTCCAATGTAATCATAAGCCATAAAATAACTCAATCTACATGAGTGGTCTGAATCCATTACTCGATCACAAAACTCTCTGACACTAAGCTTCACTAGAATAGCTTCAATCAAGAAGACTATTAGTAGTGATGAAATTAAAAAATAGTATTTAATGTTTAATGAATTTTCAACACCAAAGACTAAAAATGAACACACACCCCATACTACTGAATGGGTGGAGTGATGAGAAAAGGTCTATATGAGTGGTTGAAATTCACTACTCAAACACCAAACAAGTTGACACTACATACACTATAATATCTCCATGTCACACCAAAAGAGACTATCAAACTATCAAAAAAACAAGATGAAACTAAGAGTCACTAGAATAGCTACATTTAAAACTATGGGAGACTATAAACTATCAAATATATATATATATATATATATATATATATATATATATATATATATATATATATATATATATATATCATGTTTCTCAAATAGGATGGCTCATGGTGGTGATGGAAGAGACAAGCAATTAAAGAAGTGAAAAGGTGCCCAAAATAGAACACACAAATGCATGAAGGTAGACAAGTATAAATCAATAAACCCCTATGGAAATTTATAAATTAGTGTGAGTAAAATATAACTCACACACAAAAAACACCAAATGGAAACAAGGAAAACATTGGGATTCACTATAATAGTTCCAAATGAAGATACTGTCAACCTGTCAAAAATGCCATCAAGAGAGATGCTCCAAAAATAAAGGAGTGAAAAAGGGTGTCTCCATAGAAGAAGCTAAGGCACTAACAAAAGATACTTAAGGACATGACACAAACTACTAGTGTGTCAAATTACTAATGTACATTATGGGTTGATAGAAGAGTGTGGCAAATGGTGAAAAGAGACATAATGTATGCAAACACACCAGTAAAGGATGAGAAACCAAAAGAAATAATGTCCAAATCACATGCAAAAGAATATAAAATGAAGTCAAAAATGCATCAAAGATAGTGTATGCACAAAGTAAAATAAAGGGCCCAGTGCATATAAAATCCTTGAGTAGTGACAATGCAGACTTAATAATAAGACATTTTGCTTAACCAAAAATGCATCCATGAGTGCAGCAAATGATGACAATACAAACTAGAAGAAGTAAGAAGGAAGTTTTTGTTTTCTATGAGGGGGTTTGACCTCTTACTATACCAAACCTAACCTTTTTATCTATGATAAATTAAAGAGATAATGATAAAAATAAAAATAAAATCTCTCAAAAAATTCTAAAAACATATTAAAATGCATCACCTCTAAAATATCACCACATGACAATGAGCACAACACAACATAGCCAATGTGAAGAGACCCACCCTCCTCCAAAATGAAACACTTTATATTTTAGTGAATTTTACAATTTAAATAGAACCAATGTGTGGGAAATGAGAAAAAGTGAACTTTTGAAAAAGATGGCATTCAATTTTGAGCTACCAATCAAAAGTAATTAAGTAATCAATTTCAATTTTGAGCTACCAATCAAAATTAATTAGGTACTCAAATTCCTATAAATGAGGCCTATTTAATAAACTTTTCTCTAAAATTTTAAAAAATTACTATAGCTAAGGTAGACCTAGCCTTTCAACTACTCATTCAAATCAACATGGAACCAGGAATCTCCTCAAGTCAACAGAAGTCAAAACCCATGGTCCTATACACCCTTGTAAACACCAAAGTGATAAATAGCTTCATTTTAAGAGGTAAAAACATAAATAATTAAAAAATTATAATAAATCTATTTCAATTTAAATTAAAATAGCTTTAATTGTTTTAGGTCCCACTGAATTAAAAAAAAATGTTAGGGAAAAATTTTAGGTTTTTTTAAATTTTTGACTTAGAGAAGAAGAAAAATGATAGGTCTAAATGGGCACTACCATTTCGATCTTCTTACACCTTCCTTATCTCAAATATGCTTCCCCATCTAATCCAATTCAAGATCATTACTAAAACCATTGGCATAGATCTTTGAGATTAGATGGGATAATGAGCAGATGGTGGAAAGCAATGTGTAGGCACTATGAAGAATAGAGGATGCCTAGAGAACACATAGGTCATGAAGCCTATTTTTATGAAAGGTAACATGTCCATGTTGTGATGGCCTCTATGCCTTAGTATTATTTTATTCCAAGGTGGAATTAGTTTATCAAAAAGTCCATGTATATTTTTAAATGATCTCCCATCATCTGATTACTTATCAATACATAAATGTATTACATCTAAGGTTTTCAGCCAAAGAGGATGAGAGCTTCAATTCTACTCATTATCATATCAATGCCAATCTTACCTAATATATATCCAAACAATGTACTTAATGCCAACCACCTTTATGTCTCCTTCCAACATCTCATGATTATCCCACAGCTTTCGCCATGCTTCCCAATCACCCTTGCAGTAACAACAAGTGGAATTTGTTATATTTAATCACAGCCATTTTAAAGGACCAAAGGAAGGATAAGGGAGGCCAAATAAAAATGGCATAACTATATTTTTAAATTCCATAATGTTTTTTGATGAGATAAATCCACAACAAGGTCATGATTTTGTGAGACCCTCACCATTGAACAAGTTAAAAAACAAGATAAAGATTTTGATTAGACAACTCTTTCTAGGAGGTAGTGGACCACAATATCATAGGTATATTTACATCTAGGTTCTATGTGTGAGCACTCCATATTTTCTAAAGAGGATGGTCACCTGAAAGTATATCAACTACTAATGGCAATATTGGATACCATATATATAATTATATTGACACCATAGAGCTTAAGAGTGTAGAGATCAGGAATTGTGGATGTTTACCCATCCATATAGATGTGCTTAAAGAACTACTTGAATAAGATATCACCTCATAAAATCAACACTCTATTATCCCTCATCCAAAATCTTATCTAATGGCTTGTAACTAGTCATGGGGATTATAAAAATAATAGTCAATATTTAATCTTGTAGCACAATAGTAGATCCAAAGTAAAAATTTTAATGCTTCAACATAATCATACAACCTCAATTCCAATGGAATGAAAAACATACTCATTTCATAAATGACAAAATAAGGAATAGGAAACTAAAGATTGCATTAAAAATGTAGATCTAAAGGGAAAGGAACCTATAAGCTGAGTAATGACTTTTGGAGGGTAGATCTAGTATCATAAAAGAGTTATCAAAACTCTTCATCCAAGATCTCTCCAATGGCTCATTACTATAGCCATTGATGATTCATCATACAGACTAAGAAATAAAACCAATTTTGAATGAGATAAATGTTATTCGAATAAGATATGCAAAATATTATGAAGCATTACAAATCATGTATATTAAAAATAAGATAACTTTTTTATATAGGCAAGGAAAAATAATATGTAAGCTAAATAGGAAATGTGGTACAAATCCTCACATAATACAAAATTAGGTAAAGACTAATGACCTAGCTAGAACCTAACAAGTGTGAGTAATTAGATACTCTAATAGAAACATGTTTTGAGTTGTAATAAGAATTTAAACTGGTATTTGTGTTGAAATAATTGGAAAGTTCATAATAGATTCATCAATAGTAGATTTAGGGAACAAGTAATGAAGCACATAATTTTTTTCCCTATTAGATGTAGCAGATTGATAAGTGTGGGCTAAGTTATAGTACATGTTAAGGATTCAACATTACTAGGTAAGGTAGCCTTAATTTTATCTTATTTGATTATTTCATCTCTTGTAACATATAAAAATGCATCTATTAATCCCTTGTTATTGTTAATATAAGTAATCAATCCTTCATGATCCTCCATTTGGAATTGGTTTTTTGTACCAACATTTTCCATTGCTTCACAAATGAAAAGTTTAAAAAGTGAAATAAATTATAACAATCAAAAAAATAAGAAAAACCCCAAGAGGCCTAGGGTTTGATGTTCAAACACTGGGTTCACCAAATGTTTAACCCAAATTTGGAATGTGGAATCCTACTTGGGTAGATAGGGTTAAGGATATAGAAATGATAGAGCACAAGGGAGAATATCAGATCTATAGTAGGTTAATTAATGTGCTAAACTCAGATGTACCATACATTGAATTTATTAAATTGAGATAGACTATTAATGTAAATTACAACTATGTTAGATATTTAAATGATATAAAACAAAGTACTTAGTTGTTTTCTATGGTAATATAGTGTTGAATTTGGAACACATAAAAAATAGGTAGGAAGATAGTTATTGATCAATTGTTAGATTCTTGATTTGCATCTGGATCTCCAGATAGTAACATCAACTTAGGAGGATTGAATTGACATTAGTGTTTGAGATCAATGCTAGTGTCTTATACATAATATCAAATAAAATAAAGATGTGACCACATTAATGCTTCTAGGTTTGTCTTCACCTTTGCTCTAGTGAATTTAGATTTGGGTCATAGACTGTCACACCTAATGAAATGGTAAAACCCTAGATTTTCATCTTTAATGTGACCTTGGGGGAAAATGGGTTAGTGGGTACATGGTGTTGAGCTAACATAAAATGACCCTATTGTCAAAGGGTATTATATACATAGCCAATACTCTAGAAGAGGGCCTTAAACTCATGTAGTTATCCCCTATGTGTTTTATTTTATGTGAAGCATGCAATATGTGTAAAGCAAATACAATAATGACCTATCTTGTAATATATAAAATATGACCTTATGACGATTCCTTTAGCGCTTTAGACCTATAACTAGGATATTCATTTGACTGATATCAAAATAGGGTAGAATAGGAAATTTTTTATTAAGTGTTTATTGAGTGCTCTTTTTGTCTAATTTTTAGGTGAGGAATGAATGAGGGTTGATATTATATGTATATCAATCCTATCAGGAGATAACTCATAGTAATGTACTTAGGCTATCCATTTTAATACATTACATTTGAAAATTATATTACTTGAGGGCACTAGACACTTGCATCAAAAGTAGGATAGTAATGTCAATGCTAATATTTATCCTAGATGTTAGTCTCTAGGGAGAAGGAGAGAGAGCACAAGCTCAGAAATTGTAGAGGTGTAAGATGAGTAAATTTTAATAATTATGAGCAAGATGGGATATCTGTGTCATAAATATAAATCTAGTTAGACTATGAGATAGTCCAATGGGTACAAGATAGAGAAAATGTGATGATTTTGAAATAAAGGCATGTGTATAACTAAGAGGAAAAAACTAAGTTCTAAGTTTACCAAGTGTACAAGATTGAGATGTTATATAATCACAAAATATCATCTACATTTTCCTAGTCCATATCCTTTGTAGCCACTTTTTCTAAATACTTTAGTCCATTTATTTATCATTTATATTATTATATGAAGGTAGTCTTTATGTAACCATAGAAATCATGATATAACTATGAATAATAGGTTGTCACTATCTACATAAAAAAATCCATATGAGGGACATCATTCTGTGTAGATTTAATTACTTGTAAATACTTAAATGGTTCATGATCCATAGGACATGTATGTATATACACTTGGTAACTAAAATTCAAACACACATGTAATGTTTAAGATACATCATTCATATCTTGAATCCATGACATTCCAACAAAAAAGATTTAATTAAAATCACTAGGAATAATATGACATGTTTTAGTAATAGTTATAGGATAAAGTGTGATATTCAATGTTATTTGTCCCAACACCTTGAGATGAGTGTTTTCAAAGCCTCTAATGGCCATATCTAAATAATCTAAATTATTAGAATGTGTATTGAGGAATTTAATAAAATAAATATTTCAAATTTTCAATCCTAAAGCATTACCAGCTAAGATTCAATTAACACCGATGTCATAAATTTTGAGTTGAATGTATAAATGAACGTACTGATTAAAGATGTGTTTTGGTGGTAATTATTATTTTTCAAAGTATAGACCCTTTTTTCCATCATAATTTTTTAATGATAGATGCAACATCATTTGGTTTAGATTTTATTAGAATAGTAGTGTCATGTAATGTTTCATATAACATATCTTTGTACATATATGAATATTGAATTAATCTAAAATGGATGCATTGGTTATCATAATATTGAGATGATAAATAAGTTTATATATTTGGGTTTTCTTTTGTCACACATCCTTACGTCTTTTAGTGATAATATCATAAACTACATGTTATACTATAATTCTAGTGTGAATAGTTGTTGACCAATTTTTGGTCCTACAAGCCAAAATTGGGCACCCCCTCCTTTTTGTTTGCAATGATTCTTTCACATCCAAGATTTGGCTAAGTCATCAATTAGTTTACTTTTACAAAATACCCCCTATTAGACTTGTTCCATGAAAAATACAATTGTTTTGTCATTTTGATTAGCCAAGTGCATTTCAGGTTTGTCAAGTGCAGTTACTTCACCTATAGCAATGCATTTCAGGTTTTACAAATAACTTAACTTATGAAATTTTCATAAGATAAGTCACTTTAAAAACATGATTTGGTCTTTACAGACCAAATCAAGTTTTCCAAATGACTTTACATGTTAAATTTTCATAAGTCGGGTTGCTTAATAAACCCAATTTGGTCCTTATAGTGTTATTCAAACTTTGCAAGTGTCTTTACTTATTTTCCTTATCAGTTGAAGTCGATGTGAAACCCAAAGTATAAGATCCTAGGAAGTCCAACATAGTCTATCAAAAAGGAATCACATTTTCAAAGTACTTTTACTTGAAAGCTTCATGAGTTGTTTACATTGAAAAACCTAGTTTGGTCTAGCATGCTCACCAAGGCAATGAATTTCTTCATAGGACACCAAGTAAAGGAATTAGAATTTCACTTTTCTAAAGTATAATTGAAGAAAGTCCAAAGGGTATGTTTGAGGAAGAATGAACCTTGTAGAGGGATTTTCATCGGTAAGAGGACCTCTTCACTTTTCTAAATAGTCATTTGCAAGATTCTTGAAGGTTATGTACTCTTGTAAAGGGAATTTAAGTGGCACAAAATACCCTTAAAATTATTTTGAAAGGTAAATTTGGACTCAAAATGTCCTTTTAGAGGGCACCTTGGTCAGTGGCAGGACCAAATCAAAAGTTCTTAAGTGGCATTTTGAGGCACAAAGTGCCCTTGTGCAAGGCACTTTGAGAAAGTGAATAATGAAGACAAAAGGCTCGAGGGGCACATGTCCTTCAAGAAAATAAGAAATCAAAAGAAATAATTCCTTAAAAAAAAAGTTTGAAGGAATTCCTTCAAGAATTTTATCTAAAGGAAAGCATGAAAAAATGCCTGAAATAAAGGAGTAGAGACCACTGAGAACTGAAAGGTCTAATAAGTCAAAGACAAGCCAAGAAGAAGAAAAAGTAAAGGAAAAGGAAAAGAAGAGACAAAATATGGGAAAATTAAAGAGCAAAAAAAGACAAAATGTAGAATAGTTTCATTATTTGATAAGGTTAAAAGGTAGAATCAATGACCACTCAGACCAAGACAAGTGGCATAAACAACTCAACAATGAGAATTAATACATTTGGTGAAATGTATCTACCAAAAACCAATAAAATAGATTAATTTTTGAACTATAGAGGAGAGCAACCCATGTTTTCATGTTTCACCATTAATGCACATCTAGTTTCACCTAGATTTAAAGAGAGCATGGTTCAGCCACAATAACTTGGGGATGGCTTTGTTAGTTACTAGAATGAGTATCCCATGATTTTGTATCCCAAGGATATTAAAATTAGTGGTTTAGACATCTACATCATGGCACTCCCATACATAGTTTGAATAATATGGTAGTATCATGGTCTCTTGTCTCAGAAGTGTTTGACTCTAGCATGGGTCTCCTTTCCTTGCTTTTTCAGCATCTTGCTCTATATAATTGTAACTTCTCATTTTGAGAAGGGATCTCTCAGCTTGTATGGTGAATCCTTGTATAAATTTACCTTGAATCAAGACATAATAATTTTACCTCTATTTGGATTTATACTTTTTCATATTTTTATGTTTTTGATCTTGTGTCAAGTTATTTTATTTTATGCTTTCACAGTTTGAATCCATCATATCTAGTGTATTGTGAGATATTTCTTACAGGTCAACAAGAAGTGTCCATAGTAAACTATAATTACATGTGAATAGGCTATCATATTATGTCTTAGAAAACCTCTAGTATTTATTCCTCCCTATATCTCCATAGGGCCCCCTATTGAAATATTAATGTAGGAGAGTTTCTCATCTTGAATGATAGTGTATGTTAGCTTGTCTTGGTGTAAAGTGTATGTCAAAGCTAATTAGACCAACCATTTTGGTGCATCACCATTTTAGTTTAGTTTTTGATTTTAGTATTTCTCTACATTTTCATCCCCCCCCATTATTAGTAGTAGGAAATCTAGGGCCTCAAGTTGCATCAAGGGGATCTAGCCCCTAATCTAGAGATTCATCCCTCATGTTTTCCACCCATATCAAAATGGATGTCTCCATTATGTCACATGGATAAAGAGAGTTAAGCCTCCATTTAGAGGGTGAAATATACTATGTCAATAGTTTTTGTCATGTCTGGTGGGGTATTTTGTCCAAGGAGTTGAAGGATTTTTTGGTGTGTTGTTTAACCAACACCAATGATGACTTTGAGTTGAATCAACTAGTTAAGCAGTCTTCGTGCCATAAAAAAAACACATTTAAGTATGTATAATCCCATTTCTCAGTAGTATGGGCCTTGTGTTCCTTAATATAACTTTGATCAAGATTTGATTTTTCATGGAATCACCTCAAGCATCTCTCCTGGTTTCCCTTCGCCTAGTGTAAAGGAAATAATACTAGAGTTTGAGAATCAAGTGATGGAGATAAATAGATTGGAAGACTAGAATAGATATCATAAAGAGCTTATGTACAAAGAAGACTACTTGTTTATGCAAGCTCGTGCCTTACAATCCATGAAGGAGGAAGTATCAAAATGGAAGAGTCCATTCATTCAAGGAAATTAGCCTTATGTTCCTTCTCCCATTCCAAAACAATCCCCTCCTATTATAAATAAAGTCCCCTCTTGTGCACCAAATCCTTTCTACCAAATAACACTTGCTCACTCTAGCTCATCTGATGCATTAACCACTCCTTCTCTTAATCCCTTACACCTAGATTTTTAACACCAAAGGGCATTAAATTAGCCTCCCATGGAAATGAACCTTCTTAATTCCTTAGATTATTAATCCTCCTTTAAAGGGAATCATCCTATTCCTTTTGAAAAATAACACGTCTCTCTTCAATAAACTCTTCATATGCATCAATAGTCTCTTCCTAGTCTTCCTAAAAATCCTCAAGTCTTACAACATGATGTCAAGATTCCAAGTTAGATGAGGGAATATCATGAACTAGCTTAGGACCTTGAAGAGAAAGTTTTTACTTTGTTCTCAAGGGAAGAGTTCCAATACCAAGGACATGAGTTGGAAGAAAATAATGGAATCATGGGGTAGGAAAAAAGAGGAGGAGAGGCCTATTCATTTTGATAGAAGCCCTGAAGAAGATGAAGTTGATCCTACTCATCATGATGATTCTTGTGACCTCTAAGAGAGGCTCTTATAAGAGAATATATCCATGTAAATAGTAGAGTTAGAGTCTAGAATGAGGTTCCTTAGCTATGGTGTGATGGATGGTTTAGACCAAGTAGAAGATCCTACATCTGAACACATCCCATCTACACCCCTCCAAAAGAGATATCAAGCCATATCTGATGTGGATAAAGTGTTGGCCAAATGGAAGGAAGAGAATAATTTGATTTTAGCTCAAGGTTTGACTCCTCTTCCACATGACTTTAACCATTAGCCTTCCACTTCATCCCTTCTCAAGGAGAAACTTTTTTTGAAAGAGGTAAATGAAGAAGAGAGGATCCAATTCATGGTTGATCAAGAATCTCTCATGGATGATAATGAGGAGGAAATAATCATGGATGCTCCTTTTGAAGACATCATCAATAATGGAGAGGACATAGGTCATGCATACATGAAAATGTTCTAGCAATATGAAGATGAGGTTGACAAACTTTATTTATCAACAATGGATGATGAGGAATGTAAATATGGTAAGCTCTCTACCCCCTTGTTTGATTAAATTCCTTATTGCTTTGATGAGGATAATGATCATGACATGGAACCCAAGTTGGAGGAGGATCAAGAGCATGTCTTTGAACAACTAGAGCCTCTTGTTTTGGATCAAGAAAAGGAGAGGCATGTCCATCTTGATGAAAGCTTTGAAGAAGAGAGCCTTGAGCAAGACTTTAATGTTTTATGGGATGAGCAAGTAGTTTATGATCTCACTTCAGACATCAAAATAGTCAATCTTCTTCAATAAATCCATGATGAATAAAAATATTAGTTTGATAGGCTTTTTAATGAAGCATAATGGAACAACTCAATCCATGATTCATATTAAGGAATTTATGAGCTAGATGAGCCTATGGTGATAAGCTAGCATCAATTTAATTCTTGGTGAGATACACTAGCATGAAGGACCAGCATAAGGCAAGCCTCCAAGAGCAAGATGAATACATATATGTTGGAAGCATGTTTGACCTTGATTCATTTAGATACAAGCCAATCAAGGTGGTAGGAAAGAAGAGAAAGTCACCAAGTCTTTATTCCATACAACCACTTATCTGGCACCATAAATTTTTTTCCATGAAGGAGACTTAAGAAGTTTTCCCTTTGATTTAAGAGGGAGGAAACTATATCTATTTATTTTTACATAGTAGTTTACTTTTAGTTGTGTGTCTTTTATTTCCCCTAAGTGTTGTTGCACATGTGTGTGTAGTTTTTTAGCCTTTTTTGTGTGTGTTTTCCTTTGTGTTTGAGGTAAAATCTTTGCTAGTTCATAGGTCCTTACAAGGCTATTGTTAACTTCTCCAAGAGCCATCTTGACTCCATGCCCAATTGACTTAGAGGCTACTAGTCTTCTCAAGCATAGTAAACATGCTTCCCTTGTGAGTCACCAAATGTGTTGACCAATTTTTGGTCCTAGAGGCCAAAATTGGGCACCCCCTCCTTTTTCTTTGTAAAGAGTCTTTCACATCCATGATTTAGCTAAGTCATCCCTCAGATACATTTTGAAAAATACCCCTTATCAGACCTATTCCATGAAAAATCCAAGTGTTTTACCATTTTTCTTATCCAAGTGCATTTTGGGTTTGTCAAGTGGAGTTAATTCACCTATAATAGTGCATTTTGGTTTTTACAGGCAACTTAACTTACGAAATTTTCATAAGCTAAGTCACTTGTAAAACCTGATTTGGTTTTCACAAACCAAATCAAGTTTTCCAAATGACTTGTGAAATTTTCATAATTTGGGTTACTTAATAAACTTGATTTGGTCTTTATAGTGTTATTCAGAATTTGTAAGTATCTTTACTCATTTTCCTTATCAGTTGAAGTCAATGTGAAACCTAAAGTAGAAGCTCTTGGGAAGTCCAAAATGGTCTATCAAGGAGGAATCAAGTTTTCAAAGTGATTTTACTTGAAAGCTTCATGAGTTTTTTATGTTGAAGAACATAGTTTGGTCTAGCATGCTCACCAAGGCAAGGAATTTCTTTATAGGACACCAAGCAAAGGAAGTGGACTTTCACTTTTTCAAAGGACAATTGAAGAAAGGATGAAGGGTATATTTGAGGCAAAATGGACCTTGTAGAGGGATTTTCATCATAAGGAGGACCTCTTCACTTTTTTGAAGGTTCATTTGTATGATTCTTGAAGTGTATGTAACCTTATGACTGGCACTTAGGTGGCACACATAACCCTTACAATTCTTTCAAAAGGTAAATTTGGACAAAGTGTCATTACAAAGGGCACCTTAATTGGTGGCAGGACAAAATCAAAAGTTTGAAAGGGGCATTTCAAGGCACAAAGTGCCCTTCTAGAGGGCACCTTAAGAAAGTGAATAATGAATACAAAAGGCCTGATGGGCATGTGCACTTTAGGAAAAGAATCAATCAAAATAAAGAACTACTTGGACATTTTGTTTGAAGGAAAGCATGAAAAAAAGCCTAAAATAAAGGAGTAAAGACCACCAAGAACATGAAGGCTTGATAATTTAAAGACAAATCAAGAAGAAGGAAAGGAAAAGGAGAAGGAATGGAAGAGATAAAACATGAGCAAAGTAAAGATAAAAAAGATAAAGTGAAAAATAGTTCTAGTAGTTGATAAGGTCAAAAGGTAGAATCAATGACCACTTAGACTAAGGCAAGTGGCTTAAACAACTTAGCAAAGAGAATTAATACATTTGGTGAAATATAGATATTGAAAACTAATAAAATATATTGGTTTTCAAACTATATATGAGAACAAGCCATATTTTCATACTTCACCAATAATGAATAGCCAATTGTGCCTAGCATTGAAGAGAGCATGGTCTAGTTACAACAACTTGGGGATGGCTTTATCAGTTACTAGGAGTATCCCATGCTTTTATAGCCTAAGGATAGTATAAGTGGTATTTTGGACATTTAAAACATGGTTTCCCATACACAGTTTGAATAATATGATAGTATCATGGTTTCTTGTCTTAGAATTGTTTGACTCCAGCATGGGTCTCCTTTCCTTGTTCTATTAGTATCTTACTCTATATAATTATAACTTCTCATTTTGAGAAGGGATATCTCATATTATATGGTGAATCCCTATAGGAATTTACCTTGAATCAAGACATAAAATTTTTAACTCCATTTGGTTTTACACTTTTGCATATGTCTATGGTTTTGATCTTGTGTTAAGTCATTTTATTTCATACTTTCATAGTCTGAATCTAGCATATATAGTGTATTGTGAGCTCTTTATTTTAGGTCAACAAGAATTTTTCATAGTAGAGTATAGGTGCATGTGAATAGGCTACCATAGTGTGTCTTAGAACACCTCTAGTAGTTTTTCCACCTTGTATCTCCATAGGGCCTCCTATTTAAATACTAATGTAGGAGAGTTTCTCATCTTGAATGATAGTGTATGTTAGCTTATATTGGTATAAAGTGTATGTCAAAGTTGAGTAGACCAACCATTTTGGTGCATCACCACTTTAGTTTAGGTTTTAATTTTAGTATTTCTCTCCATTTTCATCCCCCCCCCACCATTATTAGTAGTAGGAAATCCATGGTTTCAAGTTTCATCAAGGGGAGCTAGCCCCTAATCTAGAGATTCATCCCTCACATTTTCCACCCACAACAAGAGGGATATCTCCATTGTGTCACATGGATGAAGAGAGTTGAGCCTCCCTTCAAAGGGTGCAATCGACCACATCAATAGTAGTATATATGGGTCAGTAGCTAAGATAATTTAGAGGTTTAGGATTGTAAGGGATGAAAGGAAACAACCAATATCTCTAAAGTCTAGTAGTAATAGATAGTAATTCAAAGTGAACCATGTAAAAATAAGCATCATGAGGTGGTTTACTATTATGATATTTATTTATGTTGAGTTTTATCTTTTCCATTAAATTATGCATTCATGGATTTATATGAAACTTAAATATTTTACATATTATAGGTATGCTACATGTAAAGAACACTATTTTTTAAATTAAGAGAAGATAAAAATATTCATTCATTATGAACATGATAAATTTATAAATTAATAAATATAAATAATGAATCCCTAATTAAATTGCTAAAATAGAAGGAAACCCTAATGGTAAGCTAGGGTTTTTCTAAATGTTTAACAATAAGTGGGTTCACCAATATGTTTTATTAAATTTTAGAATTAAGAAGTATTAAATCCAAACTAGACAAAATTAAACATAAAATTAGAATGCTACAAATATGTAATAAATTACACAAACTGATTTGGAACTTGTTAAATTTAGAAAGATGCTAAAATAGGAAAATACTTAAGGAAACAACTCAACTATAAAATAGGAATGGATGATTATAAATGTAACTATGAAAATGACTATGTGATTCTATAATGATGTTATGAATCAATAATAATGTTTCACTCAAATGTGGGATAAGGTCATTAAGATTGGATAGGGGTGGCCTGTATCAGTGTCTTTAGGGCATGTCGATGTCTTACAAGGCTTTCCTCTCTATGACTAATATGGAAGGTAAATATTGCCTATATTTTTTGTTTCACTATGTAGTAACTCTTATTCTATTAAAAAATCATTGTGTCCCTTATTCTTCACTTATAACCCTAGCTCAATAAACCACAAATTAAAATGGATAAAATGGAAAAATTGGTTAGAAATTGAAGTTGTGATAAACCTAAACACTCCTTGTGTTTAGCATTGACTACATACCAATAATCCAAAGAGTGATCACACTCAATGTAGTTATCCCATGTTATGGTGGTATGTTTGAAAGGTTAGTGCAAACTATTAAATGATTGTGAAATCATAGTGTGATTAAGTGCTTCAAAAATGACCTTTGGCCTTAGAGGTGTATATAGGCATAGCTTAATGATATTAAGTTTGTGTGGACTCTATATTTGGAAAACTTTGTTATTTTATCTCAATGTGTAGTTATATGTTCTAGTGTTTTTAATCATTATAGCCTTTTGGTGCAAAATGGCTTTAAACTATGAATTTATAGTGATAAATTAATAATTCCTTTAGATGGGGCTTGATAAATATGTGGGATGTCCAATTACGTTAATTTGAATTTGAACAAAGATTTGTTATTTGGTGAGAGGACATGACAATAAAAAACAGACAAAATCAAAGAGAGGGATAGTTTAATTGGAGTGTCCTTGTCTGTAGAGAAAAAATAGCTAAACTAAAAGTGGAGATTGGTATAAAAGTGAGTATAGGTTGTTTGTAATGTGGAATAATTTTTTTTTTACATCTTAATTTCTTGGAGAAAATGTTCATCCACAAATAAGTGAGGGAATGGTAGTTAAGGACAATGGGATAAATCATGATCTAAGTATGTATAAGGAGTGGTCATACATACATCATTTTTAGTAACAACTATTAATTTATGTGTCTAAAATTACCACTAATAACAACTATTTAAGTTCAATAAAGAGTTTGATTATCCAAAAGTGTACTAATATTTATCCTAACAAGAGCTAATTATGACCAATCATATTTAATCAGGTTTATTTTTTAGAGAAATAAAGGTCAAATTAGGGCTATGCTTACACATTGATCCTTGTTTTTCATTATTGGTTCTCTTGGGTCGTTTGTAGATCAAATTTGATAATCTAAGGCCTAATTTTAATAAATCAAGGAAATGAAGTATAATATGAGACTATTTTCACATAATTAACCCTTTTTTTTTCATTCTCAAATGTTAATATGTCATTATTACACCCAAAATAACAAACTAAGGCCCCAAATAGGTGTGTTCAATGAAATAAGGGTACATTTGGGGTTACACACAAATAATTGACTCTTTTCCATTTTTTGGTATTTCTATATAATTATTAGAGTTAAGTTAACAAAATAAGGCCATAATAGGATATTTAAACCATTGAACACTAATTTGGGGCTATGCACAAATAATTTACCCATATTTTTTATTTTTTGGTGTTTGTAGGTCATTATTAGACTAAAATTGACAGTTTAAGGCCCCAAACCTATGTGATCAAATACATAAAGGTGTATTTGGGGTTACACACACAATTGAACCTATTTTTTCATTATTTCATATTTGTAGATCATATTAGACTAAAATTGATAAACCAATACCCTAATTAGGAGCGATCAAAACAATGAAGGACAATTATAGGATAGGCACACATAATCAACCCATTTTTTTGTTATTAAATATTCTTAGGTCATTATTACACCAAATTTTAAATCCCAAGGCCCTAATTAGGAGTGATTGGAGAAGTGAAATCATATTTTTAAGTATGTGCACATAGTGACCCTTGCTTATCATTATTTAATGTTCTTAGGTCATTATTAGACTAAATATGATAAACCAAGGCCCATATCAAGTGAAATTATAATAATTAAGGTTGGTTTATGGATACAAGCACATAATTAACCTTCATTTATCATTATTATATATTCATAGATCTTTATTGGATAAAATTTGAAAAACTAAAGCCTTAATTAGGAGAAACCAAAGTATATTAAATGTTGATTTATATATATGCACATTGAATTTATTCTTATTTGTTTTTATTGGTGTTACTATGTTATTGTCAGACTGAATTTGATAAAATAAGGCCCTATATGGATCAATTGGACAATGATGCATAATTTTTGACTATGTGCACATAATTAATCCTTGTTTATCATTATTTGGCATTTTTAGGTCATCACTATATTACATTTAATAAACCGATGCCTCAATTAAAAATGATGAAGTAAATTGTGGTATATTTGGAATTTCATGTACATAATTGGCCCTCATTTTCCATTATTTTATGCTATAGATCATTATTACACTAAACTTGACAAACCAAGGTATTAATTAGGAGTGATCATAGTAATATAAGAATATTTGAGGATACCTACACACAATTGGCCCTTATTTGTCATTATTCATTATTCATAAGTCATAATTATATAAAATTAAATAAACTAAGGATCTAGTTAAGAGATATTATAGTTTTGGATACTTATTTAGGGGTATAGACATAATATTGATGCCTATTTATCATTATTTATTATTTATGGGTCACTATTAGACTACATTTGAAAAATATAGGCCCCAAATAGGTAAAAACAAATAAATTAAGGTGAATTTATAGATATGCATAGATGAAAATACTAAAATATGATATATATATATATATATATATATATATATATATAATACTTGAAAAAAACCTATCATGGCTCACCCTTCAGTTCTAGACATTCTGGTTGTCGAAAAGCTCACATTCACTATTTCATTGTGCCTAATTTATTATATTTTAGTATTAGCCTATCATTTATATAGTATTAAAATGTTAAAACCTAATGTATCGTTCATTTTTACTTTTATATCCTCAATAGCTTTCTAGCCTATTGGAAACTTATGTCCCACATAGGGACACAAGTGTCCAAATTCTTATCTAGTGTTCATACTTTAAAATTTATCTAATTTTTAAATCTATAAAATCCTATGGGTTGGCCCATTTATTTTTACCTTACCCTTTCATGATATATTATTAAAATGTGTTGTACAAATACAAAACAAAGACCCTTAATTATTATCAAGCACACATCTAGAAAAACCAGGCAAACACCTTTTCAAGCTCATTCAATTAATTGTAAAACTGAGTTATACTACCACATTCATTCCTATTTTCATATTAGTCAAAGTATTAGTCATATTATAGGTTTTAATCATTCAAAAAATATCTCATGAGAGGTATTTGTTAAGTTACACTCAATATCATTGCATTCCCTTACATATAGCATATTTCATCCTTATACACACATAATCCAATAGTTAGGGGAGAAATACATATGTTTGAGGTGATATTAATATTAGTTTATATGTAATTATTTCTCATTGATATATGGGTCCTTGAGGTCAGCTCAACTTTGTGATCCCATTAACCTATTTTTGGCAAGGTACAAAGACCTAATGTGAAGTATTAGGTTTGATCCATAAATAGCCATCTACATCATGTCTATATGAATAAAATATAGTAGTATAAATGTGATAGAAAACCTATAAATCTATAGGTGGTCATTTTACAATATAATGAATATTATTTAATGGATAATTCCATTGATATCAAGACACCTATGTCAATGCAAATGTCCTAAGGCTGATGAAAATGTTTAGGTCTCTAGAAATAATATTTCTAGAATCTCAAAACTAGATCTTGATCTTGTTCCTACCTATTCCCACCTCTGCATATATCAGATCTACTTGTGCATTTTTAGATAAGCGAAGTATTGTCCCTTTTCAGTTTTTATTTAATCAAGTTATTACTTTAAAATTACTTTATATATTTATCATAACTCAACATTATAATTTAGAATATTTATTTATATGATTTTTCAACTAACTGGTCTAGTTTAGAATATTTTTATTCATCCTTGTGTTTTAGGTTATTATACTATTTAAACTTAACCCCATCATTTTATCAATCTAGTGTTAAACATTTAGTAAACCTAACCAATAAGTCTTCTTATACAAACATTATTTTCCCAAGGGTTTTTATCTTCCTAGGGTTTCATACTTTATTTTTGATATATTATAATTTTTAGTTTACTAATGATAAAATAAGGGCTTCACCCATGGACCCATTTTAAATATCAAACATAACCTATGAGAAATAAGAGGTATATATTTATAAATCCATATATATTAAGCATAAATATTTTAAAATGTTACTACATGAATAAAAATATACATGCTTGATAGGTTTCAATGGTTCACCTACCCTTTGAGGTTCTAATAGTCATATTCCCACTCCCATTATATGCCAACAACCTATATTGGGTTTTGTGGTCCATGTTATTAGTAACCAAAAAGGTATGTCATTCCATTATGGTGATAGTCAACATGTTCATAAACATTCTCAAAAAAATTTGGATATGCATGGGCTAGATTTTCATTTATTTAATCATGAATTTTTTTATAATGTGCACAAGGATGTCATGACCTCTTTACAAACATAAAATGAGAGGAATGTTTCTCCATACAAAATAATACAATTAATAAAGGTTCCTAAATTTATAAATGGTTCACCCACTATAAATAATGAGAACTCCAATCTTCCATCATTTGATCCTAATATTTTATTAAATACACAAGGACACCATGGTTTACTTAAGAACTCCAAATAATGTACCATTACTAAAATTTCTAATTTCAAAACAATGTACAACTACTAAAATTTTCAAATAATGCATCATCACCAATAATTATAAAACTTTAAAAGGAGGTACCATTATAAAATATTATAAATTTTTACATGATATAAAATTACCCAAAAGTTCTAAATTTTCTAATGATATACCATAATTAAAGTTTCTAAAGTACCCAAGTGTATGTAACTAATTAGCAAAGATTTATAACTTGTCCTACTTAGTGAATTCCAAGATATAAGAATGTAATCTTACTAACAACTCATTTCATAGTTATTTATATCATTACATGACTAATTTGTATCTATTAAACCTACCTAAAGAATCTGTTATCACACAACACCACTAGAGAGAGTTTCAAAACCTCTAATCAATAATCACCACACATTAACCCTAGCTAGGTTATAAATACATAGAATAAATCTAATCTAGTAATAATTAACGCATGTGGCATAAAGGGGGATAGTTAAACAAACAAAACATAACATGAAAATGAAAATGAAAAATCTACTCAATTCAATGTAGAGGTAATTCTATGTAAGGAAAAAAAAATTCAACCTATTAATTTATGTAGTATCTATCTAACAAAATGAAAGAGTAAGAGTTAGGAATACTTACCCTAAATGAACCTATTATGCCTCAATTTATTCCTTGGCCAATGGTGTTTTTTTAAGAGGTTATTATGGATTTGTAATGATCACACTATATAAATAAACTCTAGACTCAATGACTCCTAATTTTCACCCAGGTTTTTCCATTAAGACAAAATTATTTCCTTCCAAGGAAAAACCCTAAGTAATGACTCCTCAAGTGTAGAATCTATAGAATTATGAGCTATAATAATGTGAGAATTAGTGTTACTCTCTATTGGAGAATTGAAGTGGTATTTATAGCAATGTATTGACCCTAAATACTTCGGTAATGTTAACTACCTAGATCAATGAAGAAAAATGTTATTTTCTTAGTGAGGGGCTACTTTAAAAGGATAATATCTTAGGAAAGTGGATAAATGGGATTTAATTACTTAGGGAGTTGGATAAAAGTGACTTGTAGTGGGTTTAAGTAATGATATAGGGATAAAAAAATATTATGAAACACCAAATGTCTGACCACCCCTTTTTAGGTGCACTATTTAAGGCATGCACTCAAAGAGATTGAAACTAGACATGTTATTAAAAGAGAGAAATCATCAATAAATGTTAAATTTTAAAAATATTGTGTGTATACATATGCCCCACTCAAATATCATTATGTTTCATGAAGGTGTAACATGGAATGGTTCTTTGAGAAAGAACATAACAACCCACAAGAATTGAGATAACAAATTCTAGTCGGAAAGGGGAAAATAAATGAAAGTAAATAATTTGTAAATATGTACCTTCACTTGCCTTTTTTCTATTGAATAAGAATATAATGTGAAGTAGATGAAAGAGGTGTCTAATGTACAAAACAAGAGATGAAATTGAAAATAAGATAAAATTTGAATTTTTTGAAAATATGTCATAAATATAGAAAGATTCCCTATATTATCAGGATTCCTAAAATTCTTATACTTTTTTAAAAGAGTTTGTAGAAGAAAATTTATGAGAAAAAGAAAAAAATAGTATATAATTATGAGATAAAAGAGTTCAGATTTTGAATATACAATAGAAATTTAACTAGTCATTTGAATATTTAATTATTTGAGAAACTAGAGTTTTATGTGATGAATAGGAGTGATGAGAGAGATGATGGCATGGATGCAAATAAAACAAGGAGGATGATGTAGTGTTTCTTATTTTAGTTTATTATAAATATAAGGTGTATCAAATAAATTTTTTTATTATTTTTAGTCTTCAATGAAGTATGTTTAGAAAATTAGAATCCAAGGAGAATATGTTTAGAAAAATTGACCCCATAAAATTTAAGGATAGAGTAAAAATTCTAAAAATAATGGGTAGGGGAAAAAAATAAAAAACTTATGTCAAAGTTATTAATGATGAGTTAGTTAAAAATTACCACAAAAAATAAATAGGATCAGCTAGGTTAACATAGTTTTAAATAGTTAGGTTGTTTTTAGTGGTTGACTACATATTAGTGGGTTGATCTAGGTGGTTGTAATTGGTTGACTATATTAAGTAGGCCTAATGTAGGGTAAAAGGATAAAGGTGGATGATTATTTATATCCTAGCCAATATAATAAGTCCTTTAGAGGGTTGACTACATAGTTTTAGGCCTACTTTATAGCAAGTGATTGACTCTTTTAGGTAAGTTGGCCAACTACGTAGTTCCAATATGACTCAATTATAAGTTAATATTGGATAACATAGTTAGGTATGTGGCTAACATAGTAGAAAATATAGTCATGGATGACATAATTATGCATGTGTTTAACTTTGTATAAATTGATATAAAAGAGACAAAATGGGTTTATGAAGAATTTAAGCTAGATTTAAATTCCTATGTTGTTAATTTTGGTAATGTAATTGATAATTATTTGATATAAAGAGATGATACATGATTTATTTTTTGATATTTTACATGGGAAACAAAGGCTCTAGGGATCAGTGGATGTACTTTAGTTACCTAGTTTGTTAGAGAGATTGACATCAGAGGATTGAGCGTAACTGACTACACTATGTTTTAGGGGTATCATGAAAATGTGTTGTATTCCATTGAGTGTTGAGTTAGTCACCATGCTATTAGGAATATGGGAGTGACTAACCAACACTTTTAGATGGGTGGTAGATGAGGATACTATTGAGGTGGGTTTTACCTTAGAAGATTTGCATGCATTATTAAGACTTCTAATTGTAGGGATACATGTGATTTTTGGAAATCCTAAGATAGACACAAAGAGATGAGTCTTAGTATTATGGATGACTAGATGTGAGAGATATTTTGGTGGGTTACATGTTTGATTATTTTATGTCTATGTGTCAGCCATTATAAATATCTAAAAGGCCATTATTGGTCTTGTGATAACTCATGTGATTTAAGTTAGATGGGAAGGTCCCATTATATGTGGTTTCCTTGTGTTGATCTATGTAAGAACATGACATAATGTATAATTTGGGATTAGTTATTTGGGTGCAGTTAGTACTTGATTTATATAGTATCTTGTCATGAGGGTAGATGACTATGGGCCCTATGATTCTGTTGAGTAGTTATATATATGAGAGTTTTATGATGTATCAGCCTATGGGATTTCCACATGTGATAGATTATACTTTACCTCATGTGTTAATATGGACACAAGATCATGTATTATAGGTTTCACCAAATGTCTCAGTTTTATGTATGATCACTCAGGGAGAGATTGTTTGGAAACCATACCAAGCTACTATTTTACTCAACACACCCTATTCTTAATTTTTTTTGAATAGGGACCCAATGTATTTTGAAAAATTCTAGGTTATTCTTGAAAATATTTTTTCATTGACATTCGTTTGCACACCTAGCTAAGATCAAAACATTAAAAATTTCTTATTTTACACATCGATGATTTTCATTATGTGTTGATCATGTACAAATTAAATTATCATTCCCTTGTTATCTATATTTTAATATATGATTTATTTAGATTAACATATTAATGGTCTTTGATATTTTTGCATATATATAGGTTTTCCACATATGTGCATGAACTACATAACTAAAATCCTAAGTTTTAGATTTTGAGTATTTTTCACTTCATAAGTTTTGTATTTCACATATTTTGGATCTTCAAAAACATTATCTTCATAAATTTTGTTCAAAATATTTCTATTTATAAACTTTGTTAGGAAAATTTATATTTTTAGGATGTGTTCACATCTCTTATTTTTTCAAGTCTCGTGCTTTGATAGTTTTGTTCTTCACATTTTTTTAGTCTTCATGAGAAGTGTTCATCACCTATGTTCATCATAATTTTTTGAGTGTTTTTAAATTTATTATCATAATATTTACATGTCAAAACTTGTGTTTATGAATATTACCCATTATAACATTTCATTCTCAAAAATTTTAGTTTTTATGAGTTTTACACTTCATGTATTTTGGCATTTTAGAAATTTTGTTCACAATATTTGGTCTTTGGAACTTTTGTTCACAAGGTGTGTTCAAAATTTTTGTCCATAGGTTTTTTATTTACAGCCATTATCTTCAAATTTCATGTATTCAAGGTGTCATGAGAATTATCTACCCTAGTCTCAATAAAATTTTTGACACCTAACTTTTGAAGGCAAACCTAATTTTGCACAGAAGGAATGATAGGATGACACATGTCTAAGGTGACAACATGACATTTCTCTGTATGTTTATAAATCATGTGGCATACCTACCAAAATAAGTGGTAAAGTTTGAATCAAATGAGTAAAAAAAGCTTGGATACATTGAGAATCAAGGGTACATGAATTACAATTAAAGTCTTATAATCAAAATCTCTATCATCAAATTTAGAAGAGACATCATGCCTATTGATTTCAAATGAGATCAATTGAATTTACACTCCAAAGATAATTTTAAGCCCTAACAGTCTGTGTTCATTTGAAAAATACTTCCAAAAAGAGAGAAAGTAGTTGAATTAAAGATGAGAGTCAAAAAACATACAAGTTAATAATGGCATTATCATTTAAGGTGTTCATATAAGTATTTCCACCATTGAAGTTATCTATCAAAGACTCCAACTAATACATAGACACTATCTTTGACTCAAAATTATTCAAAAATGATTTTGAAAGTTATACAACTCTATGGGACACAATAAAAAAAATATATAGCCACTCACATGAGTAAAATATAACAACCAAGTATAAGCAATTGGTAATGGACTTACTACCACTAAAGCACCAAAAATTACATGTGTTAGTAGACAACCCTGAAGTGATTCCCTTGCCCTACATCAACCTAATCTGGGACTTTTTCTTCATAGGGAAGATGGCTAGTGGCTTTATACACCACCTAAACCATAATATAATTGACACCTACATCTCAAGAGATGTTTTACAAATATAACTTTGCATATACCAAATTCAATGAACACAAAGTTGAATTTTGGAATAAAATAAGCACAATCAAAAATATATTAAGGAAATGGATTGCTTTTAGAGAGGTGGTCACCCACAAAGATAAGGAACTTGTGCCAATAACTAGTTTTAAGATGGGAATCCACATCGAGATGGATTTGTAAAACATATTGTATGGTTATAATAATATTCACTTATTCCACCTAAAATGGGTTCTATTGTTGGACCTATTGATGACCCCAAAGCTCAATTTCACCATGGAATAAATAATTAGTAGAAAGATCTAAGAGAAAATGTTTAACAAGGATAAATTACCCATGGGAAGCCACTACTACATGATGTCATATATGTTTAATGTAGTCATGACTACCATTTAAATTAATAATGGAGTACTCTAGAGCCTATCCCCATACTACATTAATAATATGGCGTGTGACTTCTATTCATTACTCCATATCTATTCGTACACGAGTAATATTATCAAAATAGTTGAGAATGTCTATCCCCAAGTATGTATGCAAATTCATAGTACAAATAAACCCTAAACTAATTATCAAAAAACATCATGAAGATACTCTATCCAAGGGGGGGTTATTGGCTATACCCAAACTATACTATAATCATGGTGGTAGGACACAAGGTTTCCCTTTTATGTCTCCCTAAGTATGTCCTAAACAAATTGGAAAATTAAGAAATAGCTTATCATTTATGGTGAAATGTAGATGAGGACATGAAGAAAAAACACAAGGCTGTGTTCCATGGGTCTTCAATTATTGATTGGATGTGATACAAAAACAAGAATCATTTTAGATAAGTCATAAAAATTAGATAATTTTAATCATTCACATATTTTTCACACATATATTGGGATCCTTATGGCCTTATCCAAAATCATATCTCAGGCATAGGCATCCCCTAAAAGTACAAACCTTGTGAGCATTACTTTATATTCTTGAATGTAAAGGATAATTTTGGGGTGTTGGAAATGTCATGAGTGGCTAGGTTGATAGAATATCATTTAAGATCCATCTAAATGGATGCCTCCATCATAATTATAGAGGTGCATACCAAGATTCTACCCCGCTTTGTGATGGGAAACTATAGATTATTGGACATCTCAGCCTCCCTTGCAACTTTTGGACCAAGTAGCATCATCCCAACTGCCACCCACTATGATGGAATTTGTGAAGAAAGAGCATGTTGTGGAAGAATAACATCTCATGTCAAGTTATTCATAATAAGGGCCTTCCCAATCCTTACCATAAATTTTAATGATGTCAAGCAAGATCAAGAGGTGGATGAAATGCATATTTCTACTTCTTTGAGAGGAGAATAAAAACTAATTTTCATCGATTCTTTTGAATCTAAGGATATATGTATTCATGTTACTTCCTTAGTTCTTGTTACTATAAGTGTAGACATTACACCTTACACCACTCAAGAGACTCCTCCCTTGGATGGAAAGAGAATATTCTATTATAAAAGGAAATCAAGATCCCCTAGGGACCCTCTTCCATTAGCAGAGTCTCCTAAAAGTTCAACTATGGAGGTACCATAAAATGAACTTGAGGATGAGGATAAATAATTAAAAAGAGATAAAATCTTAAGTCTTCAAGGGATCAAATGAAAAACACCAATGGAGGATGACAAATCAGATGAGGTCACCATTACTCCAACCACTACTCTTCACTTCCTTTAGTCATTTTATTTATTTAGTTCTAATGGTTATTAGAATCCCTATTGATTTCACTATTCCCATTGTTCCTGTTAATCTTATTGTTTCTATATTTCCTATTGTTTCTAATGTTGAGGTTATTTATTCATCTCTTATGGTTTCTACTTCCCCTATTAGTACTTCAGTTTCTATTTCCACCACTTATAAGTACAAAAAGATTCATTTTAGGAAGACTATGGGAGCCCTTGCAAGTGCTCAATTTCATGTTTCCTCTACTCAGTTGGATTTTCCAATGCCTTCATCCACTATTACCCAAGTTAATTCTATTTTCCTTTCTATAAAAACTAGGAAGAAGAAATATACTTATATTATCCATCTAATGCCTTAGTTTCATGATGTAGACTAACATAAGATCATCTTTCCATAATTTTTGTACCTACTACATGTAGAGGCATTAATGTAGTCTTTAGGGGACATTTTGATAGTGGCCACTATTGAGGACACTTTTCTAGTTGACTCCTCATAGTTGGTGAATCTAGAATGGGTAGTAGACTTGGAGGTTGAAGATGCATAAAGACCAAATATTTTCATTACAGTGTTACCCACTGTGAGATCGATCTTTGATAAATCAACAAAAACTATCTAAAGGGCTAGGAAAAGGAAAATTAAGGATGAATCTAGAAAAGGCTTGGTTTTAGAGTAAAGGAAAGATGTCTTCTCACTATCAAAGAGAAAGAATATGAGAATTAGATATCCTCCATAAATAAGGATTTTAAATCTTATCTTCAATAAAATATAGAGGATTTATTAGAACTTCATGAGGGCACTAAATAAGCTAGGAAAGAGTTGCATCAATAATTGGAGCAAGAAAGAGAGCAACAATAGATAATACAAGTTTTTAGGGTAATTGAAGGTGATGTTCAAAATAAATCTCTCAGATTATACAATATCTTGGACACTATAAATTTAATGAGAGTTGAATTATCTCATATTTTTTAAACTTCTAAATTTTTTAATTATTTAAAATAATATGAGAAGAAACTAAATTTACTTGTATTATACACCACTAGTAAGGACTTTGGCCATGTGGATTTAATGGCACCATTTAAATCATCTAGCTATCTCAATATGGTGGTCATAGAGACATCATAAATCAATCACACAAGCCTTGATTTTAAAATTAGCAGAGTAGGAAAAATAGGTATTACAAATTTTTGATGAGTTAAAGCTATCCCATGCCTAAGATCCATCAGGTAAGTTAATAAGTAAGGCCAATTTTGACTAACTATTCTAACATAAATCCACCAATTTTAAACAAAGTCTTTAGAGGTGTACACTAGAAGATATTGAACAAGAATTAGGATTTGCTAAGAAGAAAGTTATAAATGTATAGATATTTTGGGGGAGGTCATAGCCACCAAGACCAAGCATGCATGCTTATTAAAGAAAGTTTCCAGAGTACATAGCCCTCTCTTTTGAATATGGATATAATAAAGCTAAAATATAGTGTTAGATACAAGCATTACCTAAACTACAAGTGAAGAAATAAGCTATGGTTGGATCATCTAATTCAACTCCACCTTACAGTATAGTTTATCCAATGGCTACAAGTTCAACCATGTAGGCCCCAATGTCTAGTAAACCTTAGAATTTTTTGGTTATTTTTATGTGTTTTACATCTAGATTGGAAAATGGAACTAAGACATGTAATAATTGATTGAACAATATTGTAAACATGTAAACATTTTATGGTTTTATAAGAATGAGCCTTATTTAGAAGATAATTTTAACTAGTTTAAATATGCATGTAGAATTTGCATCAATTATAAATTTCATTCTAATTATCATTATCATGTAATTTTAGAGTTTTTCATGGACTTTTAGGATGATATGACCCCTCTATAAATCTATTTATATTATAATCCTCTTGTATTCAAAAAAATAGGTTGATTATAAATTTGATCAATATAGGAAGAAATCATTTGATTGTCATGAAACTATGTTGATGTCTTTCTCTTTTAATTATGTGTAATTAGTTATGTTTAGTTTCTTAGTTGGTTTATTTAGTTACTAAAAATGTGTAAAATCTATCAATAATTCCTGGTTATATGCAGTGTATGCTAGTAAAAGATGTTTAATAGCTATTGGATGATTATTAAATATCATTATTTTTATGTAATTAGGTTGAATATTTCATTTATTTACATGTGTATAAGTGTTTCCCATGATATAGTTTTCTAGGAGAAAGTAATAGTTTCCTTATATACCTCTCTAATCCAAGATATAATCTTATAAAAAAGGGTGTGATACATAAAATCTAAATAGAATAAAAATTTACTTGAGATCTTAGAGTTTTCTATATCACCTTTTCCTATGACTCTTTTACTATGTTTTTATGTGTGTGTGCAATACCTACTATCTATAAGCATTAGTTTTAATACACTTGTACTTAAAGAGAACAACCTAGAAGTAATCCCTCTTGAGAACACATAACCTTTTTCTTTTCTCTACCTTTCCTCATTTTTTTGGATTTTTTTAGGTCCACCCACTCTATAATTAAAACCATCCATCTAAATCAATCAAGTCTTAACTTTATTTTAGGTTTCACTCATCCATTCACACCTAATTAAAAACCTACCTACTTAGCCTACTATTTCACCACCTGCTAATTTAACCCATAAAATTATGCCCTGAAGTGGATTTTATCATCATTGTTATCGTAAAACATTAAAGGTTACCTTTTTTAATTATATGTTGTACATAAATATTGAATCATTAGTTACTAGAGATACTTTTCCTTTATGTCCAATTAATTTTCAAGGATATGGCCTTGCATGCATTACAAGGCATTACCCATGGTGGGAAGAACCATATCTTGTGGCTTATTTACTAGGATAGTTTAGGATGTTTCACTGAAAAGTTCTTATAGTAGTTCATATGGTTTGGGTGTGTCATGTGAAGGAACATCAAGATAGTAGAGGTGTAGGAGTACTAGTAGATGTGCATGTGACATATATATGCTTGTTAAGACATTGGGGATAATGACACTATTGATAATAGGGAGAGGCTATAATGGCAAGAGGATAGGTAGAGCTATCTATTGTTCTACCATAGCAAGGTTTGCATCAACCATTATTACCACTGACATGAAGACATAGATAGAGTTAGGTGTAATTAGACACATAGCCATATGTATAGGCATTAGTATAGGCACATCCTCAGGAACCACCTCAATAATATCCCTTAGTAAAACCTATAATGACTTAGTAAATAGTGTGACATATTAATATTGGGTTACATCATGCTCATGTTATCTATCCCAATTTTTACACACCATCAAGCCATGTTTTGTAAGAGGTGTTTGGTGGGTGGGTAAATATAGAGATTTCTAGTGAGTAAATTATGTTGTATTATATAATTGATGTTTACTATTTTAAAAATTGATATATGATAGATAGATGAATTTTAGAGATATATATATGATATCTAATGCATATTTAGTTTGCATTTTGTAAATGTTATGAAAGATGAGGCTAAATAATTAAATATGGTACATGCAACACATCATGATATATTGGATGATGTGTTACCACATCATGACATGACAAATGATTTATTATTTTTTTCATTTTATGCCTAATCATGTGAGTTATTTTAGATTAGTCAGTGAGGCATTATGAGAGTTGAAAATATGGGGAGATGTAGCATAACTAGCATTACCGCTAGGAGTGAATGATGGGGAGCTGTAGGATAAAAGACATTAGCTAAGGAGTGGGACACTTATTTGGATACATCTAGATAGTTAACACATATATAGGGCTATATGGCCCATTTACAAGGATAGGTTTATATACCACATACATGGATAAACTCTTTACAATAATCTATTATAAGAGATAAGTCACATGATTCTATGGATAGCATAATTCATCCACTAGTAAATAGACATGGTGGACCACAACCATAGAGCTAAGATTATATTATGCTTATAACTTTTTTTGTTATATCATGCATTTAAGTTATTTATATTTAGATCTATATTTTTTTGTTATGACTCATGGATGTTATAGATGTATGTATTTTATTTATATCACATGTGTTTATTTTTTATATATATTTTATGAGAAAATCTGTGATGTATTTTTATTCTTTTCTAGTAAATGTGAACAAATGCATGGTTAAAAATAATGACAAAAAATAAAAATGGAAAACGTAAAAATAAATGTATAAAGATGACATGTGTGAACATATGTTTAACAATTAATGAATAAATGTAACATGAAAAGGTATTGAAATAATAAATGTAATTGAGGAAAATATAAAAACATGGATAAATAAGTTTATGTAAAATGTTAACCCGAGTTAATAGCATACACATAAATTCATGTAGATAAAGTGAAATATTAATGTCAGGTACAAAATAAGATAATTAAAATGAAATATTAAAGAAATGATAAACCAAAATTTAGGGTTTTTGTTAGCCACTAGTTTGAAAGAGTATAGTTATTTTTTGATGAAACATGGTTTGTAGTTTGTTGATAAGAGAGAGTATATTTTATGAGGAAATATCATTCATATATAATTTCTTACACTAAAAATAAAAAATGGTAAACTAAGGAGGTGAATGATATTTATGGTAAATAATTATGGAATATAAGGGAATTTTTGTGCGGAAGGTTTGGTCTTATCTAAGGTCTTACATTACAACTCACAAGAGGAAAACAAAGAGGTATGATCAGCTATAAAGTGATATTCATCAAGGAGGAATATTAAAAATGTTATGATGGAAAAGGGAGGTGATCAATCATGACATAAGTATTGTAACAATCCTTAGTAGTCATGAGACATACTAAGCAATTAGGTAAGTGCTAAGAATTTGATGGATGACAAAGTCATAAGATATTTTTCTATAGTAGACACAAACATTTTGGTAAATAAGTGAAGTAATTAGATCATTTCATGAAGGTTATATGTAAAATAAAATTTAAATGGTCCTACCTTCCTAGGATGTGTTCCCCATTACTCAAGACCCTTATAGAGTTTTTGGTCTATTTTGAATACTAGGTACTTGCATGAGAAAGTAGGTAACACTATATAGAAGTTTGAGACCTCCTATCAAAATATAATATCCTACCACACCCCAATGGACCTTGACTCTCATGAGGCCTAATTTAGAGATTTAGATTCAAATATAAATAATAAATGTGTTAAAATAAGAATAATGTATTTCGGTGTGATTTTGACTTTTGATTTTAAAACTACCTTTTGATCATTGCCTTTTTACATAAATGATTTGCATTTTAAAAATTTTATGTATTTTTCTATTCCTTATCCATATGTATTCGAAAGAACCAAACATGAGTAATATAATTGAAAAATAAAAATAATATTTAGGATTTGGCTATAGGTTACAAATTATCTATAGACTTTTTTATCTTGTAAATAATTAGGCTAGCCCATAAGTATGTGATCTCAATATTAACCATATGTGTACATAGTATGAAGGGAGAAGAAATGGGAAAGTAGGGATCATAAATATCCATGTAAGAAATGATAATATGATAAATATGCTTGGTATCTAATCACAAGGTAAGAATAGGATAGTGTAAGGTGTGGGTTCTGAACCATGTTACAAAAATAACTATATAATTAAAACAATTTATCTAATGATAATATGCATGTAAATAGAAATCATCCCATGATATGGGAAAATATAGGTGAAAATTTAAACATGAAATTATTTTGTTGAACAATTTCAATCAATGAATTTAACATGAGATCATAATTTATTTGAAAATAAAATCCAAATAATATGAAAATGTAATAAATAATGTTATAAAACACCATGATGTGTTTGCAAGTATTGATAAATTTTGTAGTAAACATCATCCATAACATCATATAAATCTTGGTGTAGTTATACTATAAATTTAATCAAAGTCTCACTAATATTCAAAGATATTCATGTAAAAAAATCCTAATGCATTTTCTCTATCGAGGCCTATTATATTTGGACACCATATGCATTAGTGGAGACATTAGGAAGTGTTTTACTAATTTAGATACATCCTGGAATCCTTTATGAAATTCAATCAACTCTCATTTTTTATCAAGTTATTAATGGGATGGAATACATAGATAAGGTATGGCATAAAAATATGAATGACCCTTTACTTCGTTAGGAATGAACTTATTCGTGATTCATTAGTATGAGATAATATATCTAATACTACATGAATCTTAGTCAAATTGATGTTGATTATGCATTGGTAAATAATTTAGGTGATGTTTTTTATATATATGACCCCAAACACAAACTTTTAAAGATTGACCATGACACCATACTAATTTAAACATGTTAGGGTTACATGTAATACCTTTAGGTGATCAACATTTATTTTTTACTTTCTAATAATATAATCAACATAAGCATCTACTATATTATGCATAAGGTGATGAAATATAAGGGGAATATCCCTATGATATGTTTCCCCATCATTTTTAACTTTGAAAATCATTACCAAATGATATAATGTTCCCAATGGTGTATTAAAAGAATTTTTTATTTGATACTCCTCTAAAGTTTGAATTGGGTTGTATGTAGAGAAACCATCCATAAGAGATGGAAAATCATAACCTATCATAGCATCAATAATGACATCAATTGAGGGAAGAGGGAAATCATTCTTAGTTTATGCCTTATTTATGTCACAAAAGTATGTGAAAATCCTATTTTTTCTATTCTTTTTATGTTAGGGATAATATTGGACATCCACTTAAAATGATCAATGGTTTTTTTGAACCCTACTTTTAACAGTTTAATGACCTCTTCTTTTACCATCAAAGCTACCTTAGGTTTGAGTAGACTATGTTTTTGTATAATAAGTTTTGTGTCAAGCATGGTGACTAAACTATGCATAAATACTTTAGGTGAAATACATGTCATGTCTCTATAAGAGAAGGAAAAGGCTTTATAAAACTTGGAAAGTAGTTTATTATGATCCTGCAACTCTTAGGATCAAAATGAATACCCTAAGGATCTTAGGGATTTCTTTTGTCTCTATATTGATACCTATGATGTCCTTAATTAGGGAGGCAATACCTTCTTCAAATTCATCTAGAGTAAGATGAAGATCATGATCCTTGTCATTTATGTCAAATATGTCATACTCTTCAATTTAATAATGATAATCCTCAATCTTACAATAAGAATATTTATACTCAAATCCAAGGGTAGATATGGGATATCACATGACAAACCTCTCTTATGATGTGATGGATGGAGGTGTGCATAAGCTTGTATAAATTCCAAGATTTCCTCATCAATTTTATTTATGTAAAGGACCAAGGGGATATTACCCTTCCCCATATAAAAGATATTTTAGTCATTTGTTACTTTTTGAATAAGGGGATCGAACCTAATGGATGCCATGAAATTAGACTCTACTATTATCAAGTGAGGACTAAAATGAAAAGAGTAGGTAGTCATAAAGTCAACTAGATGGCAAGTTTCTATAAGAATGGAATTTATATAAATGAAATCTAAATCCTTTAAAATTTTACATACAACATTCTTATAAAGTTTAAAATGTTTAACTTTGGTGTGGAAGACTAATGAAACTTGGTTAGTCACTAATTATGAATCACCTTTAATTTTTAGGTTTTGAATACCCAACCTCCTTGAAATAATAATTCCTAACAAGACTTCATCCTTTGATCCATTATTTATACACTCAAAATAAATATTTAAACCAAAGGGCATGATTATTCCTCCAAGGGAAATCAAGGTAACTCATGCCCCTATGCCAATATAACATTTCCCCCCATCATAGTGAAGGGTAAATTGATTATTCATGAAATAATAATCATCATCATGGTCAAGTATTTCTTGGTATTCTAATTTCTCAACCATGTAAATTTTAAGAATGTTGCCTAACCCTTCTAAGGTTTCTAGGATTTGAGATTTGGAGATATCATATGTCCCTACTACTCCTTAGGGATCAAATGGGAGTGTGATGGGTTAATAATTTTGTAGGATGCTAATAGTTTTATTGTCCCTACTACTCTTTGGATATCAAAGGGGAGTGTGATGTGTTAATCATTTTTTATAATACTAATAATTTCATTTTAGACTTAATTTAAATGACTAGTATCATTATGAGATTATCTTCTTTTAATTTTTTAGTTTTTTTTATCCCTTTAAATTTAGGTTTATCATATGATAAGGTTTTGGTAATTTTATAATTATATTTAAGGCACACGTAGTGGTTATCATGGGTTCCTTATCTTTAGCTAAAGGTGGGGGTTTTATCATTTCATTATTAGGTAGATGATAATTAATATACATCCCTAGTTTCCTATTGAATTTAGCTTATATAGAATAAAAGGGTTTATGATCCCCATGAGAAAAAACACTTTTACAAGATGGAAGAACCTGATCTATTTGAATAAATTTGAAAGGATCACCTTCATTCTATTAATCCATGGTATTTCAAGGATAATATTATAGTTCATGTCCTTATAAATCACACAAAAATATGTCAAAACATTTATAAGTCCCAAGGTTACTTTAAGCACAATGGTCCCAATAGAAGTGTACTTAAAGCCATCATAGCATCTCAAGGTGTTAAAAGTGGTGTATCATTTATTTCTCCATAACCAAATTTTTTAAGAAAAGAAAAATTGGATATGGTTACCTAATCATTAACCATTACTCTATTTACCTAATTATTATAAATACAAACATATAAAAAATAAAGTTGGATCCCCTCCTAGCCATCTTGACATCTAGGGGAAGTATCCAAAGTATCTTGATATTTTCCTAGCTAGGAACATGCCCAAGTTAATGTGATTAATTTAGGAATTAGGTAGAGTTATTATTTTAGATAGGTTCCCAAATCCAAATTCCTCACAATTTATATCAAATAATGGGAAAGATAATTCATGATCCACTTAATGAAGACGATATGTGAAAAAAATTATAATCTAATAAAATAAATTAGAGTTTTCCATAGGCTTGGGGTTGATTTTAGTCTCTAAAACTTTTGTAAAATTAAGAGTTACATGTTCATACTCTAATTAATGAGTTATTAAATTCACATCTTCATATATTTATAATTATATAACTCCTCTCATTCTATTTTTTCTTGAGGTCCTTTTTAGGGATCCACATCAAGTTTAGTCAATCGAAAAGTAGAAACTTCAACATCATGGGTTTTAGTGGATGGAGATTGGTTGGCTTGAATACCCAGTGGTTTTCTTAGACCTTGTGCTATTATTTTTTAAGAAATGAGTCTTGGTATATGCATAAATTAATATTTTGAGGCATCACATGACTAGTTAGTTGATCTTATAGGTTTGCATTAAAATTCCCTAGGAACATTTCTAAAAAGTTTTATAATTGATCCTTAGGGAGTCTATGAATAATTTTTTTTATTCCCTATAGGCACAAGTATCATGTCCAAAAAAATATGAAAAAGGTAATAAACATTGGGATTGTAATACTTGGTGCCTTTCTTTGGTTTTGTTTACTAAATCATGATGGGTAGTTACATTGATTTAAGGGTTGGTTTTGATATTATAGGTAATGGTCAACATGTTGAAATTGGTTTTGGGTTAGGTTATAAAACTAGGGGATATAGGGTTGGGGATAGTTGAAATCCATTGCATGAACTATGGGCAAGTGATTTTTATTCCTGACACCTACCTTCTTGTTTTTTTAATTATTTTTTTCATGGGTTGAGGTAGGTTTTAATTCATAATGTTTCCCTTTTATTTTGATATGTCACACCATCTATAGTGGAATTTCAATTTTTGTTTACAATATTAGGCCTTGACTATTGGGGTTGGTTTGGTTTATGTTATGATATCTCTCATTATTTTTGTTTGTAATGAATAGTCACACATTGGTTCCATAGGTCCTATGACCATTATTGATGGATAATTGATTAATTATCAATGTGATTTTAAGAGCTTATTTATAGGAATAATAGGGTAAATTTTTAACATCCTCGATCATTTACGTATTAAGAAAGTGTAGATAAATATCACATTATTATATTTGATCCATATGTGGTACACTAATAGATGAATATAAGTCTTGACTCCATATAGTGATGAAATTGGTAGTAGATTCATTGTGTTCTTGCTTAATGTGTAATAATTCTTGTATACTAGGTTTGATAAGATTGTTCATATAAAAGTCCTTGATAAACACCACCATGAGAAGTCAAAAGGAATGAATCAATGCCTTATTAAGGTGGTAATATCAATATAAGGCTATTTATTTGAGGTTATTTTGGAGTATTTTAGAAACTACCCCATCTTAAGGTAGAAACTCTCTAGTAGAAGTCACATGCACCTAGACATGTGCATTAGGATCTCCCTTGCCCTTAAATTTAGGGATGTTAGGTAGAGTAATTTTTAATCAAATTTTAAATAAAATATAAACTTATTTACCTAGATGTAATAAATTTTTACATAAAATTAGAATCCTACATATATGTAATAAATGACACAATTTTTTTTTAAAATTTCTAATATTAGAAAGATTTTAAATGGAGAAATAACAAATATAGACTACTTAGATTTAAATTTGACATTGAAGGACTTAAACAAAAATTGTAAAACTAATTAGGAGGCTCTATGATGATGATGTGAATCAATAACAATGTTTTGATTAGTTTTGGGACAAGGATGATAGAATTGGATAGGGATGATAAGTGTTATTTTCCTTAAGACATTACAACATCCTATGAGGATTTGTTCCCTGTGCCTAATATGATAGGTTTAATTCAATTGTGTGTTCTATTAGACTATGTTGGATCTTTTGATCTATTATGGAAAACCATTATGTGTCTTCTCCTTCACCTATAACTATATCTCAACTGATAAAGAATGATTAAAAATGGAAAATGGAAAAGTGATTGAAGTTGTGATAGATCTCAACACCCCTTATGTTGAGCACTACCTACATAAAAATACTCCTAAGAGTGATCAAACTCCATGTAGTTCTCCCATAATATGGTGATGTGTGTGAAATAATGGTGTAATTCCAACTAGTTATGTAATTTTGATGTATTTATGTGCTTAAACCATGAATGTTGAAATTTGGAAGCATATGAAGAATTATATAAAGGAGACTAAGGTTATATGGATTATGAGTTGGGAAAATATATATTTTTCTCTCAATGTGCAATTAGATGTTCTAGGTTTTTCCATGTGTGAGCCTCCTGTGCAAAAATGGCTTGAAATTATCACTTTATAATGATCAATTCAAAATTCCTTCAGATGGGTATTAGTAAACATGTGAAATGACATGATACATGAGTTTGAATTTGATCAAATATTTGTTATTTTGTGTGAGGAAATGATACATGGAATTACACAAGACAAAGAAATAAGATAGTCTAAATGGCATGACCTTGTCTAAGGAACAAAGATAGCTAAGAAATGAGTATGGATCAGTTAGAGATAATCTTAAGATATTTTGGATGATGAGTAGGGATATTTTGAGATTATTTTATTCTATTATGAATGGTCCATTTGAATAAAACAAAGTAATGGTGGTTAAAGTACTGTGGAATGAGGCATGAGATAAGCATGTATAAGGAGTCATCACAAGTAAACTATTTCATCTTAAATATTAATTATGTGTCAAAACTTCCCTCCCTTTTATTCTATTAATAAAAAAAATAGTAATATATTAAAAGGAAAAGTGTGTACCTGAACTTGCTTATGAGGAACAATCATGAATGTAGGTCACACTATTGAACTATTATTCATGCAAAACATTTAATAAAACATATCTAATATAAATCATTCCATCATTGACCAAGATATGTCAATAGTAACCCCATCACTAAACATTAGTCTCTTTTTGTAATTTTTTAATATACAAACTTGTAAAAGTAAATTTTGATCCCTCTCTTTTCTATATTGACATCTAGGGGAAGACTCTTAAGGTAAAAAGTTTAGCCAACATATCCTGAGCTTTTCTTAAGTGGGAACATGCCCAAGTTGATGTGATTAATTTGGGCATGGGGTGGAGGTGTGATTATAGATATTTTATCAAACATTAAGTCATCACAATAAATATTGAATCATGGGAAAGATAATTCTTGAGAAAGTCATTGAAGTAGATATGGTGAAAAAATTGTAAGGTCAAAAACTAAATCATAATTTCCCATAGTCTTAGGGTTGATTTTAGTCTCTAAAACTTTTGGAAAATTAGGAGTTGCATGTTGGTACTTTATTTCATGAATTATGATATTCATGTATATATAATTTTATAACTCCTATCGTTATATTTGCCCTTGAGGTCCTAATTGGGGAGCCATAGTAAGGTTGGTTGATCTAGTAGTAACAGATTCAACATCATGGGTTTTAGTGGGTAGAGATTGGTTGGCTTGATTACCCTATGGTTGGTATTAGACCCTTGATACTAGTGGTAGGAAATGATTTTTGGTATATGCATAAATTAATATTTTAATTAACCATATGACCGGTTGGTTGAGCTTATAGGTTTACATTAGCATTCACTAGGAATATTTCTACAAAGTTTTATCATTGATTCTTAGGGATTCTTTGAATAAAAAAATTAATTCATAATAAGTATGGGTATTATGTCCAAAAAATATATGAAAAAGGTAGTAAACATTGGTATTATAACTCTTGGGCATTTATTTTTGGTTTTATTGACCAAACCATTATGGGTGATTATCTTGATGAAAGGGTTGGTTCTAATATTTAAGGTAATGGTCAACATGTTGAAATTGGTTTTTAGTTAGGTTGTGAAACTATGTGTTATGGGTGGGGGATAGTTGAAATATGTCACATGAGATTTGAGTAAATGATTTTGACTCTTCACATCTACATTTTTGTATATATTATTCATGGATTGAGTCAAGTTTTTGTTCATAATATTTTCCCTTTTATTTTGATGTGTCACACCATCCATAGTGGAATTTTGATTTTTTCTTAGAATATTAAGGCATTAATTTTTGGGGTTAATTTGGTTTATGTTTTAACATCTATAATTATTTTGGTTTGGAATGAATAAACATGCATTAGTTCTATAGTTTATATGACCACTATCGATGGCTCATGGGTCAATTATCATGTGTGTTTGACAACTTCTTTATAGGACTAAAATAGTAAAATTTAAGTATCATCCATTATTTCATTATTAAGAGAGTGTAGAAAGAGATCACATTATTGTATTTGATCTATATGTGGTGCACTAGTAGATGAATATAATATTTATTATTGATAATTTGGCCTCCTAGGCCAAATTTCAACCCCTAAAATAAACACTTTCATGAAAACCCATCTATGCTTGTTTATGGTGTCTATAACTTTTCATGATCTCTTCAATACTCCTTGAAAGTCATTTTAACATCGATTAAGGTGCCATGGTTTGCTATAAACATTAATTGTAAATATCATCATATGTCATGGCCTATTTTGAGTCCTTAGATGATGTGTTGAGTGGTTATGGTGGTAATTGAGTGAGTGGAAGAGTGTTAAAGTGGCTTTGAGGCATAGAAGGTGGTCTAAACATTGTTTGATAAAATTAAAGACCTTTAGTAGAAGTTGAAATAATTTGGAAAAATTAAGGTTGTTAGTTCTTGTGGTTTCAGTCTTGTTTTAACCCATTTCTTATGAGAGTGACCTTGTTATAAATTTGAAGGGTGTCTAAATCATGTTTAAGTTCTAATGTGAGGTCTAATGATGTGTTTATGGTCATTTTCCATGGTTAACTTACTCAAACCTATTTTAAGCCTTATTGAGCCCTCTTGTTCATCAAATATACCCTTAAATCATGTCATGAGAGAGACCTTACCATTAAAAATCCCTTATTTTTAAGATGTCACATTAGTGTGAGGGGTCTGAAAAGGTTTATAAACATCCTAAGTCATATCATGGTGTTTTTATAGGTGTTTCTAGCCCTTGTATGGATTCATATGGGCATGTCAAAATTGGTAAATATTAGTTAATTAATTTAAGGTATCTTTTATATGTCTTAGATAATTTTCACCTCCAAAAGATGAAATATAAGCCAAAAATTGGTCCACTTTCCCATTGAGCTCTTTGTCAGATCTCAGGTTTTTGCTCAGTTTGTATAAGAGAAATAAAATGAGGAGCTAATATCTTGGGTAGAGGAATAAGGTATCATGACCTCTCCATCATGGGAGTCACTTTATATATTCATATCCCATGATTTATGAATAATGGATAAGAATTTGTGTATTCAAGTTGTCTCTTTCATTTGTGTAGGGGTTAAAGTTACATCAATTTTGGTGCATTCTTGAACTAGTTTTGAAGATTTGTGTTTGTATATGTGTCTTATTGGTTATCATAGTTCATATCCATAATTTATCACTACTATTTCATATGTTTTATCCATATAAAGCAAGGAAACATTAAAATTTTCTCCATTTACAGACTGTAGATAGAGTGTCTCCATGTTTCAGAGTTTTGAGTACATCAAAATGGAATTTTTTGGCATTTTTAGGTTGAATTATATGTTAATTTAAGCCATTTAAACTTCATATATCTCCCAATCTCAATTGAGCCACTATATTTTCAAACAAATCCTTTAAGTCCTACTCTATGGTGACTATCACGAGTGTTGTGTAGCCTCTTTGCAAGTGTAAATAGAATGGTATTTCAATGGATATAGAGAATTATCAAGTCATGGTAAAATATTCATGGGTTTTACCTCATGTTTAGGATCCATAATATTTACTCATTCCCACCAATACCCTATATAAAATAACCATTATCATCTTCAAACTACAAGCAAGGTCTCATAATCATAAAAAACTTATTATTCTAACCAAGAAAATGAAGGAATATTTAGAGAGGGTATTGATGAGATTTAAATAAATAATTGATAGTAATAAATACTTATGAAAGGAATGGAAATGAAATGTTAGGGTTTAAATAGGACCAACACACCAACTCAACCCCAAGATGAGAGCTCAACCTAAACTTCAAGGAAAACAAGACTGTAGCTATAGATTCAAAGAGATACTCAAAGTATGTTGAGGTTAAAAATGTTTTAGAGGGTTATAAATATCCATATATAATAATAAAAATGTTTTAATCACCCAAGTAAATAATATTATCATGCCCACTCTCTCAAATGAACAGACATAGTCTAGGCTTAAGACCATCACCTACATGCCTGACTATAGAAATATGACAATTACGCATTGAAACCAATTTAGAAAAACCCTAATAAAATATTCAAGGCATTAATACTAATAAACACCATATAGATTAGGTGAAAACTAATTATTTGGAAGGAAATTTTTCATGAAATCAAAACCCATAACTCACACAGTATAGGAAGATTTAAGACCACCTATAGGCAGGATCATATAACAAGGTCAATGTGTGTTGAACCATATCTAAAGAGGTGAAGTGTAAGTATGATAATAAATACCTATGAATTTTTTTTTAATTTCATAAATATAAAATCAATATCTTGGCCCTTTAATATGGATTAAAGGATCCTAATGGTCTAATTAGGCCTAATAGGCCTAAATTGGTACTTATAGGCCAATAACTAAATTAAGGACATTTGCATGATTAGTGATTATTTTAGGTTCAAAAATACTAAGGGGAAAGTAAAATATACATGAAAAATGTTTCAATATTTTAATATCCTCAACTTGAGAAAGGAAGACACCAAACTATCCATTAGGGCTATAAAAGCCTAGTCACTCATGAACTCTAGGCTTGACTGTAAAAGTAGATTTAAGAGAAGTTTAGTCTAAGGAGTAGTAGAAAATATTTATAGCATGTCATATGGGTTTAAAAACCCATCACCATTATATAAGGAGAGGGAAGAACATACTTTAGGTCTCTAATACTATTGTTAAGCATTCAGACATGACAATGATGATCACTCAAGGTAGGCCTATAGGAAGACAAGAGTGAAAAGATAATGTTTTAGGGAAATGAAGGAAACTATAGAGAATGGAAAATAGGTGGAAAATATGCTATGATTTAATTGAAACCATTAGTGACTATCTATAGTTAATGCAATAATTGAATGGTAGTCTAAGCCTATTAGGTCTAAAACCAATCTTAAGGCCTTAAGATCTGACCTTAACTTTATGGCATGTCCAGATCCCCATGAAATATTTAAGGCTTTTAAGGGACATATTAGGATGTTTTCTAACTTGAAGAGTGTGTTCCAGATAAAGGAAAGTAGAAAAGTGATCAATTTAATCTTAATACCCCTCTTAAAACCAATTATCCTTAACTATAACCTCAAACTACTATTTTAAATGCTCATATCTTTCACAGAAAAAAGACTCAAAGCCAAGCTCTTATTAGGAGTTTGGGACACTTTTACACTCACCATCCATGAAAGAGAGAGTTGCAAAAGGGAGCTCATCTTTATGAATAAACTCTAAGACTACAACCTGCCCATATTACCTAATAAGGAGCTTGAAGTCCAAAAAAATTCACTCATTTCTTTTATGGATATGGGCTAAAAATTCATGGACATAAGTTTTAGATTGAAGGTCTATACTTTATGAATTATAATTAATATGGTAGACCTCCAAAACCTTGTTTAAACCCTAACACAGACCTAATGGGAGAAATCATCAGATATTTGAATTTATATACATTGAAATAGCCTTAATAAAACCTAAATCACATAGTCGACTTAGAGGAAATCCCACTCATGGTACTACTTTGTATGAAATGTTATATAGACTTGTCAAAAATGGTACTTTTACAAAGTTTTAAATAGAATATAAGGTGTAAAACTTAATGGAGAGTTTTAAATCATGGGTGAAGGTATTTTGAGTCATATTTCTCTTATTCAAACTAATAACCACTCTCTATCCATGATAAAAACACTCCTATAGGTCTACACTAAATAGGTAGTCAAGGAAAGCTAGTGAAAGGAGTCCTAATCACCTAGACGAGATTTTTTTCAAATGTATGTCATTTGGAAAGCACATATCATGATATTAAATGTTTATTAATATATAAATAATTCTCATTTACGTATTCTATAGGTTATATTTAGGTTTCATCTTCAAGTACCTAACACTAAGCCACTAGGCTTAATTGCCTAAGTATGACCTACATGGTCAATAAGAAGAGATGTAAGATGGCATAGAGGGATGTTGGATGAGTTATTTTAGAGTTATTTAATAATTTAATTTATGTATAAGGGCAAGTAAACACACTTCATGTCCATAATGGAAGATAAGATAGTTTTCCAAGTCATATTTGCATACACAAAGGGAAGTGGATTATTTAGTGACCCATGGCAACCAATTTGGACCACATTTTCACTTTTATAACCACCAAAGGAGAAATAACTAACCATATTTGGGCATGTAAATGATTTGAAAATTTTCAACCAAGTTGAAACCAGCCTCCACCATGCCACACTCTTCACTGAAGACCTCTAACTATAGAAGCAATATATGAACCGATTCATGAGAGCTATTGTAACTATTGTGTGAGTGAGTTCTGACTATTATGAAATATTCATACCACTTATATGCCAATATTAACTTCTCTCTATCTTTCTTAGGGTTCTATATATTTAGGCTCTTAGGCCATTGCAACCATCCGTCACCTAGGTATGAGGAAACTCTACCTAGATTTGTATCTTGTAGACCTCTTGAACTAATGAATGACTATTTTGGATTCTCTAATACTTTTATATTGTGTTATTTTATTGTTTATATGCATATGTGGTAGGTTTCTCTCCCATTTTAGGTAATTATCTCACTATGATGCTAGTAGATGTTCTATGTTGGTCACATGATGTGCAAAATGTTTTGGTGATTAAACTTGGAGTGGAATATGGCTAGTAAGCATCTAGGATCATACCTCTCTTTCATATCCATCATGTTATATATAACTAAAAAAACTTCAATGTGAAATATTTTTGCATAAGATCTCTTTGAGATAGTAGTTTAGTTATTTGACTAGTTCATTAGTGTTGGTAAATGTCAAAAAGACTGGATAAATCATATTGGTGCATCACCATATTTATATTATGTTTCATTTTATGCATCCCTTCTATCCATTTTAACCCCAAAAATTAGTAGGTCTTAGTTATTTGAGATAAATAGATACACTAAGGTAGCTAACCCTATAATATAGAGGCTAAGCCTAGCCATTAGTCACCCTTAGACTTAGGCTAATCCTATGTTACCTTAAACTTAGAGGTGGGCCTAAACAAATTCCTCATAGGGTATGGTTTGGAGTGTTAATATTTATAACATTCCTAGTGGGATTAGATTCAAGTGATTAGATCACTAAATTGTATTACTTGGTCATCTCGTAGAGATTCAAGCACTTCAATGGTAGATTGGTAGTTAAATTTCATGCTAAGAGGCATCACAAGGTCTTCACTTAGGGGTAAGAATAGTTGTTGATTTTTTTATTCATTCTTAATAATTAATTATAAGATTTTATGGTTGTATATGGATATAATTCATATATTTACCCTTGTTAATCCTATAATGAGCCTCACTAATCATATTATAACCCATACCATCCTTATGATGTTTAACACCAATAACATGTTGAACCTTACCTTCCTTATGATTCCTATTAACAGCCTTTGCAACCCACCTATTCCCATGATCAACCTTGGCATCCTACCTATCCTCATGATTAGTCATGTTAAGGTCATAGTGTTCTTAATCAATATGTTCATGTTTTAAATTAGTCCCACTCAGGCCTTAAACAAAGTCTCATCGGTTATGATAAATACATTGTTGGGATTGATACAAAAATATTTTATGGCCAATATATCCCTAGTAACATAAAAAATAATATAAGAGCATCATTGCAACATAATAAGATGGAATGGACACCTATTGTGAGGGAAAATTAGTCAAGGGAAAATAGTGACATGTTAGATGTAGGTGGTCTGATTGCAACCATAGAAGAGAAGCTAGTGGTCTATGAGGGGAATAAAGTCCAAAGTCATTAGTCTCATGTTTATTACTTTATTTCATATTAACCCTCTATTGAACATCCCATCCTTCCTCAAGGGACCAAAAAAAGTGAATAGTAAAGCCTTCTAAGATCCCCACAAGCTCCTCAAGACATCCTTACTTAGATATCCATACAAGAAACTATGCAAAATATGGAATAAGTGTGTGTTTATAGGGATGATTTTCATGTTTTAGATCAGACCTTGTAGGACCATTCACTTCCCAATCATCTTAAGGATATCTTTGATCATGGGACACTTAATTTTGAGGCTCACCTAGATAGAGAAGTGAAACTTGCAAATGATCACTTATTTCCATTAGTGATAGTAGTTATAACAATTCCATATTAGTAAAATATACCCTCATTCATCCCATAACATGTAACATATGCAAAAAAATAAGCTCCAAAATCCACGTTTCCAACTTGGAGACAAGTAGTGCAATCAAGGGGAAAGGAAGATGAATCAAGTTTACATCAAGGTTATAGAGCTAAAGATAGATCTAAAACAATTCAACTCCGAACCATCCCTCCACATGAGCCCAAATAATTCCCATCATGAATAACCATTCAATAAAATATGTAGAATAAATATGTGGTGTTGTTTGTCAATAGTGAGAAGTTGAATGAGAATAATGAAGCATCCATGACACCACTAGATCTAACCTCTATTTTAGAATCCTTTCAATGATATTCCATCCCATTCCTTGAGAAGGAGCCTATTTTTTGGGAAAAAATTTAAGAAGATTCAACTATATTGATAGATGATGAAGGTGATGAAAGTGATATGGAAGAAGAAATTACCATTAAGACACCCCTTGGCAAGGATAAATGTGACTCAGTCTTCCCTAATACAAGAAAGGGTGAGCTTTAAGAAGTTACTTCAATGCAAGATGAGTCATAAGAAGACATTTTAGTTGTAAAATAAGAGGATATTTTACAATATCTCCTTTACAACATGGAAATAATGATTTGTCATGATAGTCCTAAGGAGTGTGAGAGTGAAACATTTGTTCAACTTGCAATAGCTTTAAGACAAGAAGACAATGTTCAATAGTTTTCAAATTTTCAATAGAAGGTATGTTTTGATGTTGAAGCTTTGAGTTGCATTGAATATGAAGGAATATTATTTGTTTCCAATATGAATATTTAAATTAACATGAGGTCCCAATAGTGGATGAGGCATTAAATAATGAACATGATCACATGGAATGTCAAGAGGATAATGAAGATCTTTGGCAATAATACATAATCATTTATAATGATCATGAAATTCTTCTAGGACTTACACCTCCTATGGGAAAGATTAAGGATTATTTAGTTGTTTATCTTCTAAATTTTCACCCATAAGAGGAGAAGGATCAAGATGATGAAAGAAAGGCTGAAATGTTTGTTGTATTAGTGCCTCAAGTTGATAGTCTTAAAGATAAACCAAGTAAAGATAATTTGCACTTTAGTATTCTTCATAAGGCTCAATATATAAATCATGAAGGCCTTGGTGATATTTATCATCCATGTTTTGACACTTTAAAAAAGGTTGAAGGCCTTGACAAGTCACCATCTCAAATAGATAATAATGAAGAAACAAGCTTAGGCATATTAGTTGGGTTCTCAAGAGAATCACTGCATGTGGACATGACAAATCAAGAGCAACCCATGACCAAGGCACAAATGAGATTGATCATGAAAATTATGCAAGTTTATAATGACTATGACTAGTTTTTTGATTCACAAGCCAATCGTTGCACCTAGGAATGGAGAAAGAATTTCCAATTGATCCTTTAGGAGACTATGAACATGTTGATATCTCCAACTTTAAATGGAAGTTATCATTCAATGAATAAGAACTGATTGAACTCTAATTATCATATTGTGATCTAACCTCATGATTACATGATGACCAAATAATTTTCCCATTTGATCCTAAAGGAGAAAATATTTTAGTCTCAAGTTAGTTATTTATGTTAGTTTTTATCTTGCTTTCAATAAGTGTGTCAGCACATGTTTAGTGTGATAATTACCTTAGTTACATTGGTGTTTTGTCTTCTTATTTTCTTATGTGTTAGTTATTGTTCTTTTAGTGTTTTTACCTTTTTAGGTTGTTGTTATAGTCCCTCAATAGGTTTGATAAGGTGATAGATCTGATTGATATGGTCATCCAATTCATGATGTCATGTATGAGTCTTGTCACTATCATGCCTAAGATAGTGGGTCCTCTTAAATAGAAATCTAGTTAACCCTTGTGAGTCACAAAATATGTTGAAAATTTGGCCTCCTAGGAAAAATTTGAACCCCTATAATCAAAACATTCTTGAAAATCCCTCTAGGATTGATTATTGTGTCTATAACTTGTCATGATCTCCTAAATGTTCTTTAAAAGTCATTTTGACATTGATTAAGGTGCCATGGTTTGTCCCAAACATTAATTGCAAAGATCATCATATGTCATGACCTATTTTGAGTCCTTAGATGATGTGATAAGTGTTCATGGTGGTCATTTAGTGAGTGGATGAGTTTCCAAGTGGTTTTGAGGCATAAAAGGTGGTCTAAGCATTATTTGACAAAATTAAGGACCTTTAACATAAGTTAAGGTAATTTTACACTATTAAGGTTACTAGTTCTTATGGTTTTAGGAATATTTTAAGCCATTTCTCGTGAGAGAGACCTTAGTATAAATGTGAAGGGTGTATAAATCATGTTTGGGTTCTAATGTGAGGTCTAATGATGTGTTTAAGGTACTTTTCCATGGTTATCTTACTCAACCTTATTTTTAGCCTTATTTAGCCCTCTAGGTCATCAAATATACCCTTCAAGCATTTCTTTAGATAAATATTTACATTATAAACCCATTCTAGGTAATATGTCATTTTTTTTTGAGGGGTTTGAAAAGGTTTTATAAACATTCTAAGTCATATCAAGGTGTTCCTATTCATAAAGGGTCCATTTTAGAGGTCAAACCCACTTCCCATTCACCAAATGGACCCCACACATGGGAAAGTGTGTCCTTTAAACTTCAAAAATCATACCATTTGTTTTCAAATGTTATTTTACTTCCATTTTCCCTCCTCCTACCCATAAATGTCATCTTAAGCTCTGAAACTTAAGAAATTGTAGTAAACTAAGGATTTGTAGGTGTTTCTAGCTCTTGTACAAATCTATATAGCCATGTTAAAATTGGAAAAGATCAAGTACTTTATGGAAGGTCTCTATCAAGTGTCTTATAAAATTTTCACCTCTAAAAGATGTAGTACAACCAAAAACATTTCCACTTCTCCATTGAGCTCTTTGTCATCCATGGATAAGCTCTTAGGTTTTTGTTCAGTCCATACAAGAGAGAGAAAATGAGAAGATAATATCTTGGGAAGAAGAATGGGGTCTCATGAAATCCCCATCATGGATATTATTTTTTAGATTCATAGCCCATGTTTTATGAATCATGTCTAAGAATCTTAGCATCCAAGTTGTATCCTTCATTTGTGTAGAGGTCAAAGTTACATCAATTTTGGTGCATTCTTAAAATGGTTTTGCAAATTTGTGTGGTAGGGGTCATCATAGTCCATATCCATCATTTCTCACTATTTTTTCTCATCTGTGAGACCTATAAATCAGTGAAACATTCAATTTTTTTCCATTTTCAAACTATAAATAGATTTTCTCCATGTTGTAGAGATTTTAATGCATAAGAATGGAAGTGATTGGTGTTTGTAGGTTCATTTAATCCATTTAAACCTTATGTATCTCTCAATCTCAGCTCAACCACCAAATATTCAAACAAATCCTTCAAGTCCTGCTCTATGGTGGTTGTCACGAGTGTTATGTAGCCTCATTGCAAGTGTAAACATAATGTTATTGTAATAAATATAGATAAATATCAATTCATAGTAAAATATCAATGGGTTTCATCTCATGGTAATGTTCCATATTATTTTCCATATTATTTCACTCATGTCTATCAATGCCCTATAACAAATAACCATTCTTATCATTAACCTACAGGTAAGCTCTCACAATCATGACAAACCTATTATTCAAACCAAATAAATGAATGACTATTTGGAGAGGGTATTTAGGACATTTAAAAACCTACTTGAGATTCATAAATAACTATAAAATTATTTTAAATAAAATATCATCTTGAGGACCAACACACCAACTTAGCCCCAAGATGAGAGCTCAACCTAGACATCAAGGCAAATAAGACTATAGTTATAGATTTGAAGAGATACTAAAAGTATGATGAGGTTAAGAATGTTTTATAGGGTTATATGGATCCATATGTAATCACAAACATTTTTTCATCACCTAAATAAATAATGGAGCATGATGCCCACTCTCTCAAATGAACACACATAGTCTAGGCCTAGGATCATCACTTGTAGGCCTGACTGTAGCAATAGGATAGCTAGGCATAAAAACTAACTGATATAAATTATAAGATCCTATTTAAGGAAACAATAATGAAAAACTGCATATATAGGAGGTGAACACCAATGATTTTGGAAGAATTTTTTCATGAAATCAAAACCCATCTCTCACATAGTCTAGGTAGATTTAAGACCACCTACAAGTATGATCATATAAGAAGGCCAATGTATGTTGAACCATATACAAGAGGTGAAGTTTAAGTATGAGAACAAACATTTATGAATTTTAATTTTAAGGCCATCAATATACAATCAATATCTTGGCCCTCTAAGATGGATGAAAGGAGCTTGATGGCCTAATTAGGCCTAACAGGCCTAAATTGGTACTTACAGGCTTGTACCTAAATTAAAGATATTTTCATGATTAGTGATTTTTGGGAGTTGAAAAAACCTAAGGGGAAAGTAAAAAAAACATGAAAATGGATTAAATATGGTAATAGCCTCAACTTGATCAAGGAAGGCACTAAACTAACCATTAGGGCTATATAGGTCTAGTCATTCACAAAATTTCAAAAGTAAATTTAAGAAGATTATAGTGAAATTAGTATCACCAAATATTGAGTGAATTTCATATGGATTTCAAGCCCCATAACCAATTTATAATGAGAGGGAAAAACCTACTCTAGATCTCCAATACTACTATGAAGCATTTAAACATGAACAATGATGAGCACTCAAGGTAGGCCTATAGGAAGATAAAGGTGTAGAGATAGTGGTTTAGGTGAATGAAGGAAATTACATAGAATAGAAACAAGTTGGAAAATATTCTATGATGACATTGAAACCATCAATGACTACCTACAATTAATTCATGGATTGAAGGTTATTCTAATCCTTTTAGGCCAAAAACCAATCTTAAGGACTCAAGATCCCACCTCTACTTTATGTCATATCTATATCCTCATAATAGATTTATGTCCTTAAAGGGACATATTAGGATGTTTTAGACCTTGAGTATGGTATTCTAGATAAAGGAAAGAAGAAAAGTTACTCTCAAACCCAATTGTCCTAAACATCTACCTCAAACTACAAGGTCAAATGATAATATATTTCATAGCAAAAATACTTAAATCTAATGCTCTTAGTGGGAGTTGGGGACACTTTTACACTCATCATCTAAGGAGGAGACAGTTGCATAAGAGAGATCTTATTTAATAACTTTCACTAATAATACAACTTATCTAGAATTTCTAATAAGGATATTTAATTCCACCAAATTACACTCATTTATATCATGGCCATCGAATAAACATTCATGGCCATAATTTTTGGATTGGAGGTCTACTTTATGAACCATCATTAAGATGGTAGACCTAAAAACCCCTAATTAAACCCTATAAAATACCCAATTGGGAGAAATAATGATATATTTACATCTAGATAAATTTAAATAGACCTAATAACACTTGAATCACATAGTCCACTCAGAGGATATCCCATTCATGGTATTGATTTTTATGGAATGTTGTAAGGACTTGTCAAAATGGTAATTTTATAAGGTTTTGAGTAGAGGATAAGGTACACAACTTTATGGAGAGTTTAAAATTATAAGGGAGGGTACTTTTAGACATATTTCACCTGATCAAACCAATAACCACTCTTTTTACATCATAGAAACACTCATATAGGTCTAAACCAAACATATAATCTAGGAAAGCTAGTGAAAGGAGACCTAGTCACCTAGATGAGAAAAATTGCAAATGTATGTCATTGGGAAAGAACATATCATGATATTACATGTTCATTAAGATATAAATCATGATCATTTTCATTTTATAGAGGTTATATCTAGGTTTCATGGCTATAGACACCAATATTGTGTCGACCCCCCTTGGTCCCCTTCTAACCACTTACACACTTTATTAATTTAAAATAAATTACTTATTTTAAATTAATGACCTCATCTAGACACCTCACCTTGGACACCTCACCTAGACACCTCACCCTAAGACCATTTCTTACCCTATGAGTCACCCTGAGACTAAGTCCTTCAAATCCTAACTACCTAAGACCTATTCCAACTCTCTAACTAACTCTCATGCCTAATAAACCCATATTTTGACCATTCTCCAATGGAAAATGCACTTGTCAGATGGAGAAATGGGTAGAGGGATAAAAATAGCCCTTTTACCCATTCTTTCTCCACCAACGTCGATCAACTATCGACTGACGCCAGTGGGATCACCGACATCGGTTACTTAACCTGAGCTCTAACATTGAGCTACCCCTGACTCTTTGGAGATCGATGTGCACACTCTGAGACCAAGCATTAGACTTCAACTTTCACTCTCCTGGCTATGAAAACTCTGCACAAGTCATTCCAAATTGGATTAAAATATTGTACAAGGACCTCGACATCAGCCATAATAGGAATAAGCATTCTAACACCTCTGGTTCTTTACCAAATAGAGCTAAGTATTCTGCCTCTCATTTTAGTCATTTAGAATACATTAGTAATTAGTTTCCATTTGGTATATCTAAGTATTGTTGAGAGACCAGACCTGACTTCTTCTTTGGAGAGGCTGAAAAGCCTTCCCCTTATCCTTACCCCCTTTTCACACCTGTCCTCTACCTTTGCTCTTCCTTAGACCCTATTCACTTTCCTTCAACCCTACACAAACCTTTAAACTCATAGACCCTTTTATCAACCACAGACATATTCCAAAACCCATCCAAGGCCCATTACCCCTATCAACATCGGCAGCATAACCAACATCAGCATCATTTACCAACCGACATCGGTAGAACTACTGACATCAGTGACTGTGACAGACTAATTGCAGAGAATAGGTACACATTGTCTACTTTCTCTTTCTTAGTCTTTCATCATTTATTTTTATTACAACACTCTTTTTTTTAAATAGTGGACTGTCATCCCTTACAGAGCTTTACGCTTCTGGGACCAAGTGTGTAGCTTGGCAGTCTACCATATCTTTTACTAAACATCTTCTTTGTTTAAGTCTTATTCTTATCTATAGGTGTTTCCTCCACAGCCAAAGAGGATCTCCCACAATGCTTAGATACGGTGCGTAACTTAATCTAGGTAATGTCAAACCCCAAACCTTTAACTTTAGTTTCTTCTTCTTCTTAATGTAATTAGAAAAAACATAGAGAAATATTCTGGCATGCCCGGTGGGACCCCTAGAGTTTTCCTTGGGTTCATTATTTTAGAAAAATAAATTTTTCATATAGATGCATTACGAAAATATCCATTTCTTGCATCCGCTCTTCTATCTTTTTGTTTTAAAAAGAAACCATTAGCAGAAGTTAAAAAGAACATCTTTCTTTATCTTCTTGTCACTTCTTGCCTGCATCTTAGAATAGTGAAAAATTCATATTTTTAACCTCTCTTCCAATTGTTTACATCTGAACAAAATATTTCAATTTGGGTTTAAAAAACTATTGCATTGCATTCTTACTTGAATCCATACTTAGCCCACTCACTTAGTAATTAAAAATGCATTATGAATAAATCATAGTGCACAAATAGACCACAAACACATCAAATTAAACATTTAAACATACTTGAGACAAGGTCCATCTAGGATTTCATCACCTAGCAGATACCTTACCCTTCCTGGAGATCCTACTTGGATTTCACTACCAAGGGGAGGACCCACTCTGTTCTCTGGCAGAGTATAAACTATAGGCAAAGTATATATTGGCTAAGCAGCCTAGCTCGGCTCTAGGTTCGTGAAGTGAAGGGATCAAGCCCCAGCACCAAGCCACATACTGAACCTAACACATATTTTTTAGCACCAAAACATAACTTGAAACCAACCATAGATTTCCTCTTTAGGATTTGTTCTAAAAGCCCAATTCCCAAACATATTCTTCTAAGGCATAAGCCACCACGACTCTAAAATTTATTCTTAGGAATTTAACATTTTAGAGGTTGCTTGCCATCATCTATTTTTCTATTTTTATATAATTTTTTGATTTGGTAAGGTCACATCATTCTGAGGTCCAAAAACAACTCAGAATTTCTCCTTCTTCCAAAAACTATCAGTTTTCTGTGTTTCTAGAAATTACACAAAAATTGACATCGGTTTTTTCACCGACGTCGGCAACTATATTCACCAACATCAGTTATTTGACCAACATCAACAACATTTTCTCACCGACATCAGTTATATAACCGACATCGGTCACTATCAACAAATTTTATTTCCAAACAGTAAGCTTAAAACCCAACTTTTTTGTTGTTAAACATAAATTCTAGTTTTCTGACTCTAAAACACACAATTTTTGGAACCTAAACCCATTTTTCCTTGGATGGTTTTGACATGTAGTCAAGCCAAATCTCTTTTTGACCATGCAAGGAAACAATCACTCCCACCTTCGCCTTCTATACCAAGTCATCTAATGGAGTATACTTCAGACACTGATCATACTCCTATCCAACCTACCCCAAATTAACATCCTATTATTCCTGTAGGGGATCAAGACCTTGAGAGATTCTTTGACCTCAATGTCAAGGCTCTCTAATAGTATCTTGTAAGAATCCAAATGCGAGATCCTTTAGGTAACCCTGTTTATGGGATGCCAACTTCCTTGGTTAAAATGGCAATAATATCAACAACATCCATTACCCAACCTATGGTCACTCAGGCCATTGCCTCAACTAGTAACCCAATCATGGCCAATGTTCAAGATTTGGCCTCTCCTTCTATTTTTGGACCCACCTCCATTGGGGTTTCCATACCCCCTCAACCACAAATAATTCAACCAAGTTCTACACCATTCCAGAACATGATTATCTCTATCCCACCCACTCTTGCACCCATAAATATAAGAGTGACTACCTATCCTTTAACTAGTATCACCACCATCCAACCACCCTTGGTGGCATCTAGTCAAGTTGTGCCCTCCAGCTTTATGGCACAAGCCCCTTTGGCCTTGACATCAGCCCCTATGATGAACTACCAATATGTTGCACCTACACAAATACAACCAAGTACGTCATACGCCCCTACCAACACCTTCCAGGTACCCTATAACTTAGGGGGTGCCTCACCTACCAATCCATCTAACAATCTAATTAAGATGCTGATGGATAAGATGTCTAACCTTGAGACATCTATTTCAGGTTCAAGAAGTGTTCTTTCATATGAACAAATCTGCAATGAACCCATTCACCCTTCAGTTCCCATTCGACCATACTCTAGCCAGTGGGAACTCCCAAAATTTACTCACTTTCAAAGTAAAGAGGACCCACAACAACATCTAAGAGCATTTAGACATGCTTACTACCTTATATCATATGATGATGCATTATTACTTCGCACATTCCCCATGTCACTTTCTAGCGCCACCCTTGATTGGTATAGCTCCATTACCAGTCATTCTCTCTTTAACTTCACTCAACTAGCTCAGTTATTCCTTGACCACTTCTCAATCAACATCACCAAGAAGGTCTCCATCACAGACCTATATTCTATTAGACAATTTGATGATGAATCAATAGCAGACTTCGTCACCTATTGGAGAGGTTTGATCAACCAACTCTCCTTTTTTACTACCTCAACCTGAGCTCATTGAGATCTTTTCAAGAGCATGTGCCAAGCACATCTCATCCAATTTACGGGTTCAAACTTTCCACACTTTTGATGAAGCTTTCACTATGGCCTGAAAGCTTGAGCTCCACGCAGTTGAAGAGGATAAGGTCAAATTGTATAGTAAAAATACCAATGCAAAATCCAATGACCCTTTTTCCAAATCTTCTTCTTCACACTCCAAGTCCAAGGGATCATTGAATGCTATGCTACTTAGATCATCATCCTCTACCACAACCAATTAATCTAAGCCTTCCACATCACAAAGCATCCCAAGACAATTCCAACAATGGTATATACAACGTCAATACACTCCATTAAGAGAATCATACGCTTCCGTATTGGATAAACTAGTAAAGCAGGGGGTCCTCAATCTCCCTCAAATCTGACCTATCCAATTTAACCCCTCACAAGCCATCCCTACATGGTATAGGGAAAATTACTTTTGTAACTATCATCATGTCAAGGGTCATGACACAGACAATTGCAAAACCTTCAAAAACATTGTTCAAGACATAATAGACAAAGGGGACCTTGTTTTGGATAACCCTAATTCATTGGCCAACCAAAACATGGATGTATTTAGGTAACCATTTCTTAACCATCCCCCAAGTCAAAACAATGTTTAGACCATGGTCGATGACCCTCAAGAATGCAACATACACACGGTCAACACGGTTTTTCCTTTCATTCCTAACCAACCCCTCCCATAATTTGAAGAGGTTAGTCAACCCATTTCTCCCATTTCTCCACCATAGGTAGAAGAGCCTACTTTACCCATACCACCCTCATGACATCAAACATCTCCTCCACACATACTTCTACCTCATGAGGATCTTGTATTACCTATTCCTCTTGCCCCCACCTTTTCTCTTCTTCCACCATTAGAAGAAGTTACCATTCTTACCCTACACCCTCATGTAGAAGGGGCCATCATCCCTCTACTTCACCCTTTAGAGGAGCCTTCCTCTCCTATTTGTCCTCCACCAATGGAGGATAGTTCTCCATCTAGCACCCTTTCACACGTAGGAGAGTCTACTTTGACCTCTCCCATATTGGAGGATGTTTTGACGATACCAACGCCACTAGACCCACCCTCATCCTTCTTATTACCAATGAAGGACCATACTTTTCCTACTCCTTGACCACACATGGAAGCCATGATCATCCTTGCACTCTATCCTCTCAAAGAGCCAAATTCTCTAATCCCTTCTCCATCGAGAGAAGAACTTGTCGCCTCACCCACTTCAGCGGAGGAAGATCTAGTGATGGTTTTCTCTCACCTTTGGCCTGAGATCACTGCATCTAACATGTTTCTACTCTCGTAATCACTTAAATCCTCTAAAAGACTAACTACAAGACCTCGTGTGACATCACCTAAATCCTTCTCTCGATTGGGAAAAAACATAGGATTTCTCCATTCTAGGAATCTAAAACATGAGGCATTATGGGAGTGACTTAAGGCCCCTTATCTTACACATCTCACTTCGATTGCCAACCCTTTCACAACAAATCACCCCAAAGTCTCTGACGAGGATCTGGCTTCCACTTCTAAATCTTTAGAAGCTCAACTGTCCACACCTAAACCCAAACCCTCACAAGCATCCATCATACCAAACTAGGTTAAATCTCTTAGTGTTCACCCTGTATCAAACTTCACTCACCCACAAGTGAAGTTAGACTTGAACCTCACCCCACACAATAGTGGTCCTCACACCAAACTAAAGAAGGCTACTAAACCACATCAGAGAACTCCTCCCCCACCTTCACCATTACCCTCTATCTTGGGTCCACATCCATCTACTTTAATAGGAGTGCTCCCTACTCCAACACCTAACAAAAACAAATTGCCTCCATTACTCTGTTTACCCATCAAAAACATACTTCCTTCAAAAAATTTGGCACCTCTCACCAAGAAAGTTCCATCTATGCATGTGGCCACACCACCAACCAAAAATGTGGTACAAAAAACTCCTCCTAAAACTCCTAAATAGAAGTTGTCAACCCCTAATGCAACAACACATGCAAACTCATTAGTGGATTCATATTCTTTGTTGTTACGCTGATTGTTGTAGTCTTCTAGCATCGTTATCCCACCCATTAGGCCATACCAACCTCTCGAATCAAAACCATCTTGGTTTGATGACACTAAAATCTGTGCATATCATCACACACTTGGGCATGATATTGAGCGTTGTTACGCTCTTAAAGTTGTCATCTGACAACACCTTAAAAAAGGCACCCTTCTCATTAAGGACCCCTTTGATAAACTACTGACACCATCTCATGCCTCCCAAACCTCCTCACTTGTATCGGGATTGCAACACAAAACTATGGTCCCTCTACCACCTTCTCCCCCTTTATTCAAAATTAACACTATCAATATGGCCACCAGGTCACAAACCATGAAGAATAAAGGAAAAGAATATGTTTCTATCCCTTGGACATATCCATGCATCAAGCCCTCTCCACCACCAAAACCCAAGATTTCTATCTGGGGCACATCCCAATCAACATCTTCAGAGGTAATTAGTGACTCCATGGTGAAACAACTTCACCAAATCCCTGTGAAGATGTCTTTGTATGACCTAATACAAAGCTCTCTACAACATCACCAAACCTTAATCAAAGCTTTATAGGCAGTGGAGGTCCAACTTGAAGACCCCCAACCATTGCCTACTCTAGTCAAATCATTATCCACCATTGCCTCCATCACCTTCAGTGATTCTGAGATTCCAGACTATAACCTAGAAGATCAGGATCTTGCCCTCTTAAACTAAGCCTATCAGGCAAAAGCTTCACAGGATGCATCCTCATGTCGCACTCCTTATCAAAGAGGAGCTTCAATGTCTTCTCTCTGTCTCATTTATCCAACTCATTGATTATCTGCAATGGGTGTCAAACATTGTCCCTATCACAAAAGCAACTAGGGGAATTCAAATTTTTGTGACCTCAAATGACCTGGCCTAAAGGATGACTTTCCTTTGCCAAGCATCGACCAAGACATGCCTACAACAAAAATTTTAAAGAGTGAGATTTCAAAATTGGAGATCTCATCCTTAAAGAAAACCAACATGTGACCAATATGGAAAGAAGCAAATGAGGTAAGTTTGCTCCTAATTGGCTCAGACCTTATATCATAATGCACAAGTATGGATCAGGGACTTATCATCTGTCTTCTCTCGAAGGCTGGCCAGAACCTAAGCCCCTTAATGCCTTGCATCTATGACCATTTTACTATTAACCAAGTAATCATTCACTTGATGTTTAAACTTGAGCTCGTCCCTTGAGTAACCCTTGACATCCTCATTCCTATTCCTTTCAACCCTTTTTCCCTATAAAAATTAGTTAACCCTTTAAGCATTAATGCTTTGTCCTAATAAAAGGGAAACTCCTAAACCTCTATAATCTAGTCCATGACTAAAGCTTCAGTCAACACAAAAACATAAAAACTAGGATGCCTAACAAAAGGTCATAAACTATAAATGTAGACTCCTCCCTCGAAGGATAGCTGCATTATTGCTATAATTAATAGATTACTCCCTTGAAGGATAGCTATTCAATGAACTCAAAACATACAAAGTAAAATATAGACCACTCCCTCAAAGGATGACTATCACCTAATTTTTCTACAAACAACACCCTCTCAGAAGCTTCTCATATTGATCAGCTTCACATGACCACAACACAAAACAACATCCCAAAGCAGTCTTCCCACATTGATCAGTCTCAAAAAAAAAAAAAAAAAAAAAAAAAAAAAAAAAAAAAAAAAACTGACTGACAAACTATTAAGTCATGCACTTGCCTATAGTCATTTTTAGGGTCACCTATAAAAGGGGAAAATTTATCCCTGCTAAAAAGGGTTACGCCCTCCTCACATATCACATAATCAAACCTATTACCCCAACATACAGAAGGGATTTTGAGCTCACTTTGCGTCAAGTGTTTCAACTACTTCTCTAACACAAACCAATGGTCAATGACATAATGCATGAATGGGGATTTCATTTGAAACAACCCTATCTATGCTATTATTATGGTCCTTGTTAATGAAAGAGCAACACGTCTTTCACTTCTTATACATACCTTCGTCACATACAACCAAACCAATAACATGCCAGCCAAAACATTTTCTAACCACTAACATAACCCATGATTTATTTAATACAAATACCAATTTGTGTTATATAAATTATCATAGCCCATTTACACTAGTTGCTATGGAAAACAATACACATGGAAACTATCAACCAAACACAATTTATGTCAAGCATATACCATCACCAATATGGAAACTTGCTAAAGCATAAATAAACTCATTTCATTTTTAGCCTACACCATCACTAATATGGAAAATTGCTAAGGATGAAAAACCACATAACCCATGTTACAACATACACCATCACACAATATGATAAAGGTTATCACATCATCATACACTCATCATTTCAAACCTAACCAAAACAACTATCAACCAAACACAATTTATGTCAAGCATATATCATCACCAATATGGAAACTTGTTGAAGCATAAATAAACTCATTTCATTTTTAGCATACACCATCATGAATATGGAAAATTGCTAAGGATGAAAAACCACATAACCTATGTTACAGCATACACCATCACACAATATGGAAAAGGTTGTAACATCATCATACACTCATCATTTCAAACATAACCAAACCAACCAACAACCTCTTTGACTCCATTTTCCTTTTTTGGGAGAACTACATTAGCCTAAGGCCCTTAAAATAGGGGCTATGTAGGCAACACTTAGTTAGCTCGACCATTCGTTCATTCATCTACTTGATGGATGAACCATATAACCTTTAAACATGACCTAACATAGTCAAAACCACTCCATAACTTACCCTCTTCTTCCCTTTTGGGGAGAACTACATTGGCCTAAGGCCCTTAAAATAGGGGCTATGTAGGCAACACTTAGTTGACACGGGGTCTTTTGAGGTTAGCTCAGCCATTCATTCATTCATCTACCTGATGGACCAACCATATAACCTTTAACCATGACTTAACCTAGTCAAACCCAATCCATAACCTACCCTCTTCTTCCCTTTTGGGGAGAACTACACTGGTCTGAGGCCCTTAAAATAAGGGCTATGTAGACAGCACTCAGTTAACATGGGGTCTTCTAAGGTTATCTCATCCATTAGTTCATTCATCTACCTGATGGACCAACCATATAACCTTTAACCATGACCTAACCTAGTCAAAACCAATCCATAACCTACTCTGTTCTTCCCTTTTTGGGGAGAACTACATTGGCCTGAGGCCCTTAAAATAGGGCCTATGTAGGCAAAACTCAATTGACATAGGGTTTTCTGAGGTTAGCTTAGCCATCCACTCATTGGTTCATTTACCTAATGGACCAACTATCTAAACCAGTCCAAAATCATGCCCACACAACCAGCCTTGACATTGTAAAAGTCACCTTGGACTTCTCATGGGGCACATTGGAGATCACATATATCTCCCTAACAATAACAAACAATACTTGAGATCACTTATATCTCAGCTTGACTCAACCAATGACCTCGGAGATCACAACTATCTCCTCAGACCATGACCACTTTTGAGACAACTTTGCCTTGGTTGTTTTGATTGCATATGCTACCTCACGAATAGTTATAAAATTTTCCACGACCCTCGCACCTATTGTTAGATCACACCCAAGTTTATCCACAATAATTCTGACATTTTTGTGTTTTTGAAGAGCACTTCCTAGCCTGGATACTTGGAACATGATGACCATTAGAGCTACAGCTTTGATCGATCTAACCTAATCAGTTACAACCAAAAAGTTGGGGGCTGGTTAGTTTGATTTTAGTCCTCCTCGACCATTAGAGCTACAACATTGATCATTTAACCCAATCAACTACCACTAATAATCTGGGGACTGGTTATTTAAATTTTAGTGCTCCTTGACCTTACTTGTGACAATTTGACCTACCTATCATGTGAAGTGGTATACGCACAATCTCAACTATTGCAGTGTTCACACTCCAACTTCACCACACCCAAGTTTATCCACAATAATTATGACATTTTTGTGTTTTTGAAGAGCACTTCCTAGCCTAGATACTTGGAACATGATGGCCATTAGAGCTACAACTTTGATCGATCTAACCTAATCAGCTATGACCAAAAAGTTGGGGGCTGGTTAGTTTGATTTTAGTCCTCCTCGACCATTAGAGCTACAACTTTGATCATTTAACCCAATCAACTACCACTAATAATCTGGGGACTGGTTATTTAAATTTTAGTGCTTCTTAACCTTACCTGTGACAATTTGACCTACCTATCACGTGAAGTGGTATACGCACAATCTCAACTATTGCAGTGTTCACACTCCAACTTCACCATACCCATCCATAGCCTATCAAATTAGCAACTGATTTCAACTTCCCTTCTCTTGATTCCCACTTTGAGGGGGAATACCTCATCCCATACGTAGGGCAAACAACATCTATTTTTGTCTTGCATTCTATCAGAACAAACCACAAGACAAAAGGGGTAAATGTAGACACCAATATTGTGTCGACGCCCCCTTGGTCCCCTTCTAACCACTTATACACATTATTAATTTAAAATAAATTACTTATCTTAAATTAATGACTCATATAGACACCTCACCTAGGACACCTCACCTAGACACCTCACCTAGACACCTCGCCCTAAGACCATTTCTTACCCTATGAGTCACCCTTAGACTAAGTCCTTCAAATCCTAACTACCTAACACCTATTCCAACTCTCTAACTAATTATCATGCCTAATAAACCCATCTTTTGACCATTCTCAAATGGAAAATGCACTTGGTGGATGGAGAAATGGGCAGAGGGCTAAAAATAGCCCTTTTACCCATTCTTTCTCCACCGACGTCAGTCAACTGTTGGTCAATGCCAGCAGGATTGCCGACGTTGGTTACTTAACCTGAGCTCTAACATTGAGCTACCCCTAACTCTTTAGAGATTGATGCACACACTCTAAGACCAAGCATTAGACTTTAACTTTCACTCTCCTGGCTATTGAAACTCTACACAAGTCACTCCAGATTGGACTAAAACATTGTATGAGGACCTCGACATCAGCCACAATAGGAATAAGCATTCTAACACCTCTAGTTCTTTACCAAATAGAGGTAATTATTTTGCCTCTCATTTGAGTCTTTTAGACTACGTTAGTAATTAGTTTCCATTTGGTATATCTAAGTATTGTTGAGAGACCAGACCCAACTTCTTCTGTGGAGAGGCTGAAAAGTCTTCCCCTTATCCTTACCCCCTTTTCACACCTATCCTCTACCTTTGCTCTTCCTTAGACCCTATTCACTTTCCTGCAACCCTGCACAAACCTTTAAACTCCCAAACCCTTCTATCAACCATAGACATATTCCAAAACCCATCCAAGGCCCATTGCCCCTATCGACATCGGTAGCATAACCAATGCTGGCATCATTTACCAACTAACATCGATAGAACTACTGATGTTGGTGACTGTGACAGACTAATTACAGAGAATAGGTACGCATTGTCTACTTTCTCTTTCTTAGTCTTTCATCATTTATTTTTATTACAAAAATATTTTCATTAAATAGTGGATTGTCATCCCTTATGGAGCTTTACGCTTCCAAGACCGAGCGTGTAGCTTGGTAGTCCACCATATCTTTTACTAAACATCCTCTTTGTTTAAGTCTTATTCTTATCTACAGGTGTTTCCTCCATAGCCAAAGAGGAGCTCCCACAATACTTGGATATGGTGCACAACTTAATTTGGGTAACGTCAAACCCCAAACCTTTAACTTTAGTTTCTTTTTTTTTTTAATGTAATTAGCAAAAACATAGAGAAACAATGGCCACTAATCATCTAACACTAACCCACTAGGCCTAATTGCCTAAGTATAACCTACTTCATAAAAAAGAAGATATATAATTTGGTGTAGAGGGATGTTGGAGGATTCACTACAAGGTTATTACATAATTTATTTGATTTATAAGGGTGACTAAACACACTTCATGTCTATGATGAAAGATAAGACAATTTTATAAGTCATATTTATATGCACAAAGAGAAGTGGACTATTTAATGACCCATGAAGGCTAACTTGGAACACATTTTTAACTACCAAAGGAAGAATCATTGACCATATTTATAAAATTACATGATTTAAAAAAATTCAACCAGGTTTAAAACAAACTCCACCATGCCATAGTCTTCTTTGAAGATCACCAACCATGGAAGCAACGTATGAAGAGAGTCATGCGTGATATTGTAACTATTATGTGATTGGGTTTTGACCATTATGACCTCTTCATGCCAATTATATGCCAATATTATCTTGTTTCTCTCTTGATTATGGTTCTATATATTTAGTATCATAGTCCATTACAACCATCCCTCACCTGGGTATGAGGAAACTCTACCTAGATTTGTATCTTGTAGACCTCTTGAACTAATAAATGATTTTGTCAACTTCTATATTACTAATTTATTATGTTATTTTATTCCTAATATTAAAATGTGGTAGGTTTCTCTCTCATTTTAGGTCCTTATCTCACTTAGATACTAGTAGGTGTTCTATGTAAGTTGCATCATGTGTAACATGTGTTAGTGATTAAACTTAGATTGGAATATGGCTGGTAAAAGTCTAGGATTAGACCTCCCTTTCATGGCCCTCATGTTCTATCCACATAACATAACATCCATGAAAAAAACTATTTCATAAAATATCTTATAGATAATAGCTCAATTGTTTGTCTATCTCATTAGTGTTGGTTAAGGTCAAAAAGAGTGGATAACTCATGTTGGTGTGTCACACATTTAGATTAGGTTTCCTTTTATGCATAATTACTATCCTTTTTCACCCAAAAAATTAGTACATATTAGTGGTTTCATCTTAATGGATGAATCATGAGAGCTAACCCCATAATATAGAGGTTTAGCCTAGCCATAGGTCACCTATAGCTTTGGGGTAATCCCATGTTACCCCAAACTTAGAGGTAGGTCTGAAAAACCTCCTTCTAAGGTATGGTTTAGAGTGTTAACACTTATCTCCATCTGGTGATGAAATGAGTAGTAGATTCATAGTGTTATTGATTAATGTACAAGAATTCTTGTATTTTAAGTTTGAGAAGCTCATTCATATAGAAGGCCTTAACAAACACCACCATGAGTATTCAAAATGAATGAATCGATGCCTTAGGAAGGTGGGAATATCAATCTAATGCTATTATTTTGAGGTTATTTTGGAATATTCTATAAACTAACCCATCCCAAAGTAGAAACACTCTAATAGTAATTTCATATACCTAGACATGTGAATTGGGATCTCCCTCCCCCTTAAACTTTGGGATGTTAGGTAGAGGAATGTTTTATTAATTTTGAAAAAAATGAATTTAGTTACATAAATGTAATAAATTGTTACATAAAATTTGAAAACTACATATACGTAATAAAAGACAAACTAATTTAAAAATTACTAAATTTGGAAAGATTATAAAAGTGTGAATAACAAAGATAGATTACTTAGCTATAAATTTGAAAACATAGGATAGAGATAGAAATTGTAAAATTGATTGGGAGGCTTTGTGATGATGATGTGATTCAGGAAAAGTGTTTTTCTTAACTCTTGGACAAGGCTTCTAGAATTGGACAAGGGTGGTGAGTGTAATTATTCTTAAGAGACGTTGAGGTCCTATGAGGAGTTGATCCCTATTACTAATATGATAGGTTCACTTCACCTATGTGTTCTATTATACTATGTGGGATATTTCCATTTATTGCAAAAAACCACTATGTGCCTTCTTCATTTTTAACCCTACATCAATTGATAAAGAATGATAAAATAGATAAAATATAATAAGGGTAAAGTGGTTGATGTTTCACTAGACCTGAAAACCCCTTGTATTAAGCACTAACTACATACCAATACTCCTAAGAATGATCAAATTCCATGTAGTTATCTTATGATATGGTGGTGCATGTAAAATAATAGTGTAATTCCAAATACATGTGTAAATATGGTGTATTTTTGTGCCTCAAACATGCATTTTAACTTATTTAAGTGTATGAAGACTTATATAATGGGTACTAGGGTCATATGGACTATGTATTGGGAAAATAGATCTTTTTCTCTCAATGTGTAGTTAGATGTTCTAGTTTTCTCCATGTGTGAGCCAATTCTAAAAAATGGCTTGAAATTATGGATTTATAGTGATCAATTCATAATTCCTTTATATGGGTCTTATTAAAAATGTGAAAAAACATATTTCATGATTTTGAATTTGATCAATTAGTTTTTATTTGGTGTGAGGAAATTATAGGTAGAACTAGACAAGACTAGGGAGTAAGATAGTCCAAATGGCATGACCTTGTCTAAAGATCAAATATAGTTGAGAAATGATTATGGATTAGTCAAGGGATAATATTTAGATATTATTTTATGATTTATGAATGGGCCATCTACATAGAAGATGAAGTAATAGTGGTCAAAATACTATGAAATGAGGCATGAGATAAGTGTGTATGAGTCATCATAAGTTAATTGTGTCATATTACATATTAATTTATGTGTATAAATTTCCCCCCATTATAATCTAGTAATGTATAAAAATAAAAATTAATAGAGTAAAAGGAAAAGTGTGTACGTGAACATAATTATGAGGAACAATCATAAATGTAAGGCACAATCTTGAACTATGTTTCATGCAAAACATAAAATGAAACATGTATAAAATCATTCCTTAATATTAAAATCAATAAGTAAATTAAATTAAACTTATATGTATAGTAACAAGGAATAAATACACCTGAATAGTTATGTAAACCATTATGGTTTTTGTTGCAAAACATTGGTGATTGGAAAGGATAAGACCATTGGAAAGTTATTCTTCATTGTTGAGAATAGATTGTGTTGATGGTTTTATTGACATAGAAACAACTTAGGTAAGGGTTTTTTGGCCCTATCTCTCTTGAAAGGATAATTTCATGAATAAATCTCCCCAAGGTCTTGGTTACCATGTCTTGGTACACATGTTAACCTAGTTGGATCATTACGACCATTCCATTTTAAGGGGTTTTAGTGAGTATTTAAAAATAATCATATACATTGTAAATAAATATTTTATGCCTAGATAAAAAAACTTAATGATTTAATTACATGAATGCAACTAATTCATACACTTTTATAGCATAGAATATTGAATAGTGTGAAAACATTTATAAACAAAGAAGCATGCAATCAAGATAAAGAGTTAGATTCATATTATAAATCATAAACTAAATTAACAAAGCTATGAAAAAGAAAAATAAAAAGAGGGAAGGGTAGGGATAAAGAAAAAATATATTGTTCTTTAATGGATTTTATATGTTCCTCTAAAATATATGAGTCCATAGATAAACCAATCTTTAGTTGAGCCAGACCTAGTACAACTCTAACTAAGGATGGTGCAAGAGTCTGTGGAACAAAGTAGTAGAGCCAAAGAGGAAATTAAGGTCACCATATACATTCACATACCAAGTCTATCAAATGACAAAACTTTTAGATAAATATAAATACATTAAAGGGATAAATTGAGATTTCATTAGATACTCATGTGAGTTACAAACATGGCTTTGAAACAACCTCAACTCAAAAAACTATTCTAGAAAGTAGGAAAAATACATGAAATAAAGTGACTAGACGATTACTCTAATGTTAAGACCAAAAGGAATCAAACCATGCATAATCTCACTAATCCTAAAAATATCATGCCTTATCATAATATAGGATTTGATCTTATATAGACACATAGGTCCATGGAGTTTCAAACTCAAATTCACCCACTAATGGGGTAGTTATAGAAATCATCAATGTGGTGGGTCCACTTAAGATGAATTGAGATGAATCCCCCATAGTTATATCATGAAAATATTAGGTATCATGCTTGATTGAATTGGGAATGAATGTTTTCAAGAGAATGAAGTAGATATTACATTGGGATTGCTGGCTACGTAGGTCTTATGTGGTTAGGTTCCATACCTCTTGTAGTTAGGGGCCATGCCTCTTTAAGGGTAAATTTGTATTTTATGTTCATTAAAGAAAGTTTTTAGGGTGGGACTTGATTTATTATATATTTATCCACTGACCCACACCTCTCAATAACTTAACTAATTAGAGCCATTCTACAATTCATTCTACCCTTCAGATTGGATGCATAGTCTAATTTCAACTTTTGATAATTTTTATGGCCAAATGGACCATAAATATTGGTCCTTATTAATTTTATAACATCATCACTACCACATGGATATCTCTTGGCTTCACATTCATTTTCCTTTTTGGGGTTATTATCTAGATTTGATGGGTCCCACTTTACCACTTAACAACTTGTCGACATCCCCAAGCTTTACTCTATTGTCTATCTTTATCATTACTATGGTCACATGGTTGCTTTTTGGCCTCATAGGCTCTATTTTGTCTTGGTAAAACATAATCAGCTTCTTGAGTTCTACTTTATCTTAGGTAAATGTTGTAATCATTTTAAGCTCTTAGGATTTTGAGAGGTTGATTACGGCACCTTCTCAAGGCCTTGGGGTAATACGACTTTGAATTTCAAGTTAATAATTTAATTCCCTTAAGGTTTTGAGGTTATGAGCTTCTAAGTTAATTCCTTAGTTCTTCTAAATGCCATGCCTCTAAGAGGATGCCACATGGAATCTTCTTGGGGTTATGAGGCCTTAAAAAGACTTAGTCATTTTTTCAAATATATTTAGCTTTGTAGCCATGTGTCAAAGAGATTTATATACATGGAAGAATTTTGAGGTCCTATGAATATTGTAAAACCTATGATAAAATAATAAAATCATCTAAGAATTTCAAAAAATTAAGTTGAGCCAAGGAAATTTTATTCAAGAATTAGTCGTTTAAGATAGGAATTGAAAATTAGCCATTAACATAAAACTAAGATTTAATATTAAACATTCAAATGAAAAAAGTATATAAAAAATGATAAAATGTTTTAAAATAAAGGGAAATATAATTTAAAGGTTTAAAATAAACTTGGAAGTTAGATGGTAATGTTCATAATTAGAATATTAAACTAAATTAAGACAAAGGCATTAGAAATGAGCATGAACTATCATTTTTAACTTAACATTTATTAAACTAGTAGACCATCCCTACCCCACAGAAAAATATTAGATAAGAAAATAGGGTCCAATTTTTTATTTTAGAAATGGGGCATGTTGGAGAAGGTAATAAAAAATTGCACTATTGTTGATATATACTCTAGATTATCTAAATAAATCTATAATATTTAGTGTAGAGTAATTTCTTACTCTACACCATATTTAATTTATTTATTTTTTATTCAAGCGCTGCAATTTTGGTTGCTACGCATCTTGGATAAAGCCATAGAGTTTTGAAGCAGAGGACGGGTTTATTTTTCCTAAGTGTCGAAGTACAGCGGAGGCTAAATTGAAAATTAGCCATTAACATAAAACTAAGATTTAATATTAAACATTCAAATGAAAAAAGTATATAACAAATGATAAAATGTTTTAAAATAAAGTGAAATATAATTTAAAGGTTTAAAATAAACTTGGAAGTTAGATGGTAATGTTCATAATTAGAATATTAAACTAAATTAAGAAAAATGCAAAGGCATTAGAAATGAGCACGAACTATCATTTTTAACTTAACATTTATTAAATTAGTAGACCATCCCTACCCCATAGAAAAATATTAGATAAGAAAATAGGGTCCACTTTTTTATTTTAGAAATGGGGCATGTTGGAGAAGGTAATAAAAAATTGCACTATTGTTGACATATACTCTAGATTATCTAAATAAATCTATAATATTTAGTGTAGAGTAATTTCTTACTCTACACCGTATTTAATTTATTTATTTTTTATTTAAGTGCTACAATTTTGGTTCCTACGCATCTTGGATAAAGCCATAGAGTTTTAAAGCAGAGGACGGGTTTTTTTTGCCTAAGTGTCGAAGTACAGCGGAGGCTAAATTGAAAATTAGCCATTAACATAAAACTAAGATTTAATATTAAACATTCAAATGAAAAAAGTATATAACAAATGATAAAATGTTTTAAAATAAAGGGAAATATAATTTAAAGGTTTAAAATAAACTTGGAAGTTAGATGGTAATGTTCATAATTAGAATATTAAACTAAATTAAGAAATATGCAAAGGCATTAGAAATGAGCATGAAATATCATTTTTAACTTAACATTTATTAAACTAGTAGACCATCCCTACCCCATAGAATAATATTAGATAAGAAAATAGGGTCCACTTTTTTATTTTAGAAATGGGGCATGTTGGAGAAGGTAATAAAATATTGCACTATTGTTGATATATACTCTATATTATCTAAATAAATGTATAATATTTAGTGTAGAGTAATTTCTTACTCTACATTGTATTTAATTAATTTATTTTTTATTAAAGCACTGCAATTTTGGTTCCTACACATCTTGGATAAAGCCATAGAGTTTTGAAGCAGAGGATGGGTTTATTTTGCCGAAGTGTCGAAGTACAGCAGAGGCTACCAAGTGTCATCCTTAGAGCATGGTTAATTTTTCCCTTTTGTTCCTTTCATTTTAATTTTGGCCTAAGTATTGGATTCAAGTGGAATCAACCAAGTGTCACTTTCTGGGAGACGAAGATGGACAGCTGGCCACTTTCGAGGCCCCTTTTGTATCTTTCCAAAAAATCATGAATTTTGCCACGTAGCCAATATCAATTAAGCAGAACGCACCATGTGTCAACATCTGCATATCATAGAGGCACCCATGCTTCATTCCACCTTTTGACAAAGACTTTCAACGAGCCAAGCTTCGAAGCAGTGAAAGCCACCATGTGTCATTATCTGGGAGACCTTAGTCCAACACTTTTGTTCAAAGTGCATAAAGGTATCATTCATTTTGTTAAGTATTGAAGTGCAGCAAAGGTTTCCAAGTGTCACCTTTTGAGTCCCTCTCTACTCCATCCCCAAAGAAAGTGAAAGGCATCACATACCCCAATAGGAGTAGTGGAGGTCACCGCATGTCAACCTTCAAGGAACCACCTTCGAGCCCAATTGCCGAATAAATATTGTGGTGGGTCTCAGATGATATTTCAAAGGACTGAGGAAGTGCCGAGTGTCAACAAGTGAAGATTTCCACGTGCACCCATCCTTTCTTAAGGGTTGCCAAGGCAAAGAACACACTGAGTTATGTTTTAGTAAAGCTGCAAAGTATCAAGGAAGCGGAGTGTGATAGGTGTCAAAGGCAGAGCGTTCCTCAATGGAATATAAAGAAAGCAGAAGCGGCCAAGTGTCATCCTCTGGGGATTTCTATATCAAAAGGAGAGAAATGCCATAGATTGACTAAGTGTCCTCATGTCTACCTATCTGCTATAGCAGAGAGGGAGGGAAAATAGGTAGAAGTTATTCTTGGTAGATAGAATAGTGCACCAGGTAGATTTTTGGGGCTTACGAGTATTGAAGGCACCATCTGTTTGTGTCCTAATAGCGGAGATAGAGTAGACATTTGAGCAGCCAAAGAGGTGGTGGAATGAGGAATTTCAGGTGTAAAGAAAGGTACTAGACATGGATTGCCATGTCGTAGTAAGGGTAGTTCCTAATAAGACTAGAATGCATCCAAGGCATTGAATGCGTTGTCTATTTTGTCTCTTGCGAGTGAGGGATAGAGTGAAATTGCGTGGGAAAGGAAATGATACCAAGCGGCATCCGAAGCTATATAAGCAAGATTATAAAATCTAAAAGGGGGGAGAGATTTTTGATAGTTTAGAATTATTGTAATTTCGATCAATAATATCATTTTCTCTTGTCTTGATTTCCTAAAGTTGTAAAGTTGATATAATCATGCATGTTTCTATGCCCTTTATGTGGCTGAATGAATTAAGGGAATTTAAGCTCCATGCCTTGGTTGGTGTTATCTATGTCATTTACATAGTAGTCTATGCTTTAGATTCACTAGTGTTGTACTTGGAAATGTTATTTGCTTTTGTCTCATTTTTTGGAATCTGAAGTTCTACATAACTATGCATGACTTCTACACCTCTTATGTGATTTAAGGGTTGTATTAAGAAGATTGAACAATATGCCTTTGTTGACAATTCTTGTATCTCAGCAAAACACTCCCCTATTGTGAGCCTCTATTTTTGTTACTCTAGTCATTTACATTGATCATGCACCTGTCTGCTCTTAAATGTAATTGAATCATATAATAGTTTCTCTATGCTCAAGTTAGGATTAGGATTACTCTTAGGTGCATTGCCATAGTTAGGTTTCAATTACTACATTTTGCATTTTTGTTTAGTTCCTATCCCTTTTCCCCAACACCTATAAAATAGAAGAGACCAGCTTCTTTAAAACCTGGAGATTGTTTCAAGCCACACTGTCCCATAGCTTGAAACTTCCCATTGTTGATTGGCTAAGACCTAGCATAATTTTACGCCATCAATAATTTTTGGCACGCCCGGTGGGACTCATCTTTCAAGGAAGTTGGAGAATTCTTGGTGTATTCTTCAGCCAATCAGCCTTTGGAAGTTTTTCATCAAGACCAATAATGACTTTGAGTCATCAGTTGATCAAGTAGTATCATCAAGAAATTTGTTTGGTATGTATAGCTCTGTAACTCATAGCTATGAGTCTTATTCTCCTTATATATTTAATCAAGAATAGGCTTTTACTGGAACTATGTCAAGTAATAAGGATGCAAATGATTATGAGCTATACCAATCTTATGACCAGTCTCCCCAATACGCCACATGTCATGTCCAACCTGGCCTTATTTTCACCTTCAAAAAAGCATTATTGGGATTCTAAAGATATGTGTTAGAACTCGACAACAAAATGGAATATGGCCAAGAGACCCCTTGTCATGTCATCTATCAAGTAAGGGAAGCAATTGACCTGATCAAAAGTGAGTGGGACCCCATCGAAAGGGAAAATTGGCAAGAGCTTACATATGAAATGTTGGAGGTGTGTGGATTGATTGCATTTATAGAAGAGAGGCTAAGCATTCATGAGAACCAATCTTTCCAAGTCTACCAAACTTCATATCCACCACCACAAATCCCATATCAAACATATGGCACCCCTATTCATGAGCAAGGTCAAACCTATCAAGATCATTTCCCCAATAATGTAGAGTCTATGAAAGCAGCAAGGGAAGAGGTCTCCAAACTCTCACCTCCCCCTCAAGACCCTTCTACCCTTCCTTAAGAGGCTGCTTGTTTTCCATCACAGCCTTCTTCTTCATCCTTTTTTGAAGAAGAGTATATTTTGAAGGAGGTAGCTAAGTATGTAGAGGAGTATGCTCAATTCATGGCTAGTCAAGAGGATTCCAGAAGTAGAGATGAGGAAGAAATCACCATAGGCACCCCCTTTGATGAGCAAGTGGATAAGCCACAATCTTTTTCCTTAACTCCAGATGAGGAGGAGATCATTTCTAACTTCTTCCTTGCTTTGCAAAAAGACATGGAGGAGTATGAATACTCCCTTGATCAAACCATTGAGATAGGAGACAATATCATTCAAGAAGGATATGGAGAAGATGACTATGACACTCATCTGAGTATGCAGGAAGCATGTCAGCTTTCAGATTCATCCTTTCAAGAGGATGCAGTCATCATAGAGCATGATGATGAAATAAAGCTGGAATTTGAAGGAGATGAGCCAAGAGACAATGGATATCAAAAGGCACAAAGTGAGGAATCAATAGCCAATGATTTCTTGATGACACTTGGCAGCATGAAGAACTAGAATTCGGTGGGCATTAAAGGACAAGAAGAGTTCATAGATGTCAAATACATGATTTGCTCAGACTTGTTCGAGTGTAGGCAGACCCGTGTGGCTGGTATAGTGAACATTCCATCAATGACATATGTGTTGCAATCACTGGTATGGCAACACAAGTTGGCTCATCATAAAGAGGATGTGGGAAAGTTTGTTTTTGATCCTAGAGGAAAATGAGGATTTGTAATTAATGTAGTTAGGTAGTTTCCATTTTTGCATCACTTTGTTTTGTTTTTTTACTTTCCCACTTTCTTTTAAAATAAGTGTTTTAAATGCAGAGTCAGCGTCTTAGGAATTTTTTAATTCTTTATTTTTGCTGCAATAAATGCTTCCCCAAATCTTTCAAGATTTCTAAGGTACCTTGCACCACATAACATGTCCACCTTATCGTTTCCTAAATATTGAGTAGGATTTGCTAACGGTCACCCAAAATTAATGCCATTTGGGACTTGATCGGCCCATAAATACCCCCTTAGCAGATTTTAAAGTTTACAACTCTCAAGCATTCCTGTGAAAAATACCTTACTCATTTGCAATTATTAGCACCTAGTGAAATTGTTTTAGCAAGCATGTTTTTATCTTGAGCGAAGTTCGTATCAGATATTACACAAGAGATATAAAGATGGCTGGAGTATCATCATCCCAACAAGGAGCAGGGGCACCGAGATATCTTGACAGATTGTTGGCAAGCAGATCATATGCTGCTGCTCCCACACAGCCACCAAAAAACTACCCAAGAACCAAAGCCCTAAGAGTCGGCCAAACCAGTGACCCATCCAAAGTTAGGGACTATGCAAATGGAATCATGGACTTGATTCTACAAAGAGCTAGCCCCAAGAAACTTAGAGAAGGGGCACACAAAAGGTGCCTACAAAGAGCCTAGGAAAGGTAATATGAAACATTCGAGATGAGGATCTGGACCTCCCAACTTTCTCAATTTGTTGTCCCAACTATGTACCCATGTCTGGATATAATTGAGCTATGTGAAAACTTGCTCCATCCATAATCATGCTCCATCCAACAAGGCCCCGTAATGCTATAAGTCACCCCTCAAGTGATCAGAGACATGCTTGCCTTGTGGTATGATGATACTGCCACCTTCCCTACTATTGAAAGGGTGTAGAGGACATGGGCAAACGTCAATACTCAGGCCAAGTTTCTGAGGTCTGAGTTGTAAATAGCAGATGGTGACATAATGGTGCTTACCCTCCCCACTTCAAGGACTCATTTCATGCCTGCCAGCCAAGATGAACTATCGATGATGGCTCTCATCTTTGGCATGAAGGATGATGCGGCAGTATACGCAGAGCAAATGGCCATCCTCTTTAGGCTAAAAATAGTTGACAAGATGCAAGAGTACTATCTTGAATTTTTTTAGCACCTTACCTTCTCGATGGTCGAGCAGTTGACCTAATTTAGGGCAAAAGGAATATTTAGGTATTCTTCCTTTCTATTCCACCTCATTCTGCACCAAAACTCTGACCTTTTCTCCCAATTTATGAGCCTGAACCTATATGACCCAGTCTTTGACCCCCAACGAACCATCCCTATGTCCACATGGACACATATTTTATCAAAAACTAGTGACACATGACTTTTTGGAATTATTTATCACCCCTGTTCTTCATTGCCTCAACCCTGAGCCTGTTATAAACAGGTTATTCCCAAGTGTCACTAACCTCCTAGTTAGTTGTCCCATCCCATGTGATTACTATTTTGGGGCCCATCACACGCCCTTAAGGGTCTATGGATTTTGTGGGGAGTCAATATTGATACCAATTTTTTTGACTCCTCAATTAGCATTCTTAGAAATTGCTAGGCAAGTGTCTATGGTGGACAATGAATACAGTTCTAAAAATAAGAAGAGGAGAATGTATAATCTCTCATGGATGGTAGGAAATGTAAGCATGGAGGCCAAAGAAGCTGAGATCATGTTGCTAAGGAGGCTGACCTCCCTCAGCTTCCTATTAATAGAATACAAGTGGGTTTATGACCTAGCAAATTACATAGCCGGCGTAGTAAGGACAAACAAAATTGGAACCAAGATTGTGCATGAAAGCTGCCCCTATTAGGAAACTAGGAAAAATCCTGTGGAAGACACCCTGGTCTCTATGTTGAGTTAATAGACTTGCCTCTCCCACTGAATAGGCCATGGGAGACCTTTTATGATAAATAGAGGGAGTATGATCCTAAGGCCAGGATGACCTCTGGATTGAGAAGAACGCTAAGGAACAAAGGCTGGGATGCAGAGAAAAGTGAAGCCTATTGGAGATAAAGGAAAGAAATCTCCCAGACCACCCATACTTTTGGTGGCATGGACTCAAATGAAAGGTGGGAAGAACTTTGGGATGAATGGCATCCATCCCCTATTTCTATCCTAGACACAAGCCCAACACCAACACTTAGGGTAGAGCAGGAAGCTGTAGCAGGTCCAAGCCAATAGCTGCAGACTTCAGAGCAAGCTACAGCTGCTACAAAACAAGCCACAAATACCATAGATTAGCAAATAAGTGTGGCATCCACACCACCATAGGCTTCTACATCAGTGAGAGAAATTGAAGTCCCTAGTTCCCTGCAAGCACCACCAACAACAATAGAAGCAGAGGGTAGATAAACATAGCCTAAGGTAGAGACACCCAAAAAAAGGAGAAGGGTACAGTTCCAATTAGATCCAGAGGAGGAGGAACCTTCAATGCAAACCACAACAACCTCCCCATAGGTAAGTATTCCTCCCCCTCCTCCCTCTCAACCTATTCCCCACCCTACCAGCTTAGTGCCTTCATCTAGCCAAGTGGCTTCTCCTACCACTGCTACCATTCCCATCTCATGAGCCACTCCCTCATTAGCACCTCAAGCCCTCACATTATCCCATTTTTCCCCTTCCATTCCTAGAAAGATGTCCCTACAACTCACCCCTACACAAATGGTCTCTATCTTGAGTTAACAGACTTACCTCTCCCACTGAATAGGCCATGGGAGACCTTTTATGATAAATAGAGGGAGTATGATCCTAAGGCCAGGATGACCTCTAGATTGAGAAGAATGCTAAGGAACAAAGGCTGGGACGTAGAGAAAACTGAAGCCTATTAGAGATATAGGCAAGAAATCTCCCAGACCACCCATAATTTTGGTGGCATGGACTCAAATGAAAGGTGGGAAGAAATTTGGGATGAATGTCATCCATACCCTATTTCTATCCTAGACACAAGCCCAACACCAACACTTAGGGTAGAGCAGGAAGCTGTAGCAGGTCTAAGCCAATAGCCACAGACTTCAGAGCAAGCTGCAGCTACCACAAAACAAGTCACAACTACCGTAGAGTAGTAAAGAAGTGTGGCATCCACACCACCATAGGCTTCTACATCAGTGAGAGAAATTGAAGTCCCTGGTTCCCTGAAAGCACCACCAACAAAAATAGAAGCAGAGGGTAGACAAACATATCCTAAGGTAGAGACACCCAAAAAAAAGAGAAGGGTACAGTTCCAATTAGATCCAGAGGAGGAGGAAACTTTAATGCAAACCACAACAACCTCCCCATAGGTAAGTATTCCTCCCCCTCCTCCCTCTCAACCTATTCCCCACCCTACCAGCTTAGTGCCTTCATCTAGCCAAGTGGCTTCTCCTACCACTGCTACCATTCCCATCTCATGAGCAACTCCCTCATTAGCACCTCAAGCCCTCACATTACCCCATTTTTACCCTTCCATTCCTAGAAATATGTCCCTACAACTCACCCCTACACAACCAATGGCTCTCTAATATAGCTTGTTTTAAGGATTTCCTTTTGCAGGGGGACATATTACGTCCCCTTCCACCTTCCAGATGTAGGCTAACACTGCTAAGAGGGCAAGAGAAGCCCGATTGGAGAAGAAGAGGAGTAAAGAAAATAAAGTACTAGTGGTCCCACATTTGAGGTCATAATTTGACCCCATTCAATAGAAGCTAATGGTGACCCATTTATCACCCAATGTTGCTAAGCCAAGTGAGAAAATGCATCCAGAGGACTACACCATGAATGCAATGGCCATAGACATGTCCCTGTTCAAGCCTTAAGACAGAGTTGAGCTACTGACCAAATCCACTTCTACAATCATAGAAGATTACTTAAAGAAATCAAGGAGATTGCAAAAGATGGAGGCCAATTTAGCCTAGGAGAAGGCATACTGTAATAGTTTGGCCAAACAAATAAACTAGAAGGACAATGAGATAGCTAGTCTACAAAAATAGTTGCAAGATATTATTTCCCTCTAAACTCAATGGGAAATTCTGGCCCAAAGTGATTCTTTAAAGGCAGAGCTTGTGCTCGTGAAATATGTAGCTATAGTTCTAAGGTAGGAAAATGCAATGTTGTAGGGAAGAGTCAAAGGACTCTAACTGTAGGTTACCCAATCATAGCAAGGGATGTTAGAAAAATAGAATAAGGCTCTAGCTTTTCAAGTCCAGCTCCAAGCTAAAAAGTAGAGAATTGTGCAACTGACAATTGAGCTAGCCAATAGACCTAAAGGTGGCAGAGTCACGTAGTTAGTGAAGAATCTCTATGAGTCAGTGTGGGCAAGGATCTCTTCTGAGATTATCTAGCTCAGGCCACTTTTCACCTTCTTATGCAATGCATAGTAGCTGTGTGAAAGAGTAGAAAATCCAGTGTAGTATTGGTAGCCATGGGGATCCTTGATAGAATGGCCACCATGAAGTAGATCAATGAAGAACTCAGTCATAATGTCACAGCCAATAGTTGTAGAAGCTACCTCAATGTCGTGAAGGAAGGCATCGGTGAGATGAAGCAACACATTGAAGATTTGGTGCAACTAGGCTTGCCTTCCCCATTTCTAGATGCGAGGATGGTCCTGATGGCCGATCAGCTCCAACCATTTCTATTGGCTAAACAAAGGGACTAGACAATTTTCTAGAGCTTGTAGGATGATTCCTCAGCTTTGGAGGTTGAGACTATTTTGATTCCTATTTTCTGGCTAGAATCTAAGCTAAAAGCCATTGCCCAGGTCCTACAAACCTTCTCGCACAAAGATATCATTAGCTTAGACCTGGATTTTGATGAGATGCAAAGTAAACAAGGATTATCTAACCATGAGTGGTCTATCTTCCAAATAGCTCTTTTAAAGCTATAAATTTTGAAATTTTGATCGAGTGGGAGTCAAATTCTTTTTGAGCAGGCTCAAAATTCTTGATGGTCACCAATAACTATAGAGTAATTTATTACTCTACATCATATTTAATTTATTTATTTTTTATTTGAGCACTATAATTTTGGTTCCTGCGCATCTTGGACAAAGCTATAGAGTTTAAAAGTAGAGGACGGGTTTGTTTTGCCTAAGTGTCGAAGTGTAACAGAGGCTACCAAGTGTCATCCTCAGAGCACGGTTCCTTTTTACCTTTTGTTCATTTCATTTTAATTTTGTCCTAAGTATTGGATTCAAGTGGAAGTAGCCAAGTGTCACTTTCTAGGAGATGAAGATGGAAAACTGGCCACTTTTGAGGCCCCTTTTGTAGCTTTCCAAAAAATCATGGATCATGCCATGTACCCAGTAGCAGTTAAGTGAAATGCACCAGATGTCAGCATCTACATATCATAGAGGCACCCATGCTTCATTCCACCTTTTGACAGAAAATTTCATCAAGCCAAGCTTTGAAGTAGTGGAATCTACCACGTGTCATTATTCGAGAGACCTTGGTCCAATGCTTTCATTCAAAGTGCATAAAGGCATCATTCATTTTGCTAAGTATCGAAGTGCAGTGAAGGCTGCCAAGTGTCACCTTCTGAGTCCCTCTCTACTCCATCCCCAAAGAAAGCGGAAGGCACCACATACCCCAGTAGGAGCAGTAGAGGTCACCATGTGTCAACCTTTGAGGAACCACCTTTAAGCCCAATTGCTGAATAAAGATTGTGGTGGGTCTTAGATGATATTTCAAAGGACCAAGGAAGCACCGAGTGTTAACAAGTGAAGACTGCCATGTGTGCCCATCCTTACTTAAGGGTTGCCAAGGCAAAGAATGCACTGAGTTATGTTTCAGTAAAGTTGCAAAGTATCAAGGAAGTAGAGTGCAACAGGTGTCGAAGGTAGAGCATTCCTCAACATAATATAAAGAAAGTGGACGCGGCCAAGTGTCATCCTCTAGTGCTTTCTAGATCAAAAGGAGAGAAATGTCATAGATTGACTAAGTGTCCTCGTGTCTGCCTATCTACTACAGTAGAGAGGGAGGGAAAATAGGCAGAAGTTATTCCCAGTAGATAGAATAGTGCATAGAGTAGAATTTTAGGGCTTATGAGTATTGAAGGTGCCATCTGTTTGTCTCCTAACAATGGAGACAAAGTAGATAGTTGAGAAGCCAAAGAGGTGATGGAACAAGGAATTTCAAGTGCAAAGAAAGGTACTAAACATGGATTTCCATGCCATAGTAAGGGCAGTTCCTGATAAGACTAGAATGCATCCAAGGCATTGAATGCACTATCCATTTTGTCTCTTGTGAGTGAGGGATAGAGTGAAATTGTGCAGGAAAGGAAATGACACCAAGTGGCATTCGAAGCTATATAAGCAAGATTATAAAATCTAAAAGGGGGGGAGATTTCTGATAGTTTAGACTTATTGTAATTTTGACCAGTAATATCATTTGCTCTTGTCTTGATTTCTTGAAGTTGTAAAGTTGATATAATCATGCATGTTTCTATTCCCTTTATGTGGCTAAATGAATTAAGGGAATTTAAGCTCCATGCCTTGGTTGGTGGTATCTATGTCATTTACATAGTAGTCTATGCTGTAGATTTTCTAGTTTTGTGATTAGAAATGTTATTTGCTCTTGAATGCACTATCCATTTTGTCTCTTGTGAGTGAGGGATAGAGTGAAATTATGCGGGAAAGGAAATGACACCAAGTGGCATCTAAAGCTATATAAGCAATATTATAAAATCTAAAAGGGGGGGAGATTTTTGATAGTTTAGACTTATTGTAATTTTGACTAGAAATATCATTTGCTCTTGTCTTGATTTCTTAAAGTTGTGAAGTTGATATAATCATGCATGTTTCTGTTCCCTTTATGTGGCTAAATGAATTAAGGGAGTTTAAGATCCATGCCTTGGTTGGTGTTATCTATGTCATTTACATAGTAGTTTATGCTATATATTTTCTAGTGTTGTGATTAGAAATGTTATTTGCTTTTGTCTCATTTTTTGGAATCTGAAGTTCTACATAACTGTGCATGACTTTTGTGCCTCTTATGTGATTGAAGGGTTCTATTAAGAAGATTGAACACTATGCCTTTGTTGACAATTCATATATCTCAGTAAAATAATCCCCTATTGTGAGCCTCTTTTTCTATTATTCTAGTCATTTACATTGATCATACACCTGTCTGCTCTTAAATGTAATTGAATCATATAATAGTTTCTCTATGCTCAGGTTAGGATTAAGATTAATCTCAGGCACATCGCCATATTTAGGTTTCAATTCCTACATTTTGTGTTTCTATTTAGTTCCTATCCCTTTTCCCCAACACCTATAAAATAGAAGAGACCAACTTCTTTAAAACCTGGAGGTTGTTTCAAGCCACACTATCCCACAGCTTGAAACTTCCCATTGTTGATTGGGTAAGACCTAGAGAAATTTTACGCCATCAAAATTTAGTTCTTACATATAAATAATAAGAATTATATACAAATGATTACTTGAGATAAAATCAAAATAACAAAATAAATAAATTATGCCTCCAACTATGGCATACTCAGCTCTAATACCACCAAATAGCATCTATGTGTGTGATCAAGTGATTAATTCATTTTGTTTGCATGCACACAGAATATTTTAGATTTTTATAAATGATAAGAACTTGTGAAAGGAAATATCTAGTGTTTTAGCATGGAGGGATGGTGTGGGAATTTATCTAATTCTAGATAGGCACCTATATCCCCAATAGATATACCCTTCATCTCTTCCTAAGGCATTGATCCACTTTTGACTAGGATGGAAATCCTATGGTGGAGCTTTCTAAGATCACCCTTTCAAGGAATTTTTTGTATTTTGGATCAATTATTTTTGCATGTATACTTTAATTTTTATATCTATGGATGGTTTGGGACCAATCCATAGGTTCAAGGAAAATTAGAAAGTTAGTGATCAGTTAAGACAAACCCAATAAATATAATTCTAAATTTTATTTAGATGTGTCAATTAAGTTTATATATGAATTTAAAGGAGAAAAAAACCTTTTTAAATCCAAAAATTTTATTTTAAATCATTGGCCTTTATAAATCTAAAAATGCACAAGAAAATCATAGCAATTCACACAAATGTTCAAGAAAGGTTTTTGTTCATGTTCTTGAGTGCCATTGATGCTAACTGCACAACATGTCATTCATTTCATTTATTTGATTAATGAGTTAACCTAAAATAAAATAGATAAGGACCAAATAAAATAAAACAAGAAATGGAAAATAAACTAACAAGGGGTGAGAAGGAAAAATTTAGAAAGGAAATAAGAAAGGAAAAGATAAATTATTCATAGAGGTTCTCAAGAAAATACACACTTAAAACTAGTTATACAGCTATTTTTTCTAGGATTTTGAGAAGGGAAAGGATAATATTACTTTCTTATATGTTATCATCTATGTTTTTGGATACTATCCCATACATATTTGTGTATGTTCTCTTCATGTAATTCAAGAAAACTAGGAATGCAAAATTATACATTATGTTTATATCTAGATTATAGAAAGCATGATATGGTTTGAGAAATACCTCTACCCAAACATTAAATTATGGTAAGAGATAGGGTCAAGTAACTATACATACCAAATTTCTTAGAATATCTAGCCTAAAATTGGCATGTTTTTTATGGTAAATAGTTTGCATACCCATGGTTAACTACTATTTGACCATAATGGATGTCATGGTAACAACTTGATGTTTAACTTTATTTCCAAGGAGGCATGGGAATGGTTCTTCCCATATTGATGATCTCTTGACCTTGTCATCAAATGTTTAACTGTGTAGAGTTGAGTTGAATAAAATAATTCACATCTTAAATCTTCATGAGCATGAATTTTTCATCTAGGCCACTATGTTTATGACTTCCCAATTATAGCTTGACTACCTCTACTATTGAGAGGAACATTCAAGTATTATCAATTATTTTTAAGGTATTAATGAATTAAGGAGAGATATCATAAATTTAAATATTTTCTAGTTCATTTTCCTCTAAGGGATATCCACCTTCTTCTTAGTTTTCTTCTTCTTTATACCATCAGTTTGGCTCAACATTATCTTCTTCAAGTTTATCCTCTTCTAATGATGAGGGGGAAGACAAACTATGTCCACTGAGATGTTTATCATCTTGGACTAGTTTTTAAAATATAGGAGTAACAACAAAGGGAAATAATGTTTTAGATGCATCACATGCATCTTCTTCATTCAATAGCTCCAAATCCTCTAATTTTTATTCTGATTGATTCTAGGATATGTTAGATTGTTCATTTTATGTAGGTATCTCTTCACCAATTTGATTTTTAGATGCTAATTTTTTTTTCAAGAATTTTTTCTTACTCATCTTAGATTTCATCATCACCACTATTTTATCCTCCAAATAATGGATTGGGATTGTGAAATGAGATGTTCTCGACATGCATGATTAGCTCAATGTTAGCAGCATAGCCAAGTTCATATAATCCAAATGGTACATTTGGTTATGCAGTAACATAGATTGAATTATGCATCATCCAATGATATTCCCCTAAAAAAATAGAATTTTATTAATAATATAACCCAAAGATAGTGAATCACTAAAATAATATGAATCAACCTACTAATTATACACATAATAAACTAAGTTACATGTATTAAAAGAGTAAGTAGGGATCTCATTCATTACAAGGAGGTTTTGTTGAGTGAAGGCTTGGGGAAATACTTCATTACAAGGCACACATTGATCCATGGGATGAATTATAAGCATGATACTCAAAGGATCCTAAGCATGAGTGTAATTATATCCCAAGGAATAGGACTGATAGGTATCAAATCCATGAATCATTGAATGTTCTCTATATTGATAGCCTCTTGGTAGACCAATGATAATGATGCAAGAGTGGATGGGTTCATCCTAATGAAAATGGTAATTATAGGATCTAGTGAATTTATATATTATCTAATAGTTACATCCTCTATTTTTAGTAAATGATCCTTCAACCTTGTGTATAACTAATTGAATCTATGGTTGAATGTACTAGTGATGCAGGAGAATCTAGAAAACAAATAACATTTTAGTGTTGAAGTGATATATACTTGTTAGGGGTATTTTTTGTCCTTGAATTAATTTTGAGTCCTTATGAGTAAATGTTTTGAGTGTTTGATGTCCTATTGGTGTTTCCTACCAAAAGTGATAATTTGAATATTTGAAATTGTAAAGGACCTAGTGAGGGTTGTAATTGGTGTTTCATGTAGTGGAAGGATGTAAAATGAATAAGTAGGGTCCAATGGGTCCTATGATTTTAATGGGATATCAAAGAGATAGATAAGTTATGAGTTAGTTTAAGAATGTCTTATGTAGGTGATTACATGTAAATCTCATGTCATGAGAAAAAATGGTGGAAGAGTTTCACTTGTAACCACCTAAAACCAACGTAGATGTTGAATGAGAATGTGAGTTTTAGAATTAGAGGAGAGTATTATGAAGGTAGAGAGAGATCCTAAGGTGATAGGAGAAGAAACCAAGAAAATAATAATGTATACTCTCCAAGAATATGGTAGATTCTAAGAATGTACTATATATGTAAAAGCTGATGGTGCATGCTAATAAAGAAGTCACTTGTATGTGTTTACTCGTAGATGAAAGGTATTGGATTATTATTGATTATATTTTTATTTTATTAGGCTCTTAATGCTATAGATAGAGCATTTTTTTATGTTTTTTGTAGGTATTTATCAAAGAATATAGGGTGATAGTTCAAAAGAGATGGAGGTTGTATTCAAAAAGAAGAAAACCTGAATTGTATGAGAGTTGGTATATGAAAATAGTGTGTGTTAAATTTAAGTAAGTTTATACACTATGTGAATCCTCAAGATGGTCATTTATAGTTTTTTAAATAAAATAACTCAAGGAATAACTCTCTTAGCCATAAAACCTCATTATATATATGAGACTGTAAAGTAAATGACTTTTTTTGATAGATTAGAAGATGATCAATGGAAGTAGAAATACGGTATGATTGTCCTAAAATTTGTCTATGCATCAAGCCATTCATTATGGTGTTATTCATGGAATTATAAAGTGAGAAATCAAAGAAAAAATAACTCAATCCTTTGGAATTTTGTGTGTGCATATCACAATTGACATACTAGGGAAACAAGGTGGTTTAACTCCTCTCAAGATATTTTAGATTTTGAATTGGAAGTGGAATTTGTCATTTAGTTTATAGGATTTATTTTAATGCCCAAACCTAATTTTAAAATTCAATATTAGTTACAATATTTAAAACTTCATTACACTATTTTTATCCTATCTTAAGATAGAAAGTCACCTTGAAAAGAGAGGTAGAATCCTTTTTGTTCCCAAGAAGTGAATGTCATGTCTTATTATAGGTTCCATATGATCTACACAAGTGAAAAAAAATCATGGAAGGTTTATAAATTTATTTAAAATTATTCAAACTTAGACAATCTTCAAATGTTATTACACAGTTTTACAAAAAGAATTAGAGGTCTGTGTTTCACTTGTTGTTATTGGAAATATTGTCATTGATGTCAAAGGTCTAGCATTATTGGTGATAAAGGCCCCATTGAATTTAATGGTGTTTTTAATATTCATATCTTGGCTAATGTGTGCTAATATTTATTTTATATTAATGAATATATTTTTGGTTGCATATAAGTCAAAAGAGGGCCCGTGGAGAAGTCAAAGAGTCATGGGGTAAAAGATGAAAGAGGAATGGGATGAATTTTCTCATGAAGAGTCACCTTGAGGAATTCCAAGAGTTGCCATGTGAAGAAAAAAGAGGTATGGCATATTTTTCCATAAATGGAAACTTTTAGGAATAAAAAAAGTCACCAAGATAAAGACAAAAGAGGATATGATGCTTTTGATTATGAAGAGTCACCATATGACTTTTCAAATGCAAGGATACAAAGGGTCATACAAGTTGGGAACAATTTTCCATGAGGATTTAAAGGTCACAAATGTTGAAGGCCAAATATCATTTGGAAAGCCATAAATAAAGGCTTGAGAAGCCATTTGGAATATGCAAGAGAGTGCATGGTTTGTATTTGTTTTAAAAGAAATAAAAGTAGGGGTTATTATCAATTTATATCATTTGTTGAGTAAGAAACATTGAGAGATAGTTTTGTTTTATACACAAGAGGGGTTGGTGCTCTTGTGCATTGGTTATCACAAATTTTGTAAGGGGTTAGTACTCATGTGGGTTAGTGCTCACAAATAGTTGTTGTGTTGGTGCTCAGCAAAGGGGTTGGTTCTCCTACAAGTTAGTGCTTGAAAATTTTGTATTTTTGAGTTGGTGCTCATTTATATAATTGAGATTGTTCTCCATGGTTTTTTTCACTTTAGGTTTCCACGTAAAAATCTGCTCTCTCTCTCTCTCTCTCTCTCTCTCTCTCTCTCTCATGTGGTGAAAATTAATATTTTAGTTTTATTTCATATTTTTAATATATGATTGAGTGGTTAAAGAAAAGATATATAATATACTGATTCATCCCGCTTTTTCAGTAAATTTCATGTTTAACAATTGGTATCAGAGTAGGTTCCTTTTGAACAAAATTTATAGCTTGAAGGAAGATCAGGAAATCATGATGGTTGGATCACATGAAGGATTTTATATAAATAAGGAACCTTTGTTTGATGGGAGAAATTATGTTTTTTGGAGCATAAGGATGAAGATTTATTTTATGGCCCTTGGATTCAACATATGGCAAGTAGTGGTGGAGGAATATGAAGAGCCATAGACACTTGTAACTACTCTAGTAGAAAAGAAGGCAACTGAAAATAATGATAAAGCTTTAAATGCTATTTTATGTGGTTTATGTGAATTATAATTTGTTAAAGTTATGCAATGCAAATCTACTCATGAAACTTGGGTAAAAATTGAAAATATTTACAAAGGTGACGAAAAGGTTCAGTAAGCTAAGCTTCAAACTTTCAAAAGATAGTTTGAGAGTTTGAAGATGGAAGAATAAAAAAGTATACGAAGTTATCTCTTGTGGGTTGATCAAATAGTCAATAAAATTCAAGGTCTTGGAAAAAATTTAGAAGATACGACTATGGTTCAAAAGGTTTTGAGATCTCTGCCATATGTGAAAGTTTCAAAAATTGAAGAGATGAAGAATTTAGCCAAATTAAAGATGGATGAGCTTAATGGTATTATTATGGCATATGAGATGTGGACTAAACAAGATAAAGATTCAAAGAGAGAAGTGGATTTAAAGACATCAAAGAAAGATAAGGCTAGAATTCAAGAATCAAGTGATAATTCTAACAATGATGAAGATGACAATGGATCTATATTCATTCGCAAGTCAAAAAAGGGTACAGATAAATATCAAGGAAAATTACCTTTTAAATGTTTTAATTATGGAAATATTGGAAATTTTATAGCTAAATGCCCAAATAAGGGTAATGATGACATTGAAGAAGGAAAGTCTACATACAAGAAGAATTTCAAAGGCAAATTCAAGAAAGGATTCGAGAAAAGAGTTTATATTCTAAAGATCCTAGCTCAACTGAAGATAGTGGATTTAGTGACTTAGAATAAGAAGAGATTATATTCATGGACAAACATGAAGATACCTCCAAAAGAAAAGGTATAGGTGATCAATAAGAAGGACAAGATGAAGCTAAAGTGAATTTAGAAGGAGAACTCATTTGTGCTTTAGAAGAGTTAAAATATCTTGATAAGAAGAATTAAAGATTGAAGCTCCAAATCAAGAAAAATGAAAAAGAGTCAAAGGAAATAATTGAAGATCTACAAGCACACTTTGAAGAAGCCAAAAATAATGAATAATATCTAGTGGCATATTTAAAAATAGTAAGTAAATAATGTGAAAGGTATGTTATTGAAATTGTTTCTTTAAAAATAGATCTTGAGAAAACAAATAAAGCAATCAACGATAGAGCAGACAATGATTCAAAATTTGAGAATAACACTAATATGTTGAATAAAATATTATAAAATCAAAGATAAATGTTAGATAAGATATGTATTGGATTTTTAAAAGAGAAATATGAGGTCACTACTTTCAAAGTCAAGGAAAAAGGAAAGCTATGCTGAAGCTCTTACAAAAGAAGAAATAAAAAGTTAATAAGTTAAGAATACAGAGGACATCTCAAACAAAGAAGGCTGGAGGGAATAGAGGTACAAAAGGTAATTAGGTCAAAGATACACAAACAAATCCTATTTTTATGGTTAAATTTTTTATTTTAACAGATATGGTTATAATAAATTAGAATGTTGAAAAAGAGCTGACAATTTCAGAAATAAGGAGAAGGAAACTCATACAGAGTCAAGCAAAAGCCACAACTCTTTTGCTCCTCTATCAGGATTTAACGAAGAGGCCATAATATTTTGTAAGTGAAACAACGTTGGACACATATCTTGGTACTATAGAAGCATGTTTGAGTCAGTCAAGAAGGACCAGAGTTTCAAGGCTCCATTCATCAAGAGGAAAGTTCAGTCAAGTTTAAGGTAAAAGAAACAACCTAAAAAATCTATGTTGGTGCAGACTACTTTGCATGAAAGAAATGAAGAAAATCCATTGTTCATTTATAGTGGATGTTCAAGTCACATGAAAATATATAAGAGTAAGTTCATAACCTTGAAAAATATCAATGGTGGCATAGTGAAATTTGGAGATAATACTACCACTAGAATTGCTAGAAAAGGTACACTAAGTTTGGATAATGGTAGAACTAAAACTGAAAATGTTTTGTATGTAGAAGGTCTTAAGCATAATATTATGAGTGTAAGTAAAATGTATAATCAGGGTCAAAAACTAAAGTTCTATGTATAAGGTTTTGAAATTAGAAGAAAAGATTCAGATATGTTAGTTGCATATGCTCAAAGAATAGGCAATAATTTGTATATGCTATCAGACATCAAAGGTCAAAGATGTTGTTTGAGCTAGATTGGAGAAAGTTGGATATGACACAGGAGAATGGGACACATAAATTTTGAAAATATTATCAACATCAACAAGAAGCAAGCAGTCAAAAATTTTCCAAAGATTATAAAGCCATCTGACACGTTTTGTGAACCTCATCAGCATGGGAAGCAAGCTAGAAGATGATTCAAATCAAAAGAGTACTCGACTACTCAGATGCTAGAGCTTGTTTACATTGATCTATGTGGACCTATGAAAACTCAAAGTACTCAAGGTGAGAATTATTTCATGTTGCTTATTGATGATTTTTCACGTATGACTTGGGTAATGTTTTTAAAGAAAAAATCAAAAGCTTTCAGTCATTTCAAAATATTCAAAGCATTAGTTGAGAATGAAACCAATTTGAAGATTAAGTGTCTAAGATCAAATCAAGGAGGAGAATTCATGTCATATTAATTTATTTATTTTTGTGAAGATCATGGAATAAAGAGACATTATTCAGTAGCTAAAACTCCACAGTAAATTGGAGTAGTTGAACAAAAAAATAGAATAGTTCAAGAGATGACGAGGACAATGCTAAATGAATCCAAGTTAGTAGATAATATTGGAGAGAGACAGTTGATACAAAAATGCATATTCATATTAGATCATTATTGAGAGTCAATAGTGAAAAGACTCCTTATGAGCTATGAAAAGACAAACCAGTAATAGTTGATTATTTTAGAGTTTTTGGTAGTAGATGCTTCCTAAAGAGAACAGATGAAAAACTTGGTAAGTTTGAATCCAGAGCAAATGAAGGTATATTTATTGGTTATTCTTGAAAAAGTAAATCTTAAAAATTTTAAAAAAAATGAACCAAGAGAATTGTTGAAAGTGCAAGTGTCAGGATAGAAAAAGATAGAACAAAAATAATCAATGATCCAATAGACCTTCCTGAAATCATTGAAGTGGAAGGGTTTGAAGAATCAAATGAAGATGAGAAGGAGAAAAAGGGAACCAAAAATCCATCTAAAATTTTTCAAAGAAATCATAATGAAAGTGACATCATCATTGACATAAATGAAGGAATTGGCACCAAAAGAATGATGGTAAGTAAATCCGAGCAAGTAAATTTTTCTTTGTTATCCAAAATTTAGCCTAGAACTTTTTTAGAAGCTAGACATGATAAGCATTGGGTTAAGGCTATGGATGAAGAATTAAATCAAATAGAAAATAATTATACTTGGGAATTAGTGCCTAGACCAAAAGATCACAATGTGATAGGGACAAAATGGGTGTATAGAAATAAGTTAAATGAAAATGGAAAAGTGACCAAAAATAAAGAAAGATTTGTATGTAAAGGATATGCTCATATTGAGGGAATATATTTTGAAGAAAATTTTGCACTAGTAGTAAGGTTAGAGGCTATTAGAATGTTTCTTGCATATGCAGTGTTTAAAAATTTCAAAGTGTATCAAATGGATGTCAAATCTACCTTCCTAAATAAGAATCTAGAAGAAGAGGTCTACGTTGAGCAACTTGAGGTATTTATTATCTCAAATATTAGTAGCCATGTTTGCAGATTAAAGAAAGCATTTTATGGATTGAAACAAGCTCCCAGAGCTTGCTATGCAAGACATGATAAGTACCTATAGGATCAAAGTTTCAAGAGAGGATTTGTTGATAGTAATCTCTACACCAAAATAGAAGGTGAGCATTAATTGATTATTTTGGTATATGTTGATGATATCATTTTTGGAGAAAATATTGAAAATATGACAAAAGAATTTTCTAATAATATGCAAAAATAATTTGAGATGTCTATGCTCGGATAATTGCCATTTTTATTAGGATGACAAATATTTCAATCAGATAAAGAAATTTTCATATCTTATTGTAAATATGCCAAGGAAATGTTGAAGAAATTTGGTTTTGATGATTGTGAACTAGTTGGCACACCAATGTGTACAGGAAATAAGGTGAGCAAAGATGAAGATTCACCTATTACATATCAATATTTGTATAGATCTATGATTGGTAGTCTTTTATATTTAACAGCATCAAGGCCAAACATCATGCATGTAGTAGGTATGGTTGCAAGATATCAGTCATCTCCAAAAGATAGTCATGTTCAGTTGGTGAAGAGAATATTTAGATATATCAAGGGGACATTGGATTATGGATTATGTTATCCCACAAGTAGAAATTTCACTTTGATTGTTTATATAGATTCAGATTGGGCAGGGTGCTTGGATAATAGAAAGAGTACAATTAGAGGAGCTTTCTTCCTTAGTGATAGCTTAGTATCATGCCTAAGAAAAAATCAAAATTTAGTATCACTTTCTATAGCTAAAGTAGAATATATTTCAGTAGTATTGCATTGTACTCAAGTGCTTTGGATGAATCAAACTTTGGAAGATATCAAGGTAAAGTATGATGAACCTATTTCTATTTTTTGTGACAACACAAGTGATATAAATATTATGAAAAATCTAGTGATGCATTCAAGAACAAAACATATTCACATTAGATATCACTTCTTGAGAGAGTAGGTTGCAGATCAATAGGTTAATATAGAATATATTAGTACTACAGAGTAGATTGTAGATATTTTCACAAAGACACTACCAAAAGACACATTTGAGTATCTACGAGAGAAGTTGGGAGTAATTTCTTTTACTTCCTGCCATTTAAGTTTAGCATCATTTAAGGGGGAGCTAAGTTTTAGCTCTAGGTAGGCTCTTTGCCATTGATGTCAAAGGGGGAGAATAATAGGTACAAGTGTAGAAATAGGTACAGGGAATAGATACAGGTTACTATAGGAAGGGGGAGTTACTATATGTTTTTCAAATGATAGTATGTGTAGGTTTTAGGATGTGGCACTTTTAGTTTGAGGTTGTCATCAATGAAAAAGGGGGATATTGATGGAAATATTATCATTGATACCAAAAGTCTAGCATTATTGGTTATAAAGGCCCCATTTCATTTAATGGTGTTTTTAATATTCATATCTTAGCTAATGTGTGTTAATATTTATTTAATATTAATGAATATATTTTTGGTTGCATATAAGTCAAAAGAGGGCCCGTGGAGAAGTCAAAGAGTCATGGGGTAAAAGATGAAAGAGGAATGGGACACATTTTCTCATGAAGATTCACCTTGAGGAATTCTAAGAGTCACCATGTGAAGACAAAAGAGTTATGGCATATTTTTCCATGAAGGGACACTTTAAGGAATATGAGAAGTCACCAAGATAAAGACAAAAGAGAAAAGGATTATTTTGGTTATGAAGGGTCACCATATGACTTTTCAAATTCAAGGATATGAAGGGTCATACAATTTTGGCACCATTTTCCATGAGGATTGAAGGGTCACAAAGAGTGAAGGCCAAAGTTTATTTGGAAAGCTATAAATAAAGGCTTGAGAAGCCATTTGGAATATGCAAGCGAGTGCATGGTTTTTATTTGATTTCAAAGAGATAAAAGAGATATTGTAGAGTTCTATCATTTGTTGAGTAAGCAACATTGAGAGATAGTTGTGTTTTATACACAAGAGGGGTTGGTGCTCCTGTGGGTTGGTGCTCATGAATTTTTTAAGGGGTTGGTGCTCCTTTGGGTTGGTTCTCACAAATATTTTTTGTGTTGGTGCTCAAAAAAGGGGTTGGTGCTCCTGCATGTTAGTGCTTGTGAACTTTGTATTTTTGAGTTGGTGGTCATTCATATACTTGAGATTATTCTCTGTGGTTTTTCCCACTTTGGGTTTCCATGTTAAAATTTGGTGTCTCTCTCTCTCTCTCTCTTGTGTGGGACAAATTATTATTTTATTTTTATTGCATATATTTAATGTATGATTGAGTGTTTAAATAAAATAAATTAGAATAAAGAAAAGATATACAATATACTAATTCACCGCCCCTCAGTATATTTCATGCTTAACAGTTTTAAGCCATAAAAAGATTGAGTATGCATTAATATCTATTTATAAAGATGGTAATTTATATAATAGACATTGTGAAGGTCTAATATTAGTTTTAAATGAGCCCAAACCAAACATATTACATTTTTACCTCTCTCAGCCTATATAGTCCACTAGTTAAGGTTTTGGATCAAAAACCCCAATAACTATAGTTTTAACCATGGGAATGTCTAGAAACATTGAAATAATGTTTTTTTTACCATTTAAAGGAATAAATAGGTTTTTATTGGGTAAATTATGGTCTATTATGGATTTAGTGATTTACCAAGTGCAAGAAGGGCTAGAAGGCCTACTTGGCAAGATGGTTACAAGAGAAAGAATATCTAAACTAAGAGTTAAGTTATGGAAATTATTAGGAAGTAGTAAGAAGATAAAGGGTGCCTAGATATAGGTTTATATGATTTAAATTAAATACATAACATTAAAAATAAGGATATTTATGTAAAAAAAAGGCTATAAGGAAATTATCTCACTAGTGAGTTTGAAGTGGTGAGTGAATGTTGGTGAGTGAGTAATAGGTTCAAAGGGGCTGAGTCAATTAAGTTATACCCCAGATATTTCATCCATGAAGGAAGGTTTTATTGTTGATACCTAAAAAAATATTTGATGTTTTGAGTCTTAAAGAGCTATGAACTTATGTGACACTAGTGAGTGAGTAAAATTAAAGGAGATGAATCAATGAATTAAATGAGATTAATGGATGAGTGAGATACTTATGGAGAGTCTAAGGAGAGTGATAAATCGTAAAAAGGTTCCACTTGATTAGGGTCATTCAAGGGAATTCTATCAATCCTAGTGAGTAATTAAAAGACTATTGTTGAATATTGAAGATTATGAACAAAGCAAGGCTTTTGTAAGTTGATTCAATCCAAGATCAAATCCAGGGATGGTGGATTGATTATTTTCTCATGAACCTATATATCAACTAGTTGGTTCATTAGTATCTTTATGGTATGTGGAAAATTTATGAAAAAAGATAGAATGGTCAATGGGCACACTAAAATAATCAAGGAAAAAAAATTCAAAGATGGACCAAATTATAATGCACCCTTATGGCAGACCAAGGTACCAAGAATAGGTCATTTAATCTATAAAAAATTGTAATAAATGATAAGCCAAATCCTCATGTGGAATATGTCTTATGATAATGGCTTATTTAAATTCTTAAATGTGTTCCTCAATAGTATTGACCCCATCATGGATATACTTCACATAACATTGGTGGGGTTTTTTGGGCAAGTCCTGAGAAGGTCCTAGAGCATTCACAAATCATCTACATCCTCATATCCAAGTTAAGGCCATTGAAGGACTTAGATAATAAATTTTTCCATTATAATAACCTAAAAAATAACTAAGGAACTCCATAAAAATGCAAGACAAACTTGAACATTCCAATTTAGACCTCATTATAGCATCAATCTATTGATGGTTTCTTCGACACAATAATAAATTAGGAAAGTGTTGTTAGCCCCTATCTCTCTATAAATGAGACTTGCATGAATAAATATCCTAAAGGTCTTGGTATGTAAGGTAACCTAGTTGGATCATTATGACCATTCCATTTCAAGGGGATTCAATGAGTATTTTAGAATAATCATATCGACTCTAAATGAAGAGTTTATTCATAAATAACCAGCATAATGATTTAACTATGTGAATTCAACTGATTTAAACATGTTTATAGCATAGAAGATTCAACAATTTGAAATAATCTACAAATAAATAATAATGCAATCAAGATAAAGTTTTAGATTCATATTTAACTCATTAACTAAACTAATAAAGTTGATCAAATAAAAATAAAAATAAAAAAAGGTAAGGGTAGGGAGAAATATAAAATAACTTGATTTATAATGGATCTAGTTTATTCCTCTTGAGTAGATGAGTCCCTAGATAAACCAATCTTTATTTTAACCATAACTAGCACAAAACCAATGAAAGATCATGCAAGAGTCTATGGAATGAAGTAGTAGATCCAATAAGTAAAATAAGTTCACCATATACATGCATAGACCAAGTCTATAAAATGAAAAATCTTTTAGATAAATATATTTCCATTAAAAGGATTAATTAGGAGTTTATCATATACTCATGTGAGTTACATACATGTATTCCAAACAAATTTGACTCATAAAACTAATCTTAAAAACAATAAAAATACATAAAATAAAGTGATTGGTACACTAATCTAATGATAAGACTAAAAGGATCCAACCACACATTGTCTCACTAATCCTAAAAAGACCAACCCTTATTACAATGTAAGAGTTGATATTATATAAACACATAGGTCCATGGAATTTTAAATTCAAATTCACTCATTAATGGGGTAGTTACATAAATAATCAATATGGTGGGTCCAATTGAGATCAATTGGGATGAATCCCAATTAATCTCATCATGAAAATATCAAGGACCATGCTTGATTGAATTATGTATTAATGCTTTTATAATAGAATGTAGTTGAGATTGCATCAAGATTTACAGTCACTCACATCTCATGTGCTTAAGCACCATGCCTCTTTTAGTTAGAGGCCATGTCTCTTAAATGATAAATTTGTCTTTTATGTTCATTGGATATTTGGTTGGGATTGGCCTTAATTTTTGATATGTTTATCTACTAATACATGTTTCTCAACCACTTCACTAATTAGAGACATTATATAATTTATTATGGCCATCTAATTGGATGCATGATTAAATTTCATCTTTTAATGTATTTGATGGCTAGATGAGGTGTCAATATTGATCAATATCACTTATCTAACATCATTATTACCACATGGATCTCTCTCATATTTGCATTCCTTTTCATTTGTTGGGATATTAGTTAGATTCGATAGGTCCCACACTGTCACTTCATAACTCATCAACATCCCTAAGATTTAATTTGATGTCTTCCTTTGCCATTATCATGGATACATGGTTGCTTATCAGCCTCTCTAGCTTTTAGTTTTTCTTGGGAAAATTATTTAATCACCATATGTATTCATTATACCTTCTCAAGCTCTATTATATCTTGGGAAAATGTTGTAATCAATCTGAACTCTTGATATTTCAATATGGTTCCACATGACACCTTATTGAGGCCTCGAGGCCATGGGCCTTTACCTTCTGAGTTAATTATTTAAGGCCCCTAAGGTTTTGATCTTTTAAGTTAATACTTTAATGACTATAATATCTCATGCCTCTAAGAAGATGCCATATGATGTTTTATCAGGGCCCAGGGCTTTAAAAAGACTTAGTTGTTTTTTTCAAAATAAATTAGCTCTAAAGCCATGCATTAATGAGATTTGCATTGAAGAGTATGGGGGTCTCATGAATCTTTTGAAAACCTACAATAAAAAAAGAAAATTGGGTAAATATTTTATTTTTAAAACTAAGCTAAGCTAGGAAAATTTTATGTGAGAATCAATCATTTAATATAGGAATTTAAAATCAATCATTCTCATAAAACTAAGATTTAAGAATGAATATTCAAATGAAAAATTCTATAGTAAATTATAAAACATTTTAAAACTAAGGTAAATAGACTATAAAGGCTTAAAATATAGTTTCAATTTAGATGGTAATGTTCATAGATGAAATCTTATACTAAATTGATCAAAATTCAAAGGCATTAAAAATGAGCATGAATAATCATTTATAACTTCACATCTAATAAACTACCAATCATGAATATCTCAATTAGACAAACCATCATAACCACATAGAAAAATATTAGATAAGAAAATAGGGTCCCTAATTTTAGTTTGAAAATGGGGCATATTGGTGAAGGTAGCAACATATTAGAGTCTACATGCCCTAATCCTCGTTTATTAGTAAGTGTTCTTCATATCTCAAGGTGTGCTTGACTTATTCATTGCATACCCAAACTAGTGAATTAGTTTGGAGTACCTGTATGAATTATAATGGATTTTTATATTTTTAAAGGTGAACCAATCATTACAAACTGAATAAGACTCATTTTGGTGTAAAAATAGTGCAAAAGATAGTATGATATGAGTCAGTTATATACATCATATAGAATGACAAGTATTACCACTTCATATAATAAATTGGTATGAAACTAAGTAATAAGGTGGTCATATGTCATTAGCATGACCCCAATCTGATATATAAGTGTATATGGATTATATAACTAAGTAATATCATGTGATCTTCTAAGCATAATCTTGTGTGATAACTCTGGAACACGTGTTGTGCATGATGTCCCCAAATTAAGAAAAATAAGAAAAAAAAACTAAGTATTTTTATAAAATATATGATTAGATACCTATTTTAAACTACTTTTTACTAACTATGATTTTAATAATTTATGAAAATTATGGATTTATACATACTAGGAAAATAACATGTTATTTTGAACACAACCGATATGCACCCTTGTACAAATAGAGTGTTGATGCCTAAAATTTATTTTTGTATGATAAATAGATATGAAATATGACCAAGTGGGTAAAAAATACAAAATTTTATTTATGTAATTTATTATAGGATCTAATTCTCTAAGATAAGCCACCATGTATACCGTTATTTGTAGGTGAGTTGTAGAGCCTATTCAATAACTTAACTCAAAATAAAAAGTTATGTGAGCGATGTTATATTAAATTTTAGATATGAGTATTAATTATTACTTGGAGGTACATGGTATCATCATATATAAATTTAATTATAAAATTTAATGGAAGATGCATGTGGAAACAAGCATATATGGTGACGCTATCAAGATAAATGTCCACAATGAAACATGAAAATAACTAATCAAAACTAAGTATTGAAAGTTGAATATAACACTCAGTGAGAGATGTGTGATATTGATCATGGAATCAATAATATGGAAGATGCATAATATCCATCATGGCATCAAAAATTGAGAAAATAAGATAAAAAAGATGGCATGGCCATGACTCATACATCCAAATCACATAAAACACACAATATAAGGCCAATGGGACACATACAAGGGACATTTTCAAATGTCACTAAAAAAAATATAGAAAAATATAACAAGGATTAGATAAACACACAAGGACATAATCAAATGTTGACAATCAAAAATAGAAAATACATATAAGACATGAAGCAAGAAATCAAACATGAAAATCATGCATGAACATGTGTAATTCATGAACATAGGTAATTCATAACATCAACATATCTAGTAACTTAAGTGTCTTTCAAGATATAAATGTGAATGTAAGTGAGCAATACCAATAGATTATATAAAATGTAAATAATTGAGGTATTAACAATAAAGGATAGCCAAAAATTATAGAACATATGTAGAATATGTCCCCAATGAACTTGTTGAAGTATAAACAAGTTTTAGGAGGCCTATGATTTGTTTTAATCTAATAATTTATATCATGTCTTTACTAAGATGATAATAGTGGAATTAGACAACATAGTGTGGAACTATCTTGGTAGAGTGTTTTTATCTATTTTCAAATTTTTTATCTAAAATAATTAAATGCCTTGAAAATATGTTTGTAAATTACAACTTGTATGTTTTACATTTACTCATGTACAATTTGCATAGAATTATTTATAAAACTAGATATATATAAAAGTAATGAGTATATTGAGAACAAATTAAGTGATGAAAATAAACTATACAAATCATGCATGGGTCTTATTTTTTAATTTTTTGAATTTTTTTTAATATATGAATAATATGATAATCTAAAAATCAAACAAAGAATCCAAATTATGGTGATAATTTAAAGGTCGATCTGGTGGAATATCATGGAGTGTTGGATATTTAATCTTATCAAACTCCCATAAGTCATCATCATTTTTGTCATTGTAGCATTCCTAATATACAAATTTAGGCATATCTTTGGCATTTTTCTAAATATTTTGCATCTATATGGCATGTTTTTATATTATATAAGAAGATTCATGTGTGGTTTTTGGATAAGTCAACTTTGAGCCATGTGTCTCATTTTTGAACATGTAATTTTAATCCATACCATCATGAGTAATGTTAGTTTTACTACCCTAAAATTTCAATGTAAGACATGTTTTTAGCTTATCAACTATAGCTTCCATTTCATACAACCATTATTACTCCAATGTAGCATGTGTATGATCTCATGTGTGTATAACAAAATTTAATGTTTAAATATTAGGACCACATGTAGTTAGTATTTTAATATGTCATGTTTAATCTTGGTAATATTTAGATTTATGTAATTCCTCTTGATCACACCCTATGTTGAAGATTTTCAAGTGTGTATAAAATTGGTTTTGTCTCCTCATCCCTTTCCACATGTTGCCTATACTCATTCTCAATTAAAACCTAAATATTCAAAGGATTGGTTCTATAATGTTTGTAATTTCTATGTATATGACCCTATTATTGATCTCTAGTAGGTTTTGGTATGGGATGTATAACTATAATAGTGAATGCAGTCTTATATTTATTAATTTTATGATGTAATATTGAACAAATATTTGTGGAATGTCTTGTTATTTTTTGAAAGTGGCAAAATGGGTTCCCCTCTTGATTCGACAACCTATTATTAGATCTATGTTGTAGTGTTGGAAAGTCAATTAATTCTCTATCAAGTAACATATCTAACATCACATGTGGCCTATCATATGCATTGTGAGATTTTTTCTTGATAAATGTATCTATATAATTGGGTTCCACATTATTTATTGATTCTATGAGTGGTGACCTATTAGTACATGTAATGCATTGATCTATGTATTATGCCTCATTTTCTCTATAAGCAAAAAAGTTAGTCCATGGGACACTTGATATAATTATATATTGTGTATAATCTATATGTCAATAAATATTATTTTCTTTATCCACATCTAAAGGGATAATTTTTCATGTATCTATATGCATTGAAATGATGGACTTTGAATCTTCTCTATATTCACTTGGACTAACTAGTGTAACATTCAAACCACAAATAATCACCAATGTTCATTTGTATTACACTACTATCATAATCATAAATAGAATTAGAATCATCATCAATGTCATTGATAGATATGAAATTTAGATATTTTGAAAAGACTAATAAAGGTAATTCTTATACATGTTCCTCATGGTCCACCTTTAGAGGTGAAACCTATGTTTCTAAGCTATCTGTAGATTGTAACATTTGAGCATTTTTATTAGACCCACTAACATAATATGTGTACATTTATTTTATAGTAATTATTTTTGGTGATGGAACTATAGTAAATTAAGATACCCTAATTTTGATGGACTCTTAGTAGTAGAATCTACAATCCTACAATATTTGAATAGTTGATTATTTGTTGGGCATGTATACATATCCGTCATGTATAAATTCATCACACCTACATAAAATATAAGGTACAAATTTCATGGCATGTATCCATGGCCTACATTAATAGTAAATTATAGTGAAAATGATTAAGCATTACTTGGAACTAAGTAGATAGATTTTTTAACACTAATATAATATCCAAAGTGATATAACCCAAAGCTTGGTAAGGCACATCATAAAATCCTTTGATATTATTAAATGTATTTTAAATAGTATAAATTTTAATAACCATTTTTTATAAGAATTTAATATTTTAAATATTTAACCCTAAACCATTATCAATTAAAATCTTTTTTATTATTGTAATTTTGATTTTTACTTGTATGAACAAAGGTAAATTTTAATCAATAGTTGATTATGAAGGCATTTTATTATTTTTCATAATAATAGAGTTTTATTCCTAATTAATAAATAGTTCTAGATTATATAGAAAATTACAATCAAATCTAGTAAAATGTAGATTTAGTTTAATTTGATCAAATTAGTTTGCACAAAAAGAGTACTTATTTGAAAAAATAGGTTGATTCAAATGATTCAGAGTCTAAAAATTGGTACACAAGACTATGGCACTATTTAGAACCTAAATATGCATTTCATTCTATGAAAGGATAGGAGCACTAAAAAAAGGACACCCTAGTGTCTGATGCTGTAGTCCAATATTAGTGCTATTATCCTAAAGACTTAAACTTTCTAGATTTCATTCACCTGGTCAATGTGAGCTTGTGTACCAAATTATGGGAGTTAGAAGTAAGTAGAGCTTATTGTACATCCATTTTAGTCTTTAGTAACTATATCCATCTACACATATGCAAACAATGAATACATCACAAGAAAAATGGAAAAAACTAGGTTATGGGAAGAATGATCACATAATCAAGAACCCCTATTGTTCTTACTACTACCTAAATTAATCCTCAAGCTAGGGTCTTAGATCTGATGTAGTTGTCCCTTAGGTAATGTACATAATTATTACACATGATAGATGAAAGAATGAAATTTATCTAGGCCCTTCCCTAATCAAGCATGTAAATCTATGTGTGATCTAGAATGTTTAGCTATACTATTGACTGATTTTAAGTATTTAGTTTGCCAAAGTAGTAAGTTTTAGATATAAAATGCCTTGTGTAATCCTTTATATAGGAGACTTGTTATTTTGAATTTGGGAACTTTATTAACATTTGGTCAACATTAGAAAACTTAGGAACAAAGAAAACAAAGGGGTAAGACTCATCTACTAGGATAAAGTGATCATTGGAATAAAATTTACACTTGGATAATAGCATCAGAAACTAGACACCTTGTGTTTCAATGCTATAGTCCTATTTGGGTGCTATTATTAAAAAAGTCTAGGACCTAGGGGGATGGAATAAAAATAGAAAGAGTAACCTAGGTTAGTAAGGGTTAAGTCTAAAAGTTTATGAATGACTGAAAAAAGTCAAATGGTATCTAGGGTATGAAACAAGACCAAGAGAAATCAGATAAAAAGACATGGCTAGATGTGAATAAGATTCATACTCTCCAGTCAAAGTCTCTTATGAAAGTACTTTGAAAAGACATGATATGTGTGGTTTCTTGACCAATTTAGGGTGTACACATTTTCCCCTTTTAATCTAATGATGTAATGTAATGAAGTACTAGAGTAAAAGAAAGAAATAAGATGTGTACCTAAATTTACCTATGTAGAGATAAGTGTGTTGAAAAAAGATCCAACTTCCTATCTAGGGAAGTGGATGGAGAATTGAATAGTGCTTGGAGAAAGAAGAAATACTTGTAATAGATGTCCCCTATAATAAATCTAAATAGTGACTGAACAAAGAAGGAATACCTATAATAGATACCTCCTGTACTAAATCTGAATGGTGCTTGAAAAAAGGAATCCCTAAAATAGATGCCTCCTATATTGAATCTAAATAGTATATAGAGAAAAAAGGAATACCTATAATGGATACCCCATGTACTAAACTTGAATGACAAATGAGAAATGATCAGAGGCCCAAAACTAACGTTTTCCCTCTATCCCACATAAACTCATGTAATTTGGAATGTGTGTATAGAATTTGTATTTTATGAAAATCAAGATCTATCATGCCCCCATTCTGAATAATATGAACTAGAAATGAGAAGTGCTCAGAGGTCCAAAACTAATGTCTACCCTCTATCCTACACAAACTTTTGGGTTTGAATAATTCTATTGACCAATTTCTATAGATGATCATACAATCTAACCCAGTGACAACTTGGGTATGTCTGGGTGTAATCTAATTTTTTTGGTAAATGTGTAAGAATAAAATGGCTTGTCCTACCATTCCTATCTATATAATCCTTAAAGCTAAAAAAAAATCATCATCTATATCATACCCTTAAATTTTTTATGTGAGTGATGCATCTAGATAGTCTATAAATTTGTATAACCATATGTGTCATGATCTATTATGCCATGTCCCGTGTGTAAAATTGGAGATCAAAACAATGTACTTTGCACTATGCTATATATTCATGTAATTGTGTCATGATGTATGAATTTGTATGTATGAGATGCATAATAATGTTCATGCCCCCAAATTTGGTATCTATGTATGAGTCTATATCAAATTCATTATGAGTCCATATAATTTGAACCGCTATATCTGAATAGTTTGTGTATCTATAAGTTGATGGTATATCTCATTAGATGTCTAGGTGATGGTGAGTGACCCACATAAATTGAATCATTGTATAATCCTAACTAATCTAAGATGAGTGATGTTAAGTGACCCATATAGTTTGAATCACTATATAATCTTGACCAATCTATACTAAGTAATGCTGATAATCTAGATTTTAGAGGTGTGAGAACCAAGGTGTTTTTACCTATAGTAGTGGATAGGGATACTAGGTAATTTATAGAGATAGTAAGAATAATTCCTCACCTTTGGGGAGAGGGATGAGATCTATGATAGAGGAGGTTGAGCCCAAAGTGATGACTAGTGGCATATGAATAGTAACTAGGTTGGCATATAGTGAATATATCAAAAGTTTTTTATTTAATTGGTGAAAATCAAATTATTGGGATTGAAATGTATTATTGATTAGTTAGTACTAGAGCTTATGTATGGGTATAGTAGATATTATAATTGTTCATGTCATGGTAGGCAATGAGGTGGTAGTAGACTAAATGGATTGAAAAGTTGATTGATTTGGTTGGGTTGTTTGAATGAGTTTTTGATTGGTAGGTACCAATTTGTCTAATGGTTGTGTGATGTTGAAGGTATCATTGTCACAATTTTTTTGAATCAAATGGTTTATAAAATGGAGCCATAAGGATCTAGTTATGTGAAAAATAGTGTTTTTATTTTTGAATAAAACATTTGGTTGATATAGGAATTTTGATTGGCTTTGGGTTCATTTGTGTATTGACTAGTTTGAGATATTGGAGCTCTAGAGTGAAAAATGCCTAGGAGATGAGTACCTTCTAGGACTCATTTTGAGTAGTTGGCAACCCAAATTTAGGTTGGTAGAGAGATTAACTTGGTGATAAAGCTTAACACTTGATTCTTACCTATTAGAAGCCTATTTTAGATATTTTTGATCTATTTCAAGTAGTATAGGAAAGTTTTTACTAGTTCCAAAGCTCTTGTCCTAGAGTTAGCACAATTGTCCATGATGTATCATTATTGTCCAAGTTTTAGTGCTAGTGTCCTTCTATAGTGCTATTATCTAATATGGATGGTTTTTCAATTTTTGAGTTGTTCATAATTTTTTACTTATTATCTATTTTTCTTGGCATGGTTATTTGACATATAGTCTATTTTATGGTGTTTTCAAGGTGAGGTGTAGATGAGAGAGTTACCTAGAGGCCAGGTGATGGAGATGTTGAGGATGTTTTCCTTGTCAGTTAATGAGAGAGCCATGATAGATAGAATAGGATTGGTTCATGTATGTGACCTACATACACTGCAGTGGGACATGTATTTTATCATTGATTTATGTGAGAGGTGGAATATAGACACTTGTACATTTTGGCTTCCTATACGGGAGATCACTATGACCCCTAGAGGATGTGTATCAGATTCTACATTTGTCAGTTAGTGGGGAATGAGTGATATTATAGGATTATATGGGTACTGATGCCATTGATCATACCTCCTTGTATTTTTTGGTTTGTCTTTAGGTGCACATTAGAAAGGTAGTGATAGTGATGTGTTACTATTGGTTATTAAGTAATCGAGTGTTCCATACCTATGGAAGTAGTTAGCAATACTATTGGATTTATTTATTGTAGTAGATGGTATTATAATTTATATTACTTATAAGATACATTGGGTGGTTCATAGTGTTGATATGTATGGTACTATGATCTCATGGAGTAAGACCATGCTTACCCACTTATACAAGTATTTATGTATATTTATGCAAGAGGCATTTAGTAGCAGTGTGGGTGTGGCTAATTTATTACATTGCTAGGCTTATGAACACATAGCAGTTGTGTGATTGATTACATTATTGAGGGAGAGTTGGGAACCTCCATAGCCATATGGGGAGTGATAAATGAGTGATTTATTTATCTAATCTCCTAAGATAGATCACTATAGGAGGATTTTTGATATATTGGTGGCCTAAGATATCATATGGAGGCCCTATAGAGGATTCCCTAGATGACTTGAGGATGGAGAGCAACTATAGCACATGAGGGTCAGTTATTAGTTATATGATAATTAGGTTGGAGTATATAAGTGATTTTAGTATGAGCACATGACTAGGAAGTTTGGAGTTTAACAAGATGTCCCTCTTAGGGCATGGGTATGGTTGAGGAGTGCACATGCACGAGTGAGAGCAAGAGCTCATGTGAGACCCACTACAGCCAATTTGGCACCATTACTATTGGATGCATGAGATGCAGCTATAAATATTCCTAATGTAGATGATGTGGGATGTATTTAGGCATATGCTTCATGGTGGGATCTATTATATCTTATTAATGGATTAAATGTTCTTGTGTATGAGGATATTGAGCTGATATAGATGATGGGAGGTAAGTAGTGATTTTATTTGAATTGTGAATATGTTTATCCTTTGGTTTGATTTGAAAGTATATATCTAATGTAGTGTTGTAATTTTTATGTGTGCAAGTGGGGTGGGAGGTACACAAGATGAGGCACCTACTAGGGTGGGGAGGGGAGATGATGAGTTTTGGGAGACCATAACTGAGTCAACACTTTGAGAGATCACACAACATGTTGTTGATGATGTGGTGGAGGAGGGTTTGATAGAGTAAGTGATGGTTACAATTGGCATTTATGCTCATTTGTTTGATAGGGATGACATAGCTATATCTACATATGTTAGGGTATCTAGAGAGAGATGAGCTTAGAGTTGAGTTGGATAGGCATACGATGCCTCCAACTGATTGTGGCATGGTGAGAATGAAGATTGTGGATGACCATATGGATATTTAGTGGTTATATGCAGATTTGCATGAGGAACATGGTTGGCAGTTAGAGCAAGATAGTTAGTGCAAGAGGCACTCAGTAGCTTGAGGAGGTTCAAGGTCATTGAGTGCTAGATAAGATTATGGGACTAGCACTAGAGGAGAGATTGAGACTAATAGTGAGGGCTTAATGCCCATTCATGATTTATTATACCTTGAAATGATGTATATGTTTTTAAAACTTTGTGATATATATATGGACACTTGTTTTATGTTGAAGGTTGTTTATTATGTTATTGGATTATATTGGTATATTCATTACAAATGTTTGAAAATGGCTGATTTGGCATTGATGTTTAGATTTTATATGTTTGGTACTTGGAATATTTTATTTAAATTATTTATTGATGAGTTAAAGTGTGATGTTAGGTTTTGATTTATAAGTAAAATTTTGATGGTTTTTGTAATTTATAAATTATTTGGATAAATTGAGTTGGGTTTAACATTTGGAAATTGTTTGGATAAGTTGATTAGGTTTGATAGTGGTAAAATAGGATTTAGTAAGATCTGGATTTTGATAGGTTAGTATTTGGATTGGTAAATTGTTTGAATGAGTTGATTGGGTTTAATATTGATAAATAATGTGGATAGGTTAAGTTGGTAATAATTGGATTTTGATAGGCTGGTATTTAGATAGGATAGTTTTTGGGAATTAGGAATGTTAGTTATTAGTAGGGGGATGTAAGATAGCACTATGTCTATATTACTTCCTTGAGAGTGGCTCAAGAATATAAAGGGTAGCTAGACATTTGGCTCCATTGTTGCCCAACTAAGTGAAGTTTATGAACTAAAACCAATATGATTGTACATTATATTATTCAATGTTGTATCACTATTTGAACCCTATCAACCAACTAAATAATTGTCCATACTACTCTTATTGTGTACGAATATGTTTTATATCTAATATTATCTACTGAGTACTAAATATTTATGTGTGAATATTTTGACAAATTTAACTTTATTTGTCATGCATATGAAGCTAAATGATGTGGAAGAGGCTCATCTATTTTCATTCATAGTGCATTTTTTATGTTAAATAAAACCCTGTGGCCTCTACTATGATGTATATGATTGAGAAATAGATTAAGATGGAACTATGACATGTGATGGGGGTTCATCTAATATTAACCATATTAGGTTGCTACATGAGATAACACCCTAAAAATTTACCCATAGTAAATATTTCTCATGAGTGGTACTCTATTGTTTGGCCTATGACTCTATTGGATATGTATATGGAACTACACTATGTATCCCTTAAACTACAATGTTATATGTAGGATTTTATTATTGTGATAGTTTCTAAAACTTTTGAGGTGGTGAAATAAGAGATCTCTTGTGAGATTTTATCCTAAAACTTGCATTGTGCTCACAATGAGTGATCGATGATTCTTATAAAGGAAAGTCTTAGGATGACTCAGTCATAGAGGAATGAGGTATAGGGTTCCATAATGGAGGAGATCACTATGCCACGTATGTGACTACTTTGATACCATTATCAACACATCTAGTAATGCAATATCTGAGTCCAAAATAGTCATTATCTATATGTCCATAGAAATGATGATAGTGATAAAAAGGTTGATGTGGTTGTCTATGTAAGAGATGTGGATCTCTTCGATGAGTAGAAGGTAATGTGATTAACCTCTTATCTGTTAGTGTTGATAATATGGTAAATGGACTATCCCTCTCTAAATCAAACTATAGTGGTGCTTTGTTATTTCTCTTTATAGTACACACTGTAGGTTATGCTCTAAAAGCTAGCTCTTTGTTTTGAACTAATTTATTTTCTAGTTGTGGTCTCCTATATTGTGTAGGACAAGGTGGATATTGAGTACTAGGAGTTATATCTAAATATGATACTATAAAATATAGAGTGAATCAATAAACTAAATCTACCTCAATTAATCTAATTTTTTTTCCAAAGATAAAACTATGTAACACAAATGTCTAAAAGAAGACTATGTCTGATATAGTAGATGCTCGAGTAGAGGTTGGTGAAGCCCCTTGATAAATATATGTTGAGTATTTTGATCTACTAGTTTATATATCAATCTTAACATGTGAGCCTTGAATCTTAAGATATACTCACTAATTGGCTCTAAGGAATTATGATGTAGTGTGACAAGTTTCTAATATGTAACATGAAGGCCCATGTTTATGATGCAATATATGAGAAATGCCTCCTTTAAGTCATCATATGTATGTAATTAACCAACGAGGAGTAGATGAAAGAACCAATTATGTGCTTCTCCCACTTATGTTTATTGGAATAACTTGAGTAGAATCAATGGGCTGGCATGAGATGGCAAAGCCTTTTGATAGGCTTGAGGGTGTATAAATGGATCTACATTTCCATCAAAGTGAGGTAATGATGGTATATATAAATTCTTAGGCAATGAAGTTTTTATGAATTTTTTTAGAATAGGGTTACCATGTAGATCATTGACATCCATCCAAGGCTTGTAATCTTTGTTTTCCAAGGTAAGGAGATGTATTTGGTGTTGTAATTCACCAACTACATGTATCAAATAGATGATCTCCAGGGATGGTACATTAGTATCTTGAAGTGGTTCATTTAATCATTGAATTTTATTGTTAATTTTGGCCATGAGAAAGCTACAATTTTTAATTGGATCATAAAAAGGGGGTGTGCTCACTTGAACCTTAGGAGTAATGGTATCTTGGACCTTATTATAGAGATGTGGGCTACCATTTTCTTTAGGTGAAGGGTGATAACTGTGTTCTACCATAGTGAGGAGTGCTTGGGGGATTCATTTGTATATTTATGTTTTAGTGTATCACATTCTAATTGAGTAGAAGATGTGATATTAGAATTAACATGTGCATTATTTGAAATAGAATCATTCATAGAAGTAGAAACAACTTTTGGAAGTGCATGATGTTTGAGAGGAGTGAGAGAAGAGTTAAAAACATGAGATGCATATTCTTCTTTAGTATGTGCATAATAATCATCATTGTTCCATGCCATATTATCATTGGAATATTGTTCATAATCACTCTCATTTTCAAATTCATACACATGTTCACTATCATATTCATTATCACTTTCAGTGCAACTAGGGAGAGGTGTAAGAGAAGAGCTTGATTATTTTACAATATGAAATAAAGCATCATTTGAAATTGGAATATCATGTGTATCTATGTTATCCATAGATGGAATACATGCCTTATTTTCATGAGAAGTAAGAGAAAGAGATTTATCATTTAGATCTTCTTTGGACATAATAGAGTTAGAAACATGAGATGTATCATTTCAGCTATGCTTTGGTAATTTGATTCTATTGCATTTATATTTTTGTATTTTGAACATAGTAGTATCAAAAGAGAGAGAAAGATTAAGTTTAAATGGAACCAAATTATCACCTATTAGAGATTCATTTGGAAGTGCATGACTAATTTGTCCATTTTTTATATTGTGCATAGGAGAATGAGGTGAGAAATATTTTTTTGTTATAAGGGATGAAAGATATAGGCTCGACAGGAGAAGATGCATCTATTTTTTCTTCACTATCACTTTCATATGCATGATAATATTCCTCATTACAACAATAGTAATTATCTTCATTGTAAATAAAATCATTCCCCACATTTTTAGCTAATGCACAATTTTGAAAATTTGTCCACTCATTATCATAATTATGAGAAAAATTAATAAATTTGTTATAGGATGAGATGGAAGAAGTGCCTTACTGGCCATTTTATTTATTTCACCATAAAGAATATGAAAAATTACTAATAAGCAAATAAATACATTAATAACTACTAAAATGGAAATTTGGAAAATACTTGTATCTAAACAATTTGCAAAATTTTCAAAATTAATTTTTAACAATTGCAAGGATGAGTGGTTTGAAAGTGGAGGACCTAGTTTAAGAATCTAGGGTTTTGAGCTAGGATATAGAATGTTTTGAAATGATGGCTATAATTTAAATTCTAAAATTATTTTGACCAAGATAATTGCATAAAAATTGATACAAAAATCTTAAATTTGAGATTGAATTTTTGCACAAAATATATACTAATTTAGAAAATTTTAAAATATTTTTGGCACACTAAATAATTTTCAAAAATTTTGAAATTAATTTCTAAAATTTGTAAGGGATGGAAACTTGGGGTTTGAGGATCTAGTTTAGAAATCTAGGGCTTTGAGCTAGGGTTTTAGAATTTTTGAAAATTATGACTATAATTTAAATTATAAAAATATGTTTTGAATAATAAAAATACACAAAAATTAGGAACTTGTAAAATATTTTTTGCACAAAATATGAAGGAAAAACCCTAAGGGTACCTGGGGTTTTGAATTTGTTTGAAGTAAGTCAGATTCACCAAAATGTTTTATTATTTTTTATAATAATGGAGTTTTATTCCTAATTAATAAATAGGTTTGGATTATGGGTAAAATTATAATCAAATTTAGTAAAATGTAGATTTTTTTCAATTTGATCAAATTAGTTTTCATAAGGAAGAAGAGTACTTATCTAGAAAAACAAACTTATTCAAATGATTCAAAGTCTAAAAATTGGTACACAGGACTATGGCACTATTTATGGCCTTGATATTCCTTTAATTTTATGAAAGGATAGGAGTGATGGAAAGAGGATACCTTGGTGTTTGGAACTATAGTCCAATCCTAGTTTTGTTATCCTAAATATTTAAGCTTTTTGGGTTTCATTCACCTAGTTAATGTGAGCCTATGTACCCAATTTTAAGACTTAGAAGTGAGTATAGATTATTGTAGGTATATTTTAGTCTTTAGTACCTATATCCATTTACACACATGCAAAAAATGAATACATCAAAATCAAAAGGTGAAAAAATGGGTTAGGGGAAGAATGATCATACAATAAAAAACCCTTATTTTTCTAATTATTACCTACATTAACCCTCAAGTTAGGGTCTTAGATCTAATGTAGTTATCCCTTAAGGAACATACATAATCAACATGCATGATAGATACAATAATGAACTTTTCCTAGGCCCTTTCTTGATCAAGCATGCAAATCTATGTGTGATGTACAATGTTGAGCTATATCATTGATTAATTTTTAAGTATTTCATGTGCCAAAGTAGTAAGTGTTAGATATAAAATGCCTTGTGTAATATTTTATATAGGAGACTCATTATTTCAAAATTTAGAGCTTTATTCTCATTTGGATAACATTGTAAAACTTAGGAATGAATAAAATAAATGGGTAAGACTCATCTAATGGAAGAAAGTGATCATTGAAATCAAATTTGCAATTAGACAATAACATTAGAAACTAGACACCGTAGGTTTCAACATTGTAGTCTTATTTGGGAATTATTGTCCAAAGGATATAGGACCTAGGGGGATGGAATAAGCATAGAAAGAGTAACCTGGGTTAGTAAGGGTTAAGTCTGGAAGGTTACGAATGTTTGGGAAAATTCAAAATGGTATATAGGGTATGAAATAAAACCAAGACAAATTAGATAAAAAGACATGGCTAGATGCGAATAAGACTCATACTCTATATTTAGAATATAATATGAAATTTCTATGAAAATAAATGATATATGTGATTTCTTGACTAATTTAGGGTGTATATAGAAGGTGCTTCCTCATTGCCAAAAGAGATAGCATAGCTAGTATCCTTTAAAGTATTTATAATAGATGCAAAGTAATAAGGCTCTGCATCATGATGCATAGTTGTATAAATAAATTTTTGGCATAGAATATCCTTGAAAATAGTATATATTTGAATAAATACTATAATGGGAATCTTAGTTGGTGTATTCTTTTAATTGATCAACAATATCATATCCTCTAGAATGATTAACTAGTCTTATTGGATTAGGTTGGGGGTAAAGAATAATTTATTCAATTTGATTTTTTTGCCTTACTTTGTGGGTCACCCAACCTCATATAGTAACAAAATATAAGAATACAAGGTCTACTATAAACCTAGGATAAATAGTAGAGGTAGGATATGAGCTAATATGGGTTTGAGGTCTCAGGCTAGGAGGAGTAAAAGGAACCATCTGATCCCTTTAACATATAGTAGTAATATGTGGAAACTTAAATTAGGATATGTAATAATAATCATCATATAATTTTTCTTTACTAAGATATTTATTTTTATATGATGCTATATTTGGCTTTAAATTATGTATCCATTGTCTTACATACATGCAAAATATTTGATAAGTTATAGACCAGGAACATGTACACAACACCAATAATCATTGAGTATAAATAATAGATGGATTTAGTAATTATGGTCATGATTAATATGGATATCATGAAATTAGGAATTTTAAACCTTAATATAGATGTAAAAAAAGAAGGAAACCCTATGGGAAAGCTAGGGATTTGATGGTGTTTAACAATAGGTGGGTTCACTAATATGTATTATCAATTTTGGAAAATATATGAACTTATTTTCTTAAATGTGATAAATTATTTCATAAAATAAGAATGATATATATGTAATGATTAAAATAAACTAATTTTTAAATTTCTAAATTTATAAATATGCTAAAATGGGAAATAACAAAGACATAGAATGTAGAAATTCAATAACATAGGATCGAGACAAAAACTATAAAAATGAGTGGGAGGCTCTCTGATGATGTTATGAATTAGGAAGATATTTTTATTATCTTGGTATAAGGCCTTTATAATTAGAAAATTATGAGTATTGTTGTTATCCTTAGGGTGGGTCAGTATCCTATAAGGATTTATACATTCTAACTAATATGAAAGGTTCACTTCACCTATGTGATCTATTAGACTATGTAGGAGCTCTTGATCTATCATAAAAACCATTGTGTGTTTTCTTATTCACTTGTAAACCTAGATAAATTTACCATGAATGATAATATTTATAATATGGAAAAAGAGATTAGCGATTGAAGTAGTGTTAGACCTCAACACCCCATGTGTTAAGTGGTGCATACATACCAATAGTTCAAAGAATGATCAAACTCCATGTAATTATCCCATTCTATAGTGGTGTGTGTGTGATATTACTGTTACTATAAATTCATGTGTAATTATGGTGATTTTATGTTCTTTACCTATTACTTGTTACCTTTATAAGTCTATGCAAACTTAGCTTAGGTCTACTAGGGTTGTATGGAATTTATATTGGAAAACATAGATGTTTTATCTTAGTGTGACATTTTATGTTTTAGTGATTTTCCATGTGTGATCCTCTTATAAAAAATTTCTTGAAATTTTAGATTTATATTGATCAATTATGAATTACTTCAAATTGGGATTTATAAAAGTGTAGGATGACATATTACATGAATTTGAATTTGAGAAACTAGCCATTATTTTTTAGGAGAATGTGGTTGATAGAACTAAATAAGACCTGGGAGTGAAGCAGTTCTAATGGTGATACCTTGTATTAGGATAAAATATAGTTAAGCTAGGAGTATTGACTAGGTATGGGATAATCTTGAGATATTTCAGATGAGGAATAAGGACATTTTAAGATCATTAGATAGTTGTAGAAATGATTTATATGCATATAAAATCAAGGAAGGGTGATCAAAAAATCATGGAATAAGGAATGAGCTAAGTGTGTATAAGGAGATGTCATAAGTACAATTTTTAGCTTAAATGTTAATTTATGTGTCTATAGGGATGTTTAAAATTGAATACTTTTATATTTTTATTGAAGGGATATTTCATATACTTGGCATAGGTTCCCATACAACCAAATTCTAGTAAAGTCATGGTGGGATGAGGTTAGAGAGGATGATTTGGATAAGAGGTGAATGAGAAACCATTAAGAGGAAATAGAATATGATACAATGGTTTATAATAGGCCAAAAATTAATGATCCATCTAGATGGACTTAAAAATCATGTAGTAATAAGAGGAATAAGACTAGATGAAGAATTTGTATTTTTCACTTGTAGAGGAGTGTACATGGGTGGCATGTACCTTAGAGGAACTAAGGGTGGTGGTATGTTACTCACCGTATTGTTAGGATGAATGCAATAAATGATACCTATAATAGTATTTTTAACAATAAGTTGGTATGGTGAAGGAATGATATAAGTTATCAAGTCAGGGACTTCATGAGAAAGGAGGTCCTCAAGGTATTAATTTGAAGTGTAGTTAGCGAGAGGTGCATTATCTAGGTAATATGGTAATTTATAAGTTGTCTCAAATATGGGAATGGAGGAATAATGGCCTTAGTTAGAATTTTTATAATACATACCTTGATCTACATAGGCTTGGTTACTCATTAAATCTTAAATCTGATCCACCAAGATATAGATGAGTCCATTTGATGAAGCAACATAGTTAAAATCGAGAACTTCCTTTGTGGAAGATTTAGGATGAAAATATTGATAACCAATAATGAACTAGTTTGTTTTGAAAGACTTAGGAATAACCATTATGATTTAATCTCATAGGATATATATATGTTTTGGATATCATTTGATTTGTATGAATATGATTTTATCTTTCTCAACCCATCTTATAAATACAAGACTCTATAGATTTACTAGTTGAAACTCCCTATGTTTTTCATATCTAGGTTTTTCAAGATAATATAAGGTTTGGTTATAATATGGGGGTAGGCCTAACTTCCATAAATTAAATTAAAATTTTTAGAGTCTATGTATTTATTGGTAGTTTTATAAGCATCCCATTCTTGAATTACTACTTTAGACTTAATTTGTGATTTTAAGGATAAAGCGCTTGGAAATTTACTCTCCACATTTTGAGTGGAGTTGTTATTCTTCCAAATGAATAAGGAGGCCTCATTTATATTTTTATGGTTCCACCTATAGTTCTATAGGTTAAATTATTTCTCAAATTCTTGACCAAACATATTTAGGGGTATATAAATACCCACATAATAAATGGAAGAGATGAGAGAATGTGGAGAAAAGGAAATAAAATATGAATGCACAAAATGACATCATATTCAGTAATTTATGTATATGAGGAAAGTGACACACTAACCTTAATACACTTGACATCCTAAGGTGTGTCTAAGGCAACTGATGAAAATATTATAGGATGATCAATATATGGGTTTGGATGATTAGATTGAGGGGTAAGGATAGGGTTGATAGGTGGTAAAGGTTGTTCATCATGGTACTATAATATTTATCCTATGCCATGTCACTCATATAGAGTAAATATTTGAGAGAAAATGTAATCCAAAGAAACCTAATTATTAGTGACAAAAATATATTTGAGTTCTTGGTTAATATTAGGTATGAGTAATTTGGTGTAATTAGGTTGGATAAATTTAGGGAACATGTGTGTGTTGGAATTGCTTTGTTTGATTTTATTTTTTTATTTTGTTTACAATGAAATTAAAACTATACTACTTGATAGAAAAAACTAATTGCAATGATAAACTAAATATATAAAATTAAAATTAAAGGGGAAAGCTTTTTCTTTTTACTATTTAAAAAATATATAAATGCAAGTGCTCAAAACTTAATTCTAGAAGTATAATGTAAGTGTTGATTTTGTTTTTTTCCCAGTTTCATGCAATGTTTTTCCTACATGCATTAAATGAAATTTTATTTTTATTTTATTTTTTAATGAAAATAAGTGAATATACTATGTAGTTTAGGTTTTTTTAATATGAAAATGATGATCCCAAAATATGAATCTAAGGTTTGTTTTGTGTTATGCATTTTTTTTGTAATCTAGTCTAGTATGCAAGCCAAATTATAATAATTTGAGATTTTACATGATTATATGGAGAAATAATGATTGTATTATTGAATTAATTAATTGATTAGATTCTTATCTTTTTAATTTTTATGATATTCTCTAACATCAAAAAGAGATAAAACTAGATCTAGCATGCAATTTTTTGTTTGTTTGTTTGTTTGTTTGTGTGTGTGTGTGTGTGTGTGTGTGTGTGTGTGTGTGTGTGTGTGTGTGTGTGTGTGTGTGTGTGTGTGTGTGTGTGTGTGTGTCCACTTGTCTTATGAATATGTGTTGAGGGAATATATATATATATATATATATATATATATATATATATATATATATATATATATATATATATATATATATATATATATATATATATGTATGTATGTATGTATGTATATAATATATTTTCATGGATGTACTTAATTATAAAATTAATCTAATATACCATATATTAAATTCAAAACTACATGCTTTGAATCTTTGATACACAACTACAAACTTTTTTAAAAAACTACTTTTTTCATGCAAAAGAAGAGAGAGGAAGATGATTTTTTTATAATTTTTTATGTATGAATATATATAATAAATAATTAAAATAATAAAATATATTATAATAAGTAAAACAAGGTTGAAAACAAATCCTCCAACCTGATCAATCGTGATACTAAGCGAAGGTGAAGAATTGTTCATTATTTATATATGATCCTAAAGTAGCTAGATCCTTTGATATATATAAACCTTGTTAAATTTTAAAAAAATATGGAAAATAATATAATCATGAAATAAACAATTCTAAAAAATAATTCAACTAGATTATGGTGGAATTATTCATGAACAACAAAGAAATTGTTATATATTTAGTGAATTCCCTTCTCTAAACTTGTACAAAATGACACAAAAATGATTTTAGATTGAGTAAAATCCTATCCAAGATAAAATAAAAGAGGTTGTGGATTTTATGAAATTTAAATATTCAATATCTAGTATAATTTTTATATCTAACAACCTAGGAAAATTAAAATACTTGTAAGGAAAAAAGGAGGTTACATGTGGGAGTTAATAGAAGCTTGATTGTGATCATGGCCAAGTTAACTTGATAAGGATTTATAAAAATAATATTAAGAGTGAGTTGTATAATATTTAATGTGAACACAAGTTTAAAAAAATCAATAAATGTAGCCAATAATATACAGGATTCATGAAAACTAAAGTCTCGGATGTTAATTTTTAGAACATGCACACTATGATAGAACCATCAATTTTTGTAGGTGGTGGAAATTAAAACACCATGGTAGTTTTCAAAACTACTAATTTATATTCTAAAATCCTCATGGAAAAAGATAAATCTACCATGGTGGTTACATTGATACCATGATGGTTTACAGTTTTGTCTTGATAATTTCATCACCAAGTGAAACTTTTTAAATTTTGAAATAAAATACTCAGAATAAGGAGAATTTGACAATCATAAAGAACTAGAAAGAGGTAAAAATAAAAAATAGAGAGAGAAATAACCTAGTCTAATCATATTTAACTCAATATAATTTCATCTTTATTGTATTTATTATGACATGTTTCACCATGTAAAATTTGGGTGCTTACATTCCCCTGTAGTGTCCTAGATTAATTAATATAATCTTCCATCATTTGGAAATTATATCTACCTTATTTGTATCACGGTCAGTTGATGATTAGATTAATACAATCATGCCTTTATTTTGAAATATTTTGTTTTAATACCAAAAATTATATATATTATTTTTATGAATTTTATGATAAACATAATATTAACTTGATTTCTTTATAGGACACTATAGAGTTAAACTGATTAGCTTGTTTCAAAGCATATCTCTTAGAACTTCACTTGGATTCTTGTTAACCTTGTGTAAAAATTTTAAACCATTTATTTTAGATATATTTTATTATTAAATATACAATTGATATGAAATATTTTGAGTCACAAAACTCTTTAATGGAGAGGAAAAGGTGAAATTTACACTAACATTCTTGGGATTGTATATATGTGCAATCTTACCCTCAAGTGATGCAACACATAGATATAAATAATGAATTTGATTTTGTTGTTATTTTAATCTAGTAATGAAATTAGTGTTTTTATTTTAATTATGTTTATTATCTTGAAGTATTATTTTTCCTTTGCTAGTATTAGATTTATTTTGAGTGGAAATTTTTGAATTGGAAATGTTCTTTGCATATAAACTATCATAATACTCTACTGGACCAGTAGGTGTAATCATATTAAGAGATAAATCATCATCTAGATCTATAGGTTTTAAATTTAAATTTTGAAAATGATTATCCATTGTATATTATATCTTTCATATCATTATCATCATCACTATCATACCAATTTATGATTATGTAATTAGGATCTTATAAATTGATAAAAAGAGGGAGATCTGGAATTGTCTCTTTTTTCTCTACAATAACTTGTAGTGTTTTATTAGTATCTTCATTAATATTTATAGTTTTTTCCTTTGCATTTCCTTTTATATATTCAGCCACATCATTTTTATGCATCTTTTTTAATGGTATGGGTTGTGATGGAAGCACAATATGGTATAACATGAAATCTAACTATGAATGAATCCTAGCATTATATTGTCATTTTGAAATATGTAGACATATCCTCATCTATAGGTAATGAGTATGAATATCATTCATACATAAAAATTTTAGACCTATGTAATGTATATGGTAGTGATTCCATGTATTTATCTAATATATCCCCAAAATTAGGTTGTAATGTATAGTATTAGGCATGATTTGAAATAATGTAGGACCATATTGGTTCATAGTTATGAATCCAATGATATTGTAACATGGATTTGTTTTAGAATGTTATAAAATAATTTTATTCTTTGTCTAATTATTTTACATTATACATAGTGATAACCAATTTTTTCAATAAATTGATGGTGAAAATTCTCAATTTGTAAGCATTATCTACCAACATGTGTTTGATTTATTTACATTAAACTTATACCCTGATGAATAATGGGATATTTTGATCTATAACATGAATAGGAGGTAAATCATAATTATCAAAGGTAATAAATTTATCTACATCCTTCAATGTATTGATTATATTAACAAAAATATGTTGGTTTTATAGTACTAATAAGATTTGTCATTTTAATTGCTTTATATAAGGTGTCTTTGTATACAAATGATTTCTTGAATAATTAAATGATATAAATATTAGCATGGTTATTATTTAGTTGATAAAATATGTTATACCATTTTTATTAATGAAAATTCCACATGGGAGGTGGAGGAGGTTGAGGAGGAACATGTTGACTCACCCTACCTCTCTTAGTAGTGACAACATAGACTACAGGTCCCAGTATAACCTTTGATCAAGTAATGGGATTAGGATGGTAGTTGAGATAATTTTAAGGTCTAAGGGGAGGAGGAAAAAATGATTAATAAATTCCCTTTGGTTCCTATATTGGATAAGATGTAATGTGAATTGGATATTACAACAATCTAAATTAAGGAAATCCAAGGATGGGTTATTGTTGATTTCAATATTAATTTTATTTCACATAAAATTGATCCACTTAATTACATGATTATGAATATATTGCATATTTTAGGTCAAAAATATGTAATTATGACACTAATTGCATATATTATAAATTATACACTATGAATATCCATAATAACCATCATAAAATAAGTGAAATAAAAAACCAATCACTCAAATAAATATGAGGAAATTTGAAATCAAAAAGAGGTTTTTTGATAAAAATATGTGGATAAACAACACTTGGAAATTAATTTGAATATAAATACACCATTCACCATCTAGTTGGAATTTAATAGAAAATTAAATTATAAAACTAAAAAAAAGTAAATAATTTCCAGGGGGAATAGATTTTTTATCCACTCAATAATACTAAAAAAAACCTCATATTGTTCTGAAGATATATCCATTTTGGTCTAAATATCAGTGAATCAAAGAATAACCCTAATACAGGAAACCATAATAGGATAATAAGAATGAAACCTTATAGGAAAAGGGGAAAACATCAATTTTTTTACCATGAAACTAGAAAATATCCATAAATCAAGTCTGAAATGCAAATCCTAAGGAATAAATATGAAAACCCTAGAAAGAAGGATGAAATCCTAAGGGATACCTTGGGTTTATCATAGTTTGAGAAATATTCAAATTCACCAATATGTTTTACCCTAAATTGGATTAATGCTAACCCTAATAAAGATATAAAATATTTTATAATTTATATTTTAACATATGAAAATTAATCATGAATCGAAATGTAAAGTAATAGAATTGATTTTATAATGGCATATGTTAAATATAGAAAACACTAAAGAGATTAAGGTACTCATATTTTCTAGTTTATTGACTAGCTTTTGATAGTGGAAGGGGGTTGGAAACAAGAATGTAATTCATTTGGATATATAATTGGTTATTTATGCACACAAGGTCACTAACATTAGTCTAGGAAAAAGCATCAATAGAATTGATTGTAGACTAACATTATTATCCTGGGCTATTTTAAGGTTCTAGGTCAATACAATCCATTAAACCTACCTATAATATATTTATATGTGGTCAGATCTTGACACATATATATGTGCATAACTCTATAAATTAGTATCCTCCTCAAAATGCAAATTATATTGTGAAGGAATAATACTTTCAAAAAACTTAGGATGTTTAATAGGAGAACAATCACCCCCATTGATGATTGATCACTTCCTACTTATTCAATAATGTAAAGAGATAAAAATCCAAATGTAGTTATTCCCATTTGTGTGAATGTAAAATCTTTCTCCTTTAATATATGAATTCACCTAGTAATATATATTTTGACAATTGATAATTTTCACTCTAGACTAGGCTTAATGTACTTTAGACTTGGTCAATGACTACTCCTAGTGAGTTATTTTCAATTTGTAAATAATATGGTACTTTTTTTAGTGTGAAATAGTGTTTAGATTATTTATAAATAAGTTTCAAATTATTTTTATATGAAATAAATTATTTTATATAGGGATAGGGGTCCTCTATATCCTCCACCTCTACATAACCACCTATCTCTCTTATTCCCCAAATAACTAGGGGCTAAAGGGTATTTCAATTCAATTTATGTGCCACTAGCTTTAGTTAAAATGGGAGTTACTTTAGTAAAACCATGTTACCCAACCCCTACTCTATATAACTATATCTATCATGGTACACCTATTTATCTATAGATGGAATTCAGATAATCATAGAATCAATCCTACTCATTATATCATAGGTCATTTATGTTCCCATAAATATAATCTATATAGGTACCTAAATGTTAGTTCATGACTATATATGTATAGATGGGATGGGTCCATGTCATCACCAAATATGAAGAGGTTGAGGGTGAGGGTCTCAATCAAGAGATCAAGGGAAAATAGGCTATATATAGTCAGGAGTCACCATTTGATATACATATATATGGTGTGGGTTATGTAGCTTATGAGACTAAAATGGCATCTATAGATATATATTTGATCTATATATAGGCTTTTGGTAAATTATATAGAAGATATGGAGCCCATGATTAGAAGGTTAAAGTGTAATGGAGATCTAGGGGGAATAAATTTGGTTAAAGACAAGGTTGGCTCATATCCATATCTAATTTATATTTATATGAGTCCATTTGGGTAATTTATCATGCCACTGACACTTTAGGTGAATGGATCAACCCATAGGGATGGACTATATTTGTAAAATAACTATTTTTGGTGAGGGATAGTAACTTCAACTTCTTTGTAGTTTCATCGATGAAACTATTTAAACCTTAATTTTATGTTTAAAATATAGGAATGTAAATATAATGATCTAGAGATGTCTCGATATGATATAAATCTAGTTTTACATACATTAATAGGTTCCTATAGGTGATTTATTTAAAAATAAAAGGGTTATACTCATAATTAATCATATGGATGTTATATAAGGTGAATAAGAGTGTTTTGGATATGTAAAATCTATTTAGTATAAATGTAGGTGATGTTTGACATTGCTAAGTGCATAATACCATATCTTAATGTCTACTTATACCTCCTTCACTAAAATTTACATTTTGTCATAATTTGTTTTAAAACTTATCTATTATTAATTTATGTAAATCACCTCTCATCTTGAAGTGACATATCAATCCCATTGCAAGTCACAATAAAATTAAATCACATCTAACCCAAAATTATATCTTCCCCATAATTAAAAATTTGTAATATTTACTCAAGAAAATAATATCTTGCATAAATAAAACTATCACATCTTATCAAACACTCTAAAAATATTTAAAAAAACATATCTCAATTTATATTCATTCTAAAGGATAAAAATATCCTACCTAACACCAATTGATGTTATATTATCACCTTACCTAAGACTTTAACTCCCTCCTTCCCCCCAAAAAATAAAAAACAATTTACTTAAATAAATAAAATGGGGATAAATCCCATTATTTAAGTAAACATATCCTAAATTTCTCTTTAAATCTCATATCTAATTTCATTTCTAGAATATTATTGATTTTTTTTGCCTTAGTCTTTGTCCCTTTTATCTTTTCCATAAAAACCACTAGATCTAGAGTGACGAATCCTTGGTCCTAATTTAGATCAGTATTAATTTGTCTTTAAATGTCTAATCATTTTAACACATGATTTTTCATCCCAAATTTCATCCCTAATCCCTTCCACTCCCTACCCTTCCTTTGTCCTTACCAACTCTATCACCCATATATTTATTGATATTCATCCACCATTCTTTAATTTATTACATATGACTTAGCTAATCTATCTCTAACATATTTATAGCCTCATCTTTCATCATATCTTTCTAATTTAAATATTTAAGACTTAGTAGTTGTAAATGCTAGGTTTTTAAAGGCCTAATTATGGTAAATTAGGGTAGAAACATGCATATATATAACCAATTATCTGTTATATAATTGACTTAGTTTGAACTTTCTAAAAATATCAATAAATAATGTAAACAAGTACCTAGCTAGAAAATGACTAAAACAAGAGATCTAGAGGTTGATCTAAGTGTCATAGATAGGATCCAAGTGTCAAACTCTTCCTAGATATTAGTTCCCTAATTTGAGAGTAGCTCTATATGGTGCTAGTGTCCTTGTTATGGTGTTAATGTCCTCTTTGTATAACTATTTTGAACTTCTAGGTGCACTTGTGTTTGGGTCTACCAAGCCAATTATTATGCACATGATTTTTGGTTCTCTGTAAATGACTTATTTTACATAAAAACCATAAACCTCCATGTTGTTAGGGAATATATTTGGCACAAGTATTAAATTGTGTTATTAGTGGGGTAGGATAGACATCCTTAACACTGAATTATGATGAGAGTTGTCTAGATACAAATAATCTAAAGAGGGATAAAGCTTGACGTAGTTCTCCCCAACTAATTACTAGTGAAAGTGCAAGTTAATATTGTATGAATGTTGGATTGAGTTATTTGAATGTGTTTTAGACTGGAAAATAGAGTAATCTAAGCTTAGGAATGTTATTGATGGATGTACATAGAAGTAGGGTAGAATAGGGAGTGATAACCTTGATTGTACAAAAATTATTATGATTTTGTTTGTGTAATTTGCATTTTATTTCCATCTAGTTGATAAAGGGATAATAGTCATATATATATATATATATATATATATATATATATATATATAATTCTAGTGCTTTTTTGGGGTCTTAAAAGGGGTCTAGGCCAAAACTATGATGTTTATCATTTGAAAATATATTTATTAGTAACAAAAAGAGGGAAAAAGGCACTAGCACTAAAACTAAGACATTAGAACCTTGGAGTGCTACTATCCAAATTATGGTACTAGTGTTAAGGTGGCATAAACTAAGGCACTAGGGGATAGGATGCTAAAATTAGGGTTTGGGACTACTTTAAGAATGTTTAGGGATGTGTGTGGCCCACATGAGTGCTAGGTAGGTGTCTAAATATGCCCTAATATATATTTATGGATAAGATAGGGATGGTTGGTCTCAAGTAATACTCTTAGAACTCAAGTGTCAGTTTTAGGTGATTACATTTGCCCTACTTTATTCTAGAAATGTAGCAAAGTGAAATGACTAAGACAAATGAAAAATAAGAGTACCTAGACTTAACTAAGAGGTGAAACTTATGAACCTATATCTAAGTATGTGAATCATGATCAATTGAATATCCTAAAAATGAAATGTTGTATCCAAATATTGTACCCTAGAAGAGGTTGTTCAAGCCTCTTCAATATCTGGCCAACATGGGAATACTTCCAAGTGTGTGGGGCACTTATAGTGGAAGTAGAACTCTATATTTTAAGGGATAGCTCTGTAGATATGACTTGATGTGATTATTCTAATAAAACTACCTATTGTGGGTGAAAATGGAAATAAAAATACATAAATCAAACCTAAACTAGTAGTTGATACACCAAGAGTTGTTTTCATTCATACACTTAAAATTTGTGTAATGAACTAAGACAACTAAACTAACCTCAAAACCATTAATAGAGCTCCATATCATTAGTGTTTCTCATGAAGGCAAATAAAAACTCACCAAAGGAAGACAAGTGAAGGGAAGGTTAGATATGACACTACCAAACTAATACACACTTCAAGAGTCTATTGGAACAACATACACTTCATGAAACCTATTAGGAGAGAAGTCATTTACATCAACACATTCAAAGATTTCATGAAAACAAGATGAACTCAATCTATACTCAACATTTAAGATGGATCACTTCAAAGCATAGTGCAAATGGACTTATAGTATAACCAACTTGCTTCTCATTAGCTTAATTACAAATCAAGGTATAATTTTGGTAGGGCTTCACCATGCCAAGAGTTAGAATCCTTTATAAAGCCAAAATGGCTTGCATTTATAGAATGTAAGAAGAGAGAGAGAGAAAAAATAAGTCCAAAGGACATAAGTTTAAGTGTCAAATTTCTCCTATTAGTTATAAATCATGAGAATGAGGTGTAAGAGAGGTCAATAAACTGATGTGGACATGTGTCCATCTTAAACCAAGAAGCTCCCTCACATGTGGCATAGGAACTATTCCACTTTCCCTTGAAATATGCCTTCATCATTAGCCCCTCTTGATCACTCCAAGGAAGATTAGAGATAAGTTTAACATGTGCACTAAGAAGAGGGGGTTATAATCAGTCCTTTAAATGCATTTTAAATTTCTTTGATCATTGATATTCTCTTACACAGGAAAAATCATTATTCATTGCCATAATAACCCTCTACTATGCTTATTTTGATAATTATCACTAGAAATATCTTCATATTTCCTAGTTTATCTATACCAAGTGTCTCATGAAACATGGTAGGACACTTTGTACACTTTTTTCCATCAAGCATATCTTAAAAAGTATCCAAATTTAGGTTATCACTCTTTTCACTATGTCACTTTTAAAGACTGACTAAAGTGAGAGGCCTATCAGGGACACTTGTGAGAATTTATAAGATATAAAAATGGCATAGGTATTTGGTTCAAGTCCCAAGCTACCCTCCCAAGTGATTTTTATCCCATGATCATCTTTAGGACCTATAAAATACAAGAAATTGTCAAAAAAACTTACTTTTTTCTTGATCTATAAAGAATCTATACAATCAAAGAAAATTATTAGAAAAATGAGTGTCTTATACAATTTTATTTTTATACCCCTGGCCTCATTATTTCATCTTGGTGCCTTGACAACTCAATTTCTCCAAACAAGTCACTATAAGTTGTGACATTGAAACTACAAACTAATCTCACAAATTGATTGTATGAGAGCCTATAAAATGTATCCAAACACCTCCAACATGCATTCATGACCTAATAAAAGTTTTGAGTATTAGAATATGGCTTCTTAGGTGTAAAATTACATTTTAGGAGGCTTAGAAGTGAAATTACCCCTCTTGGGTCAATTTTAAGTGTTCCTCTACATCCTAACTCTTAAAAAACCTTTAAAACATGATCAATATACCTATAAATGTTTTATTAGGTCTCCAATTACCTTAGTTCTCCAAGTGGCTACACTGACCAAGCAATTGGCTCTTAAGAAAAACACTAGGCTTAGCGGCCTAAAGTGAAGAAATCTACATTTTGAACTTATAAGGGATAGTGTACACCTTCAAGATCATGTGTGAGGTTATAGTAATATATTTAAATATTAATTATAGTTTTAAAATGACCTATTCACCTCATTATCTCACCTTAGATCTATGTCATCCAATCCACTAGCTAAAAGAGAAAGGTATATCTACAACTGAGTGTGTCTTTATTCTTTATGAGCATATTCACCCCTATTGTAGGCTTCATTGAATTATATAAAGTATTAATTTATCTTTAAGACACTTCAAATTTTCTTTCCTTCCTCTTATATTACCTCTATACACTAGTTCATACCTCACTAAGCTATTCTTCATTATCCTCCAATGCTCTTGTGAGATTCCTATAGGTGTATATCTCTTTAATTATACCTATTAGTGAGTATACTAAGGTGACCAAGTGTGTAATTTGATCATAGAGAATATAAATTTCATAATTGACCGAATATTATGATCCTAGGGTTATTTATGGTAGTGCATATCACTCATTTCTTCTAAAACACACATGGTTGATTGAAACACTAACACACACCTGCAGTTGGGCATATGAATTGGAGTGATTTAGAACCAATTGAGGGTATCTCTATAACATGTGAAAAACTTGGGGTAATATAAAAAATCCTTCCCAATGCATTCATTATGCTCCAAACCTCAGTAGATCTCTCAACCATCTAGTTGGTTGTAGCATGCTTGTCAACCAGTTTGTACAACTATATTTTAGTGCCTTGGTTGAGGTGAGGTGATGTAATGTACCTCACACCATATAAATATATGGAGAACCTTGGATTTATTTCAATTATATTTATCATCCTTCCTTTACTCATTGGTCTCTTGAGAATCACCATCTTACTATCTAACTTCTCAATCAGTTGTAGCCTCATTTTAGTAATTTTGTAGCTTTTCCTTGGGTCTTAGAGTACTTAGAAAAGTTATTGAAATTTAAAAATTGATATATCAACCCTATATATTATTAATATGAAAATTTAAAATATTCAAGAGGGCCTACTATCATCTTAGTAATTGTCTTCAACATATCCAAGGTCTAGGTCTAGTGGCTAAGTATAGCTTTCAATAGGTTGGTTATAGGTTCTCCTGGGTATATTTGGATGTGATGTGGCTTAATTATGGACCTTGTTGATTTAATTGAAACCATAAATACCTAATTAAACATTTAAATTTGGATTAAAGGTCTCTAGTGTCTCATCAAGACCTTCTATTACTTTTTAAAGTTTTAAAAATCCTTCCATGGTTGTAGGTACATATTCTAACAATATACAGATAGAGAGTGTATGCTTGGAGGAGTTAAACCTCCTCAATAGATTAAAATTGAGATTTATTATGGAAAATTATTTCTTATAATTTATATAAGGTTTACTTAAACCACAACCATGCCTTTAACTTGACTGTTTGGCTTGAGAGGGAGTCATTTTGCTCATTTTACTGTAGAGTCTACTAAAGGACTGTAGTGGCTCAGAGAAGTACTTGAGGGATTTAAAAAACTACCTTATCCATATCCATTTCTCATTAAACCTTGAAATTTTTTATACTAATGTGATGGATTCAAGATGAATCAATTTTTATACCTTATAACTTCATGTAACCCTTTCAAAAATACTTCACAAAAGTGCCTGGTGCACTATTTTGACTAATTTGAGAACACAACCCTAATTTGCTCAAATTTTCAAATAAGTATTCTTGATGATTAAAATGACTAAAAAAAACTTAAAAATTCTTATAATTTCAAATTAAACTTTTTAAAATCATTAAATCACCTTGAAACACTAAAAAAACACTTTTCCATGACCTCAAGAAGTGCAAGTTGTACAAGTGTTGAAAGTGGTATTTTGGTGCAGTTTGGTGCTTTCTTATTTGGATGAGAGTTTTATAAGTTACATAAGGATTTGACCATGTATATTTATCTTTTAAAAAACCAAATAATTATCATTAAATCCAAAAACTAATTCCTCTACTCCTACAGCTTGCAAAATGGCTCCATCAAGCAAGAAACTACCTTTCTCTTTATATGATAATCTAAATATGTTGAGTGATGTTTCCACCATGGATAGGGAATAATATAAGCGAAAAAAACATGCCAAAACCACACATCTCCAACCATTTTTTAGTTCAATAAATTTGGACAAATATGGACCCTACTTGGTTGCATAGGTAACTGTGAGGATTAAACCTTCTTAACAATGGTTCATAAAGGAGGAGGCATCAATATGCAAAAAAATAAAAATAAAAATTGAAGCTTAATAAGTATACCAAAATTACCTAGATACATTCCTTCCAACTCATCTTTTATGGCCTATGGTGAGTGAAATTCTTTGACTAGTTTTGACCTGCCCAAGGAGCAATAGGGAAGAAAAGTTGAAATTTTTAGTTTTTGAAAGTACCAAAGCAATCTGATAATGTAATTGAGTATTTTTAATATAAATATACATCCCTAAAGTGCCTTCACTTTAAAAAATCTATACAAGTCTATAGAAGTGGCTAAAAACTCCCTTTTTAAAGTGTTTTCTTGATTTTAACTTGCACCTACAGACTTGGTCAGTTAAAAATATTTATTTATGACCCCTTAGGACACATGGAATGTGAAATAACCCTTTTATACTTTAATAATTCCCAATAAACTTGTACAAATCATTAAATTCCCATTTTTTACCCTTGAAAAGATCCAAAGTGACATGGAACACTATGCAAAGAGTGACTAAGGATAATATCAGATTTATTCACATTAAATGGCCTATGAAAAACCTCATGAATTTTTTTTTTTACCTATGGGGTTGACACATTTTCACCATGGGTAAAAATGGTCAACATTCTTAGTGATTCATAGGGGTGGCATGCTTGATATGCCTAAGACCAGTTGCCTTATACCTCCATTAGGCATGGAGTCATGGATATGGACAATATAAATGATTTTTTAGGGTGTTTAATCAATAAATAAAATTTTATTAACACTCTCACACAAAGCAAATACACACACACAATAAGAAATTAAATAAATAACTTGTGCTTCAAGAGCACTTAGGGAACACAACAACAAACTAAAACAAAACCAAACAAAACACACACTATCCTAAAAGAATCTCTCCCTCCTAGATCAAATGGAAATTACAAAACTCTTCTTACCTCATATAATGAATGGATACATGTGACATGTTTCCATTTGAACATTGGCATGGAAGCCTTCATCTTTCTCATGGTGTTGGCCAATATTCTTGGCACGGATTTTAATGTATCTGAGACAACATCAAATAAATCACCTATAAATATGAATTATTATTTCACTTCAACTACCTCAAATTCTTTATAAGACTCCTTAGTTTCTACATGATCCAATGATACCTCATCAAATCATGTTTCTTGGCTCCCCATGATGTCTTGAGAATGGACAAGTGGTTTCTCAGCTGCAAGTTCTTCAATCTCATCAAGGAGCTTAGTTTAATCTTCCCAATCTTGATCACTATTCATGTGATCCAATGCAAGTCTATCCCCATCCTTCTTATGAGAAGATATAACTTTATTTTAGTCTTCTTTCTCTTGGTTAAATAAGGGTGAGTTATGCTTGATATCCCCAAGTGGAGTTCTAATGATAAATTATTCTTCATCATTACTTGTGTCATCCTTTTTCTTTGTTACAAATTGAATTTTTTCCTCCTTTGATGCTTCCCTTAAAAGAGTTTATTATTTAAGAAGAGATGGGATGGCAGGGTGGCAAATGGATGAATGATTTAAAGAAATAATTGAAGGTGTAGTGAGAGGTTCATGAATTGATATGGAGGAAAGAGAAACCTCTTGAAATGACTCTTGGATAATAACAAGGCTTTGTTAGGTTAAGGTCACATCACTTTCTTCTAGAACAACCTCATTAATTTCATCATCTTCTTATACTTATCCTTTAACCTCTTTCTTTCCCCAAGACTTCACAATTTGGTCACAAGTTAGAAGCTTGAAACTAGTAGGCTCTTTTGAGGATTGAATAGGTCCTTCTTCAAGGAGAGGAATGGTGGAAGAGAGATAAATATGTATATGGGTTAGGAATGGAGTGTGATGTTCATGGATGGCATGGAGATGGGTGAAACTTCTTGAATGGGCTTCTGAGGGAGAGGTAAGATAGGATGAGAAATAGGAAGGATATATTCTTCATACAAGCTTTCATCATCCTCCTCATCTTATTGAGTTTCTTCATAGATTTTTGGAAATTCTTTTACAATTGCAACTTGTTCCATAGCCTCTTGATTTTCCCATATCTATAACCTATAAATCCACCATTGAAAAACCTCTCTTGCCATATATAATCCTTCAATAATGACATATTTATTCTCTTCCTTAACATACCCCCACACATCCATTAATAATCTAACTAAAACTCTTAACCAATCCACAAGACCACCAAGAGTTTCATCACAAAACTTATCTACCATACTCATATGCTTTTCCAATTCTAGAAAATTTGGCATAACTACACAAAAAAATTATGAATAAGATGTGTAGTAAGCTTGGACAAAGTGATTTGGATGTTTAATTTCTTCAAGAAAGGTTCTCAAAGCTTCATATTTTGCCTCCTAACTAATGGTGTTGTTTGACTCCTCATGACAAGGCTGAGGTGAATATGGATCATATGGCTTGTCAACAATAGCATACTCATTTGGAAAGGGACTAGGTTGACCATAGGACTACCATGACTCATAGGTAGGGTGGTATGTTTTATAGGACTATTGAGAAGGATAGAAAGGGTCATAAAAAGGTTGATAAGGAGGTGTATGGTAAATATTCTCTTCATAGCCCTCCATATCAACTTCATAATTCACATGGAAAGATAATAATTGATTAAAATATTCAATAATAAATACCTGGGTTTCTTACAACCATAAATTCATTTGGAGTCACCATTGGTGCTCACTTAGATGCTTCCAAAAGTTGATAAGAAAGAGGACACACCAACAATCTTCCCACTCTTTGGACCTAGTCCCATCGGGCATGTTAGAATTTTTATCTCCAAATGTTTCACCATAGAATAATTTGTTTAATCCTCTTAAATATTTGGCCAACATGGGAATACTTCTAGGTGTGTGGGGAACCTATAGTGGAAGTAGACCTCTATATTTTAATGGATATCTCCCTAGATTTGACTTAATGTGATTATTCTACTAAAACTACCTATTATCAATGAAAAAAGAAATAAAAATGCATAAATTAAACCTAAACTAAGAGGTGATACACCAAGATTTGCTTCCATTCATACACTTAGAATTTTCATAATGAACTAAGACAACCAAACTAGCATCAACGCCATTAATGGAGTTCCCTAACATTAGTATTTCTCATGAAGGCAAATAACAACTCAACAAATGAAGTCAAGTGAAAATAAGGTCAAATATGACACTTCCAAACTCATACACACTTTAAGAATCTATTACAATAGCATACACTTCATGAAAACTATTACGAGAGAAGTCATTTGCATTAACACATTCAAGAATTGCATGAAATCGATCTATACTTGACATTCAAGATGGATAATTTCAACATGTAGTGAAAATTGAATTATAGTATAACCATATTACTTATCATTAGCTTAATTATAAATCAAGGTACAATTTTGGTATGGATTTGCCATGACAAGAGTTAGAATCCTTTGTAAAGCCAAAATGGCTTACATTTATAGAATGTGATAAGAGAGAAAGAAAAGAGAATTCCAAAGGACAAAAGGACAAGTTTCAAAGTTCTCCCATTATTTACAAATCATGAGAATGAGGTGTAAGAGAGGTCAAGAAATTGATGTGGACATGTGTCCATATTAAACCAAGCAACTCCCTCACATGTGGTGTAGGAACTATTCAAATTTCCCTTGAAAACTACCTTTAACATTATCCCCTCTTAATCACTGCAAGGAATACTAGAGACAAGTGTAATATTTTCACTAAGAATAGGGTGTTAAAATTATTCCTTTACATGCATTTAAAGTTTCTTTGATCATTGATATTCTCTTACATAAGTACAATCATTATCCATTTCCATGATCACCCTCCATTAGGCTTGTTTTGACAATTTTCACTAGAAATATCTTCATATTTATAAAATGATCCATATTAGGGGTCTCGTGACACATGGTAGGACACTTCATACACTTGGTTTCATCAAGCACATCTTCTAAAGTCTCCAAATTTAGGTTATCACTATTTTCACTATGTCACTTTTAAGGACTAGCTGAAGTGAGAGGCCTAGTAGGGAAACTTGTGAGAATTTATGAGCTCTTAAGATGTCATATGGAGTTTGTTCAAGTCCAAATATACCCTACCAATTTATTGGTCTCTTATGATCATCTTTACAACCTAAAAAATATAATAAATTGTCAAATAAACCTAATTTTTCCCATATTTGTATGGAATATAAAAAATCAAATCACATTTTTAAAAAAATTGATAATTTATTGTACAAATTTAATTTTATACCCCTATCCTTATTCTTTCATCTTGGTGCCTTACCATCTCAGTTTCTCCAAATAGGTCACTATAGGCTTTTTAGGAGGGTTTTAAGGTTTCTATCTTAAGGATGATTCATCAAGTTGTGATATTGAACCTAAAAAATAATCTCACAAATTTACTGTATGATACCCTACCAAACTTATTCAAACACCTCTAATACCCATGCATGGCCTCAATAAAGTTTTGAGTATTAGAAGATGGCTTCCCAGGCTCAAAGTTGCATTTTAGGAGGCCTAGAAGTCAAATTACACCTCCTGGGTCAGTTTTGAGTGCTCCTCTACATCCTAACTCTTAAAAAACATACAACCCATACTTAATATTCCTCTCAAAGTTTTATTAAGTCTTCACTTACCAGTGGCTACACCAACCAAGCAACTGGCTCTTAAGAAGAACACTAGGCTTAGAGGCCTAAAGTGAAGAAATTTGAGTTTTGACCTTGTAAGGGATATTTTACACATTAATTAACATGTGTGAGGTTATAATAATCTCCTTAAATCTTTATTAGATTTTTCAAATGACCTATTTACCTCCTTATCTCACCATAGAGCCATGTCATCCAATCCACTCGCTAAAAGAGAAAGGTATATCTATAGTTGAGTGTCTTTCTTATTTATTAGAATATTCACCCCTAATATAGGATTTGATTCATTATATAAAGTATTAATTTACCTTTAATACACTGCAAAGTGTCTTTACTTCCTCTTATATTACCTTTATACACTAGTTCATGTCTCACTAAGCTAATTTCCATTATCCTCCAATGCTCTTTTTGAGATTTCTATAGGTGTATATCTCCTTGATTTTGCCTATTGGTGAGTATAATAAGGTTATTGAATGTGTAATTAGATCCTAGATAATCTCAATTTTATACTTGACCCAAAATTATGATCCTAGGGTTACTCATGGTAGCACATATCACTCATTTCTTCCAAAACACACATGGTCTATTGAAACACTAACACACACTTCCAACTAGGCATATGACTTGGAGTGATTTAGAACCAATTTAGGGTATCTCTCTCCATTATAACATGTTAAAAACTTGGGATAATCATAAAAATCCTTCTTAATTTATTCGTTATGCTCCAAACCTCACTAGATCTTTCAACTATCTAGTTGGCTATAGCATGTTTGTGAACCAGTCTATACAACTTTATTTTAGTGCCTTAGTTGAGGCAAGGTGATGTAATGTACCTCACATGATATAAATATATGGATAACCTTAGATGTAATTCAAGTATTTTGATTAATCTTCCTTGACTCATTGGTCTCTTTAGAATCACTATCTAACCATCCAACTTCTCAATTAGTTGTAGCTTTATTTTAGCAATTTTGTAGCTTCTCCTTAGGTCTGAGAGTGTTTAGAAAAGTTATTAAAATTTTAAAAGTTATTTATCAACCCTATAAATTATTAATATGAAAATTTATAATCTTTAATATGGCCTACTATCATCTTATCAATTTTCTTCAAGATATCCAAGGTCTAGGTCTAGTGATTAAGTATAGCTTTCAATAGGCTGGCTTTGGGTTCTCCTTGGTAGATTTGGAGCTGGTGTGGCTTAATTATGGACATTTTTTATTTCCTTGAAACTATAAAGACCTTATTGAACATTTTATTTTCGACTCAAGGCCTCCAATTTCTCATCAATACATTCCATTGCTTTTAAAAGTTTGAGAAATCCTTCCATGGTTGTAGCTACATATTTTGACAGTGTATGAACAAAGAGTGTATGCTTGGAGGATTTAAACCTCCTAAATGGCTTAAAATTGATATTTATTGTGTCTAAATTTTTATTATCATTACTATAAGGTCTCACTAAACCACAACCATGCCTTTAACTTAATCATTTGGCTTGAGAGGGAGTTATTTTGCTCATTTTGTTATAGAGACTATTGAAGGACTCTAGTGGCTCAGAGAGCTACTTGAGGGATTTCAAAAACTACCTTATCCATACAAATTTCTAATGAAACCTTGAAATTTTATAGACTCATATTATGGGTTCAATATGAACCAATTTATAGACCTTAGAACTTCATGGAACCCTTTCAAAAAGACTTCACAAAAGTACTTGCTGCATTATTTTGACTAATTTGAGAACACACCCCCAATTTTCTTAACTTTGAAAATGAGTCTTCTTGATGCCTCCAATTAATCCAAAATATTTAAACATGCTTATAATTTCAAATTAAACTTTTTAAAATCATGAAATCACCTTGAAACACTAAAAAGAAACACTTTTCCATGAGCCCAAGAAGTGTAGGCCATATAAGTGCTAAAAGTGGTGTTTTGGTGTAATTTGGTGCTCTCTTACTTGGATGAGAGTTGAAGAAGTTGTTTAAGTATTCCACCATGGATATTTAGCTTTTAAAACACCAAATAATGCTTAGGAAATCCACAAACCACTTACTCTACTCCTATAGCCTATAAATTAGCTTTCAAGCAAGAAACTAGCTTTCTCTTGATATGAAAATATGAAGATCCTAAGTGATGTTTCCACCATGGAGAGGGAATAATATTATCTGAAAACCACATGCCAAAACCAAATGTCTCCAACCATTTCTGATTTTAAGTAATTTGGACAAATTTGGACCCTACTTGGCTACATAGGTAGCTTTGAGATTTGAACCTTATTAACGATGGTTCATAAATGAGGAGGCATAAATATTAAAAAAAATTAACTAAATTGAAGCTAAATTAGTATACTAACATTCTATAGAGCCATTACTCCCAACTCAACTTGTACAACCTATGGTGAGTGAAAGTCTTTAACTAATTTTGACTCGTATAAGGAGCAACGGGGAAGAAAAGTTGAAATTTGTAGTTTCTAAAGACACTAAAGAAATATAATTAGGTAATTAAGTATGTGGAAGATTAATAGACATCCTTAAAGTTCCTTCACCTAAAAATATCTTTACAAGTCTATTCAAGTGGCTAAAAACTCCCTTTTTCAAGTATTTTCTTGATTTTAACTTGCACATGTAGAATTGGTCAATTACAAATAGTTATTTAAGACCCCTTAAGACACATTGGATGTGACATCACCCTTTTATACTTTAAAAATTCCTAATCAATACATACAAAGGATTAAATGCCCATTTTTTACCCTTGAAAAGACTCAAAGTGACATGGAACACTAATGCAAAGAGTGACCAAGGATAATATAAAATTTATTAGCATTAAATGGCCTATGAAACACCTCATGACAAAGTTTTTAACCTATGAGGTTAACTCATTTTGATCGAGGGTAAAAATGGTCAACATGAAACATACATGGATTAGTCCTTAATTAAGATATATCAAAAGTAAGGAAAAATTGAGTAAATAGATAAGAGAAAGGAAAGGAATGAATACACCTCATTGATTATGTGAACCAATGCATAAATGTGGTGATAACATGTATGTGTGTATATAGATACTGATCAATTGGTGATTAACTTGGAATGAGTTGATGGATTGATCAATCCTCATGTGTGGGTGGATCAATAACTCAAATAGATTATGACTTCATCATTGCCTACCCATGTGTAGTAGATGCATCTCAAAATAAAAATTAATGATGTCACTAGAGATGTGTAACTATAATTGAAATTATGTATGTCAACTCTCTGGCCACCTGAGAATATTAGGTGACTGTGGGCCACTCAATAATTCTAACCATTGTAGATGGAGTAAGGCATGAATCTAGTGTGTAACCTAGAACATGGTGTCTAATGTATTCAATGTAGATAATGACATATATTTTATCATTCCATATAATAAATAAATGTATAAGTTTATTATACATAAATAATTTACCATGCACATGCCCCTAAATATGATATCTAAGTATATAGATTCTAGATTGAGTTGTAATAATGTGTATCTAAGCTCTAAACTGAAATTGGAATGATCATGCTACAAATCATGCCCCTAATCTAAGTAAAATAGTATTAATCTAAGATAAACTAAACCAAAATTGGTAATCCATAATTAAACATGTAAAAAATTGGACTATACTTGTACTTTTATGGCCAATATAGAAGTTTATAAAAGTAAGACTACTAGATAGTAGTGTCATATCGTAGATAGTAGCATGTGGTGTTAGTGTCTAAATATGGACACTAATGTATAATTATTATGATTTATTTGAAACTATAATTGATCTTTATGTCACTATTTCCCACCATTTTTTATTGAAATTGATTTTTGTATTATTTTCTTATGTGCTAAGAATTATACTCTGAGTGAATTTAGATAGCCTATTCTATATGACAAACCATTGTGAATTCTCCCTCTTTTGAGTGGAGTTGTTATACATGTGAAATAACTATCCTTAAAATAAAAAGATATAAAAACTATGTGTTAGCCTGAACATATATAATACATACGTAATAAACCAATATGATTTACATAGATAACACTAGGATGTAAGATAATCTATGCATAAGTTTATAATGTAAGATGTATGTTAGATCTAGAATTTTTAAATATTTCAAGATAGATATAACAATGTATAAGAATTAAAAATATAAGTAATAACTACGTAACTAGGCATGATGTCCATCACAACACCCAAGTAGGAAGGGGAGATACACAAGGTCCCTCATGGAATCTAAATTGGAGTGTATAACAAGCAAGAGATAAGTGTCATTCCCATGACACATATAAAAAATCATACATACAAAACACATGAGTCACACAAATTATGTGAAGGGGCCATAATATAAGGGACATGGGCACATGTCACTAAATATAAGAAATCAAGACATACAAAAACATATTTAAATGTCTGCATACACAAAAAACAAGCACATTGGCTTAGATTCACATGGAAGGACATGTTCAAATGTCTGTATACACAATTAGGAAGGCACACATAATGACATGGGCACATGCCCAAAGCATACATATAATGGAAATAAGTGCCATAAATATATAAATCAATGGCATTTTTAAATTCCCTCAAATAGAATAAGAAAGAGACAATCAATTATAAACTAAAAAATATATAAATGAAAGTATGCATGAACATGTTGTATAAATTTGTATAAGAGATGAGATGTACACAAGTTGAGTCTAAAGTAATAGTAGTCAAAACAAAATATGACTAGGTGTAAGATGATCAATATAAAGATATAATGATGTTAAATCTATGATGTAGAGTTTATAAATATGTAACCTATAAATCAAAACTATGTATAAGATGCCTCCAAATGGGTGAATTATCAAATGAGAAACCTATGTATATGTGTATATAACCCCAATGGGTAGATAGTAGAAAATCTATATTAGTGTAGTGGACCTAAGTTCTATAGAAATCTAAAAACACTTCAGAATAATAAGTGAAGCATGTATGTAAGATAAAAACTGACTATACTAAAAATAGCTAGCATATGTAGTACCTATAAAACATAAGAAATGTAAACATGGAAGTGCCTACAATGTAAAATTTTGTATTTTCTATGTAAATATTTTAATGTTTTTAAGTTTTTGACATATTTTTTTTCTAGATATAAGTTATGTACAAGTAACTTGAAATGAAACTATATACAAGGAGTGAGATATAAGGAAATTATGTACAAGAAGGTAGGAACATACTAAAAAATGAGTCTCATGGGAGACTCACTATCAATGTGGCATATGCCAAATAAAGGAATAATGATCATGAGTACTATATGAAAAGGTAACTAAGGTCCCAAACCTTACTATACTGAGTGATCTATAATTGACACTACCTATGAAGTGGTGCTAGGAATACATGAAACTAACTAGGGTGTCTTATGAACTATAGGGGTCTTAGGGACCCATCTTGTATAAAATTATATATATGGCATGGGTTCCTTGTGATGATAACTCTAAGAACTCAATAATATTAATCTCATAAGAAAAGGAGTATTGGGAGGCCATCTAAAATTTGAAACATATCTTTGATGTAGGGATCTGTCCAGTAATGGTTATTTATGGGAGAGTATGCATACATGGAAACATTGTGGGAATAAACATCACTTAAACTATAGGATCCACTAAAATATATGTTTTACTAATTGGAAATGTTCTCATAACTATAACTAGTAACTATGATGTGATTTCCTATAGGATAGGTAAAGGATACTCATATGAAAGACCCTCAACTATGATCACCTAGTTAACATGTATATATTTGAGTAATATATACACAATTTATGTAATGCATCATATATTTTGTATCCATGGCCAACCCAATAACATCTCAAATTTTCTTGCACTAGGTACTAATAAGAATTTAGTGGCCACATGTGCTAGTCCAACCTATAGTGGAAGTATAATCTCCTTGATGGATTTCTAAACATGGTCATTAAAACCATAAATAACTATGTTAATAGGAGAAATATCCTACTTTGAGTGCCCCAGATATTTTATAAGTGTGATAGAGCCCATGTTAATACTTTCCCATTGTCAACCATAACACTCTGAATAGGATGATGATTAATGTAGGCTCATACAAAGAGTGCTTATAAATCTAAATCATCGTCAACAATCTCTTGATTTAAGAAAGTGATGAGTGGTTTAGTTGGTATTTTAGTATTATATACAACAATGATATTATGTATGGGTATGTATATCCTTTTTATTAATGTGATATGATGTTGGTGGTGGATGTCCTTGATACATATAGTGAATACCTGAAGTTTCCCTTGACTCATTAGTTTTATGCTTTGGAAATATATCCAAGACTATTAACACTACCTTACCTTCCATTTTTTTAACTTTGGGTGCCTCTTTGGGTGTTCCCACATTAATGATGTTGGATTTTATCAATATTTTATCTTATTTTTTAAGATGATGCATCAGTATATAGTATGGCCTAGTACCCTATGATAGTCATAGAATGCATTAGAATCATAGCTCTTTAGAAGAGTTTGTTTTATATCAACCTCTTTTATGCAAGGGAGAGATATGACATTTTATTCCAATAACTACTATAATACATGTGCTAGTGATTATGTAAGGTTGGTAAAAACTCTTTATGGAGGAGCTAATAAAACCAAGTGAAGAGTTGGCTTTGAAGTTGTGTTAATTATGGCCTTTGGATAACTCTTATTTTTAGTGGCCCTTACTTTGTATGGAGGCTTAATATAACTCTTATTAGTTGACTCTAATCCACTTGTATATTTTAATGTTCCCATAGAGAGAAGATTGACTTCACTTTCTTTGACTATGTGGCATAAATTTTGGAAGGTTGAAAACTTATTGAATAAGATATCTTCATGTAATTCTAGTAGCAAGATCTATTTAAATGTCTTATATCTCTCTATCTTCCATGGGTCTATTCATCTTTTTCAATATAGTTTTATATCACAATACATATTGTATAATAGGCTAATTAGATTTATGTTTAATTTATGATAATTGAGATTATGAGATCTTATCGCTAATGTTAAATGAAAAGTGTGCTAAAAAAATTTCTACAAATGGATTGAATGAAATGATAGAATTATTTGGAAGATCATAGAACTAATTTAAGGCATATTCCTTTAGACTAAATGGGAACAACTTAGTAAAGAGCCAATCATTATATAAGTATTCTAAACATGATATATGGAAAGATATTAGATGGTGCTCTAGGTCACCCTTACCATCATACAAGGTAAGATTAGGTGCCAAAAATCCAAATGGCAAAGGAGTTATTGTTATGTGGTATGCCAAAGGTGTATTTAAAATAACATGATAATCCAAGGCATGTTATGGCCTACTAGATACATTCTCAAGATGAAACACCTTAGACTATAGAGAGTGAATCTCATGCATAAGGGATTATACAATTAAAGAGTATGAATTAGTTGTAAGAGGTGTAGGTGTGATTAAAGGTTGTTTAATTAAAAAAATTATACAAGCTGAGTTACCCCTAAATTAGGTGTAATAATGTTCTTATCTATGAGAATATGATATTAACCATTATTTGATTTTTTAGTTATTTCCATTACGGCTTTTAGAATATCTACATGATTATGGGGTTATCCATGAAGTATTTATTTCATACTCTATAGAATCTCATCCTTATTGACTATAAGATTTTCAATATTAAGTTGGGGGGAGTGTCTTGATTCCCATATTGTATATCATCTTGATCTTGATTATTATTTTCATATTTGGATGCATTATCATTGAATTACACATAATTATGTATAAGATCAATGATGGGATTTTTAATCAGTCCTTTATCCATGGTAAAAGATCAAATGGAAGGAATCTGAGTATGCTCAATAGGATTGTCATTAAGCCTATCACTTCTTATTAAGTGAAATAAGATATATATTTTAGATAGTATATATTAAACAAATTGAAAGAGGGATATTAAAATATAATGTATGAAATCTAAAAATCTTAACATAACCATCAAAAATAGGAAAAATAAGGATACAAACCCTAATATCATTTAGGTTTAGGGTTTGAGTAGTATTCAGAATAAGTCATGTTTACCCAATATTTTAACTATTTAGGACTTAGTATATGTAAATCCTAGGTCAACAAAGATATGAGTATAATAGATTAGGGAATAAAATGTAATAAATACATACATTGATTTGTATATTCAAAATTGACTTAGTTTGACCTTTCTAAAATAGAAATAAATATTGTAAATAATTACTTAGCTGGAAAATGACTAAAACTAGATATATGGAGGCTAAAAACTAAGACAGAGGTTAATCTGAGTATTAGGGATAGGATTTAAGTGTTAAACCCCTTCTTGGATAGTACCACCCTAATTGGATAGTAGTGTCATGTGGTGTTGGTGTCCCTATTTTGGTTCTAGTGTCCTCTATGCATAATTGTTATGATCTTTTGGTTACGATTGTGTTTGGGTCTACCAAGCCTATTATTGTGCACCTAAGTTCTATATCTCTATGTATGACTTGTTTTGACTGATATTATATTTAAACCTTAAACTTATATGTTTTTAATGCATCTAGTTAGATAAATTAGTAAAGTGTGTTCTTATTTGGGTAGGCTAGACATCTTCGACATGCCATTATGATGAGAGTTGCCTACATACCAATAATCTAAAGAAGGATCAAGACCGATGTGGTTTTCCCCACCTAAGTGTTAGTGCAAGTGTAAGTGAAGCTAGTATGAATGTTGGCTTGAGTGATTTGAATTTATTTGAAACTAAAAACCTAATTATTCTAAGCATAAGAATGTTGAGATGGTTTTATGCAAATTTAGGGTAGAATATGGATAGATAACCTTTATTTTTCACTTTTTCTAAGTTTGTTTGTGTAATTTGCATTTGATTTCCATCTAATGGATAAACAGATAAAATTCATGTATATATTATTCTAGTGCTTGTGTGAGTCTTATAATAGGAATAATTTGACTCTAGGGGGTTGCTTATTTGAAAATATATCCATTGATAATAAAAAGAGGGAAAGGGACAATAGCACCAAATTTAGGAAACTAGAGCCATGGGGCACTACTATCCAAATTATGGTACTATTATCTAGGTGGTAGAACCTAAGGAACTAGGTATTAGGATGATAAAATTAGGGTTTATGACTGATTTAGGCATATGTATAGATGCATGTGTCTCATATGAAGGTTATATAAGTGTATAAATAGGGATAAGCTAAGTATGGGTGGTCTCAAGTAATAGTCTTAGCACTCAAGTGTCATTTTTAGGTGATTTCTCTTTCTAAAAATAATCTATTGAATATTTATCTAAAGTCTCAAAATTTTCTTGAACAAAAACCCCATCTTATACCATTTAATCTATATCCTTACCTTCATATATATTCCATATTTTTTACCCATATTTTTTAGCCTTTCCATTCCTAAAAAATAAATTATCTATCACCATATCACCATTAGCTTTAGATATTTATTCATTCTTATTTATTTTCCATCCTTCACCTAAACATGTATGTAATCCAATGTCACTCATTTATTTCATTTCCTTCTTGATTTATTAATTTTCCTCATCATGTTATTTTTTTTATACCATTTTTATCTATACTTTACCTTTAATATTATTTTCAAAAAGAAATGTAAGGCACTTATTTATTTTCCAATTCTTGAAAAAACTTCTTTTAAATTTAGTTACTACCCTACTACAATGATTGAATAAATTAAAAAAAGAAATGAATAAGTATCATCTCCTCAAATTATTTTCATATTCAAATTTCTAATCCTTAAACATTAATATAAATGGATTTTATAAGTGGACTCTTTACATATATAACTATCTTAATCCTAAAATATATCACATGTCTTATATTTTTAGTTTCATTATCAATTACTTAATACCTTCCTAAGAAGTTACCTTTCTCCTTTAAAATATTTGTATTTCAATATTGAATAATAAGGGTATAAATTCTTACACAAATTTCCTTTTATTTGAGATCCTTCTTTTCATCTAGAATATTCTCATTCTATGATTGAAGATAAATCATTCAATTATTTTCATCCCATATTCATTTATTCAATATATTTTATATCTCCTATTTATCTTTGAATTTCACCCTAGAAATTTCATTTTGTAAGATAATAAAAATTATATATATCTACGCTTCCCAATTATTAGACACCCATTTTTTTTTAAAAAAAAATTCAAAGGATTTTACACTACCTTTCCCAAGACTGCATCCATGAATAAATCATCTTGGGTTATTTAAAATATATTTTTTTCAAATTTGATATTTATAAAATGGTTACAAATGTGTTTATCTTACACATACACCTTTTTCATTCCTTCATAACATCGTTCCCAAGATAAAAAATTATGTTCTAAAATTTAGAATTTATTAGTAAGCAATAATTTTTTTCCTACCTTCTTTTATTTAGATTTAAATATGGTGTTTATTCTCTTATCTTCATTCTTTTCTTATTTTAACCAATCCATATCTAAATTTTCTATATTATTATTGATAAATGGTTTTGAAAGGGACCATACACAATATAAAAAGGCTCAAAAGCTAGATAGAATAGAGGAGAATTCAAAAATTAAAGTTGGCCAACACCTAGGTACATGAAAGAAACAACAAAAAAAAACAAGAAATAACAATAATAGGGAGAACGCTGATAGAAAGCATCACTAAGCCTACAAAACAACAACTACATCAGAACATCACAAAAAGGAAAACTTCACTTACTAAACTTACTAAAACTATTTTTGAGCCCCTCTAAAGCATTAAAATGATTCAAGGAAGTTGTTTGAGAAGGGTATATCATGTCAATGGTGGTAAGGGTATTAGTTTTATCGGTGCAACCCTTCCAAAATCCTAGATGTAAGTTATTGAGGGTGCAAACTTGCCTAACTTAAAACTCTAAAAACTCCAAAATGGCCTATTACATGGCCAAATGGTCATTCTACCTACCTTTACCATGATTCATAGTGTCTTCTATGGCTTTAAATATTTTTAAAATGTCTTCAATATTAGTCTCATAAATGGAGAGATTGTCCACATACTTTTTACCCTTATCAACATTCTTTTTGAGATGTATAAAATCCCTTTTTAGCTCCTTAGACCTATCCTCCAGTTGCATAACTTAGGATTTGATTTAAATTTGTTTTGGATGAGAAGGATAAGAACCCCTAATTTCATGCCCCATGTCAAGGAGACTCTCAGTGATGTCAATTTCCTTTCCCTTGAGTGAACTAGGAACCGAAGCCTTGCCTTTATCACTACTTCTAAGCACCCTCTTTAGGAGAGGAGGTAATAGAATTAGGATTCTTTGTCTTAACCCTCCTTTGGGTAGGAATTTTAGGTAGGGGAGGGAGACGAATAGGGTGAGATAAAATGTTAGCCAAGATAATATGATAATGTTGATGTAAAATAAGGATAACCCCTTCATGAAAAGGTAGGGCACACTTGTGAGACTGAAAATATAGAATAGAGGCTTCCATCAAATGCAAAATATAATAAGGGTGACAAAACATATGACCCTTATGGAAGTTGTTTAGTAGAATAAGATGGTGATGAGGTAGAGTGATGTACCTACCCTCCAAGGTCACATATCACACCAACATAATAGCCACTTCATCAAAAGGAATAGGGATAGAGGAATTAACAATACCAACTTTGATAAATTTTAAAGCATCAAATATGGAGCCCTCAAGAAGTCTTTTCTCCTCTATAACCTTATCAAATTTATTTCTATAAAACTTTAAACCATCTTTGATTATATTGGTGATAGAAGAAAATATAGCTTTGATGATTGAGAAGGTCTTACCTTTATAGATGACAACCCTATTTCTCTATTTTTTAGCAAAAGAGATAGATAAATGATTGTCATGTCCTTTAATTTTTTGTGTGAATCCTATGAATCCTCCCACATGTAGAGACATCTAAATTTCATCATTTGACTTCCAATTCAAGTCACATAAGGGCTCAAATTTATAAGGATCACCACCCATGGCATAATAAATAGGTTCACAACATAAGAAATCACAAAAAATAGCTAAATATTCACTCTCACATTGCCTTTGCACAACCTAAAACCTAAGAAAGAGACTAAGCAGAGGAGTCCAAAGAAGAAAAATAATGACATAGTCTCAAATAAGGTGTGTAAGTTCCAAGAAATGAATATATATCATAAAAGAGATTAAAATCACCTTACCATCGATAATGATATCAAAATGCCCTTTCCTTATTAATGTTCTCATTAACATTATGAAGGATTTGGTCATAAGCATGACAAATTTGAAAATGTTTATTAGTCACCCCTATATTATAAAATGAGTCTACCACATGGTTCCCTTCTATATAGGTATGGAAAAACTTGTAATTATAGAAGGTCCTACAAATGCTATCACTATCTTGGATGAAGTCTGAAATAGTCTAGCTAGCTGGATGAATACCATTGAAGTGATTAATGATATTCAAAGAATCACCTTCAATGATTATATTATCAATTTGGAAATATTTTACTAACTTCACTTCCCATAGAATACCAAGATCCTCTATATAATAGTTAGATTGAGTACTCATAGGGCCAACATAATAAGTAATAAAATTACCTAAATGATCCCTGATGATCACAGCTCCCCCTATAGCTCCTTGGCTTCCTTTAGAGGTACCACCATAGTTAAGTTTGTACCAGTTCATAGGAGGAGGGATTCATTGAATAATAGATATATCAATAGGAGTTCTAATTTGAAGATCACCAATTATGATATTCCAATTAGAAATAAATTTCTCTTCATGTTTAGGGAAGACATGATTTTCTGGAGGCTTGAATTTGAGAACATTTTATTTCGCATTAATAGAGATATCTATTAATAAATTTTTATAGGAAATACTTCAATCTCTAAACATTATATCATTCCTAGCCTTCTAAATTCTCCATGGGGTGTGAGGGAAAATAAGTTTCCAAAAACATCTAAAAATATTGTGTCTAAGAGGAGCCTACCATTGCTCCCAAGCCTATAAAATATCTTCTAGGAATATCCAAGAAACCTAAAATATTTAAATGATAAGGCCCCATAACCTATTAGCATAAAACTAGTTTAGGAAAGAGGTGATGCATGTCCTCAACTGCTACCCTATATAAGCAGCAAATGTTAGGACTAATAAAACCTCTTTTGATAAGATTATCATTGGTGAGAATTTTTTTTTTAGCATCATCCACAAAAAGTGATTAATCCTATGAGTGAGCTCCTTGAACCAAATATTTCCCCATTTAAAATCAGGGTGAGAATCTTTATAAAGTATCTACTATCCATCATTGATAGTATAAGATCCATCAAAAGAGTTAATACAAATAAAACCATCCCTAAGACTTAGCTAGCTAATCTAAATGATGTCAAGATATCCTTGAAGAGAGGTCACAATATCTTTCATCTTAGGTATATTGAGAGAAATAATAAGAGAAATGTCCTTCCATTGAAATTTATCATTACTAAAGATAATATAATCACTAACTCTTACACCACTATGGGAGGAAAGAAAACTCTCTAACTGAGTCCAAGAGTTATTCTACTACAAAATTTGAAAATTGGCCCATCTATCATTCCAAAACGAAATATCCTAACCATCACCAAGCTTCCATTTATACCCTTTGTCAATACAACCCCTGCTTTTAATGAGGTTTTTTGAGAAAATAGAGTCATTTGTAAGATGTTCCTCAATAATAAATCTTTGGGAACATTGCTAACCTAATTACTTGGCTCTAACAATATTAGTCTAGGGTTGATCATCATTTAATAATCTCCAACCCATTTTGGTGATAAAAGTTGCATTAATAATATTGATTTTTGTAATACCCAAACATCCCATATTTTTCTAATGATAATCCTTATCCCAAGACAAATTATGAAATCTATTCTTATTTTTAGTACTATTCCATAAAAAGTGTTTATAAATCCTTTCAATTCTATCATACACAGTTAAAGGAATAAAGAACATGGACATGATATAAATGGGAATATTTTGCAAAGTTATCTTAATAAGTAAATACATACCCATATCTAAAATTATATGCACACTAAAATCCTTTTATTTTATGATATTTAAATCTAAACTTGGACTTAGGTTGGTTATTTTTTCTAGGTTCATCTAATTTTAATTCTTTCATGGAGATTTATATTTTCTTGATTTCTTTTTGTATTCATTGAAATATTATCCATACACTTTTTTAATTAGTTAAACATCTTCCTTGAATAATACACTCATCATAGCTACCCTTTTTTGGATCTCACATTCATCTTAAAACTTTCAAACCAACTCCATAGGATCTCTTTTTTTCCTAGATCTAACACTTTTTCCTTCAACCCCATCATTAATATTTTCATTCCTCATTGACTCCTTTTTATACAAACCATTTAACTCTTATTATTCTCTAATATTATTCTTCCAAAAAAAATTTATCTTCACCAATTGGTAAGATTAACACTTAAGATTTTGTTTTCATATTGTTGTGTTTAGTTCATAGTTTAATTACACATGAATATTGATGAATAGTGTAGTGTCTTTGACCTAAAACAACTTTTCATCAAAACATTTTGGTGAAACTATATTTTCTTTCACTCTTCCTTGTGGGTTCACATTTCTATGAAATTTTACTCCCTTGCTCCCAACCTTGACACCCCATAAAATTACAATGTGTTTATATTCATTTAGGGGTTATGATGTGATATCCATTGAGGGTTTCTATAAACCCTTCTCTTTTTTATCCTTCTTGTTAGGGATATATATTTTTTGTGTTTATTATTGAGGTATTATAAACCATGTTTTATTAAATAAAACCTATTTATCCATCATGTTCTATATCTTGTATATTCTTGTGCTTCATAGACTTCCTTATGGGTAGGAGTGATTATTTTAGGACATTTTCTTATATGATATTATTGACATGGGTCATTCCTAGATTTTCTATGTTATTAGGAATGTTGGCATGGTTGTTATGAAAATTTATATCAATGATTAAATTTTTATTTCCAAACACACACAAACACATAATTATAATATGGTTTTAAACATGATAATATCATATACTTTTTTTTTATGTAATCATACCCTTGAAACTGATAGGTTTATTTTAGTACCATATAGAGATATATTTTATGTGTCTTTTTGTATGATGGTTTATTATAAGGTATATATTGTCATAAGTCAAAGGATTAGATCATATAACACACTAATCCCCCCATCCCTTCTCAATATAATTGTTGGGCTAACCAAAACACCCATCTTAACCTTCCTTAAGCCCTAATACATAGATTAAAGTTTGATAAAGACTATGATATTATAGATCAAATTAAGAAATTTCATGTTAAGATATATATCCTATGATTACTCATAATGTCTAATGTATAAAAATATATATTTTACAAGGCCTTAGAAGATTCTAATTTGAAAACTAATACCAAACATTATTGTTTTGATTTTATTGTTATATATTTTTATGGATAGTGATATCCTTGTTACCTTGGAGTGTGATATATTTTTCCATTTTTGTATCAAAATATGTTAGGATTTATAATCCAAATGATTAATATAATAAATATTAGTATGGGGAATCATACTAAAGTGATACAACCCATTTATTAAATAAATTAATAATATAATACATGGTAAGTAATGGTATTCATTAATTATTTATGTTAATAGTGTTATAGTGGTAGTTGAGTCATGGGTAATTGGGATCGTAAGATAATTAAATTGGGTGGGTGAGTTTAGTGTAGACAAGCTTATTAAATCTTGTATAAGAATTAATAATTTAATAAGCATACCAAAAATTTATCATTTGACATAATATAATTAAAATCAATAATAATGTAGTTATTTTCAGCCTACCTAATTTCTTACCAGTGGTATCTTACCCATGGAACATGTTAAAGAGTGGACACATGAGAAGTGTGAATTTTCCTTTTAAATATATAACCATGAGAGTGGTGAATTTAATTTTCCATAATTTAATGGTTGAGTATATATCTTTTGGAATCCACCCATAATATTTACTTCATATATATTTTTTACAAACATATATATGTAATTTCATAAATAATTTTGGTTTTATTAAAATAGTTATGGTAAATTTATAGAGAGGTTTAGAGAGAAATAACTTTGAATACATATATTTATAAATTCAACAGAGAAAATGGTTGTTTTTTGGTATGAAATCATGATAGTGTCATTATAAGGATTCATAAGTCATAGGAAGAATGTTTGATTTTATCTAATTTTTATTAACTCAAAGGTATTAAAACAAAACTCATTAAAAATTAAAAAAATATCGCGAGTAGAGCCAAATATTTGTTTTAAAAGTGTTGAAACAACTATATTTTTTGGAGTAGCCAAAACCTTAAGTGTGGTTTTCAAATTAGAATTAAAAATTATTTAAAATTAATTAAAAATTATTTAAAATTAATTAAAAATATATATTTTTGTGGGGTGAGTCCCATAAAATATTTAATTATTTTTATTCATCTTCTTGGGTAAAGTAAATATCATTTACTTTGTTTTTATATTAGAGATATTGATACAACATGCCTTATAAAATGTTTGATTGAAAATATATATTAAATTTCATAGACTAAGTGGAAAAATAGGTTTTATAAAGTACATGATAGATACGTAGGTCACAAGTTCAAAAAAATTCCTCCTCATTTTGAATGCAATGTTTCAATTATAATAACTAGTATACAAATATAAATTATATCAATGTTTATGAACATAATACATTAAGTAGTTAAGTAAGAGAGTTCAAAAAAGAGGGGTTTTTAAGATATTGAAAGCATGTAGTAGTCCAAGAGGCTAATTCCCATTAGGTTTAAAACTAATATTTAAAATCCCATAATTTATAGTGGTATAGTCTATGATTAAGCAATTTTCTATCATGTTTTATTTTCATATGAAGGTGCGCATGTGAAAATTTATTTTTAAGTATTTTTCACATATGATTCCAACATAATAGTGTTTTTATTATTTTGTATTCTCCATTTCATTTTTTTAATCATTAAAAATATATAAATAAGGTATTTAAATGTATAACATGTTAATTTTTTTATCTTAACTAACACTCTAATATTACTATGAAATTGACAATAGGTTTTTATATGAGGAACCCATGAATGTAAAACTATATTTTCCTACCACCAATGTTTTTGGATACAAATGAGTTACATTTTTTAATTTACATGTCCCTTGGGATCAATTTAGATGATAAATCTTGGACAAAACCATCTTGAGTATTTCTTTAGCTCATAGATATGGAAAATGATGTAGTGGAAATTTTGGTTTTTCAATTTATTTTTAGTTTTTTACGTGTCAATAGTTTTCTCAAATATTTTATATATTTTTAGAAATGTGGATGAAGTTGGTGTTTTATGGTTTCATTAACTTCTCACATATAAATTGATAGGTGTAAGGGTGTTTAAATCAACATCTTAGGTGATCATAGAGACAAATATGGGTTACAAACATAAGTAGTGTTTACAAAGTGCTCAGTTTTTTGGGACATCAATGAAAAATGTTTCATACATGAGGTAGAAGAGAATCCTTGATATATAGATCAACGTCTTTAAGTATTCATAGGATTATGGTTATACTATAATAAGGTAAAAATAATTAGAGAGATGAGTACTCCTAATATGATTCTTATCATCATATAAGGTGGTATCAAGATATTATATAAGGTATACGAAATAGAATGTTAGACTAGATGGATTATACTGGATGTGTCACCACATGTTTATTAATTTAGAGTAAAATTTTCAAGTTATTGTGGTTTCATAAAAGGTAATTATTTTTCACTCACACACACATATTTTTCCCCCAATTGGATTAGGTATTTGTTATAAATTTCTATATAAATGTTTATTTTTAAACAAATAGTTTAGGGATTATATCTCCTACTAAGACACCCACTCTAGTAAATAAATTAATGTTATGTTAGGTAGTAATCAATGTTATTCATTAATAACATTTGTTAATAATGTTATAAAGGTAGTAGAGTCACGAGTATTTAGACCCATAAATTAGTTAGGTTTGGCAGTTGAGTTTAGTGTATATAAGATTATTAAAACTTATATATAAGATAATAATTTTATAAAAAAAAAGACATTTACCATTTGATGTAATATTATTTAAATCAATAATAATGTAGTTATTTTCATCTTGCATAAGTTCTTATCTTAATAAATGGATTAAAAGGATCCTTATAGATAATGGTTTTCATTTAAACATGTGAATTGATTCCTTTCTTAGTACACTTGGAATCATAATATATGACATTAAAAACTATGATATGATTAGATTTTTTATGTTTTAACAATCCACAAAATATAATAGATGACTTTTGGTTAAATTATGTGCAAATTTTTAACTAAAATTTTAGATCACTTCCAATGATCCATCATCAAAAAAATAATCATATGTTTGAATAACAAAACTTGGGATTCATTAATAAAATAATAGGTGGAAAATTTATTAGAATCTAGCTATTGAAAAAATCTAGTTGTTGTAAAAATGAGGTTAAAAATCAAAATCTCATGTAATATTAGCAACTTGTTTGTTTATTAGAATCTTTTAAAAAATACTCTATGTTTTTAATTATTTTCATTTATATTTAAGTGACAATAAAAAATACATAATTTATATTATTTTAAATAAATAATAAAGCATTAATTAGATTAAATATTTAAACTAATTTAAATTAATTAATTTAAAACATAGAAAAATGGATACCTAACTTAGTCAGCAAGATGATATTACAAAAATAAAAAACTAAAATGATAATACTAATTACATGTTTCAATCAAATAATCTACAATAAAATAAATAATCTTAATTCATTTTGATTTTGTAATAAATTATTAATAATTAATAAATACATAAATTACTTATAAATAAAATTTAATAAATTATTTTAATTAATTAAAAGAGATACATAACTTATCTAGTGTGATAAGCTTGAAAATTTATAAAAATAAAATGATACTATGAACTACACAATTCAATCAAAAGGTTATAATAATTAATCATAATTTATTTTTATTTTATGATAAATAAATAATAATAACTAAATTAATAACATAAGGGATGGATATTTGGTGCACAATATATTCATAAAATGTACATACACATAAATGTTAAATGCATGCCACTTCATACCATCACTTGGAACAAAAAATGTGATGTTCTACAAATACTTCCCACTAGATAATTTAGGGTATGTGACAATGAAAACTTGGAACAAGATTCATTATATTTTAAAAAATCATTAATAGGAATGGATACATAAATAAGCAAATTATGAAGGTTTTTATGAAAGCTAGAGATATTGATTATGGGAATTAAATGGTTTCCCCTACTACATGAGTCATTGATTTCCTACCATATGCGGAAGGAATGCCCAATAAAATTTAAAAAATACTTAAACACCAATACATTCATACCACTTTATTACCCAAAAACAAATTAAGGAGTTATTTTAAAAGAGTTAAAGACTTAACTGAACCATGATTTTTTTTAAAAAAATGTTTAAAATTGTGAGTACTCTTATGGGGTCCCTTGCATCAGAGAAATAGGAAGATAAATTTGTACAAGGATTGAAAATAATGTGTCATACATAAAACTTGAGAATAAAGAGAATTTATCTTTATTAAGCATTTTTAAAAATCAAACAATCCATCTACATTGAGGAGACAAAGGTTCTTATTATAGAAAATCAATACCAAAAGTAGAAGATAAGGGAAACCATTGAGATAGGTTGGAATGCATGTAATTTAAATCATGATGAATGAATTTGGTTGATTCATTCTTAGAGACATATCATGAGTAGGTTAAAATTTATGGTTAATTAATAGTAAAGGGGGTTTTATTTTATTCTTTAATTTTTTTGTTGGGCTTATTATAATGAGCAATTCCATAATAAATTTTAATATTTTTTTATATAAATTTTCTTTTGTTTAAGTTATATTGATATTTTTTGCCCCAAAAATATCAAAATATCACATAGCCTAAGGGAGACCCCCTAATTTTTTGAAAAAATCCCTTGTATTGACCCAAAACACACATTTCCTTTATATTGTGGAATCCAAAACTTTACCTATAATTTAAAATTTACAAATCTGTAAATTACTTCCCAAGCTCTAGATCCCATAATGCACTAACCAACATAATCCATAGTTATAGATATAACTTTGAAATTGTAGTTCAATATCTAGATCCTACAGAGAAATAATCAACATAATCTAGAAACCTATTTTCACTTTACAATTTTTCAAAATTACAAGTGAAGTTTTAGATCCCACAAACCAAGCACCCCATTAAATCTAGAACTTAGAATGTAATTTGTAATTTTCAAAATTGTAAATTATAGGTAGAGATCCACTTCCTATGAATCACTCTAACCAAAATATAAAACTTGAAGAGTAGTTTTTAATTTTCAAGATTGCAAATTGTAATTCAAGTTTTAAATCCCACCAACAACTAAGCCCACATATTCCAGAACTTCAAATTGAATTTTCAATTTTGAAAAATTGAGAAACTGCTTAAAGGCTCTAGGTCTCTTCCACCCACTGTAATGGAAGCATTAATGGAAAGGAATTTTAATATAAATAATGGAAATTAGGGATTCTTTTATTCATTATTTAAAATTTCTAATTGTGTTTTGAGCTCATGCCTTGGATTACAAATAACAACCTCAAATCCATAAACCAAGCCATGACCTTGAGCTATGCAATGACACCATCTAACCACTACATGATATTATTTTGAATCCCCTATCTTTCCTTAATACTGCAATCAAATCATTTGAGTTTCTTTCATTTCTGCAAAGATTTGATTATGATTTATTAGGGTTTTCATAGCTTAAATCATTGTTTATATTTCTTAGGGTTTTTGTGTTGTGGTCATATTAGGGTCTGTTATAGGTTGTGTTTTCCAAGTTTTCCAAGCCATTAAAATCCTAGATTTTATTTTCAAAATTTCATCATAAAAAACCTTAGAAATTTCCCTAAGCTTTCATATTCAAACCTAGGGTTTTTCAAAATCATATCCAAACAAATATACCCATGTATATTCCCAATAACATGAGATTATTCCCTGAAAGATTCCTCCAAGTCCCAATGTACTTTGGACTTACTTAGATCACCTTTCATTCCTACGAGTTTTCACCCTATGAATAATAACTCCCAACCTTATGGGCATTCCTATTATTTTAAATACCTTCCATCTCCATAGGATTTCAACTTGCTCAAAACACCTCCCAGTTTTATTGAATATCTGACTTGCATTTTGCACCTCTAATCTCCATAAGATATTTCAACCTATTTTTATAGCACCATTTTCTTATGGACTTTCCACCTACTTAGAGCACCTCCAATCTCCATGAAATATTTTTCCTGCTTCTAGTACGTGTAAATATTGTTATCTCTTGTATATTTTTTTCACTAAGCATTCTCTCCATAATTCATGTCTATAAAGGAGATTAAGTTCAAATTAAAAGGGGATGAATCTCAACCTAGAATTAAACACTATTGAGATTACTGATATAGACATAGGTCACATTGACCTAGGGGACTTCTAGACCTAGATAAATGCAGGTTTTAAGAATGACTAGATCTAGAGTATTTATGACTCTAGAGTGCCACAAGAAGTAGCTTTCCCCATGATAGAAAAAACCCCTAAGTTAGTTCTTACACTAGCACAACACTATGATGTTTATGAAAGAGAGGTCTTGAATGATAAAGGGTAAAGTATTTTGAATTTGGACCTATATTTCATTGATTTAGTGTTTATAATCCTAGAGTGTGAGAGTTATCTTGACATAACTCTATAAACATCCCAAAAATTCTTTCAAGACAATAGAGAGGGATGTCAGAGAATTATAAATAAATAATGGCTTAAGACCCCAAAGGCTACCTCTACCATATTTTTAAAGACATTAGCAAGAATTGATTTTAAATATAAGGTTTTAGACATAATAATATTACTGCATAGTATTACTCGTAGTCCTAATGTAAACAGATTATAGGCATGGATGTATTAGCACATATGGGTGATTTATTAGAATGCACAATACATCAACTGGGCACAACTCATCATTAATTCCCTCCATAAACAATTGATGGAGTTGAAAACCATAGGGAAGTTTTGCATGACCTCCTACTTAATGTAAATATTGGCCAAAGGGAGAAATTACCAAGGTCTCAACATTATAGCTGGTGAGGCAAGTACAGTGTATGATTATTATCTTGAGCTCACTTTGGGTGTCATCAAGAAATAATTTATGAGGGTTAATGATGAATTCATCTATTTCATCATAATAATATTTGACAAAGAAATTTAGAGAAAGATATTCTCATATGTAGCAACTATAGAAATCACCTAGTGGGGTTACTAATTTATTTAGTTCCCCACCTATTCCTATATCAAGGTATGCATATTCAATGACTACACTTACACACTCCTAAGATATGTTAGTGATAAGTGGGCATTAATGGAGCTAGAAAGATAGCTTTTGTAAAATCATAAGGTTCTATCCAACAAACACAAGTTGGGAATTCATTTCCTAATTAGTATAAGAAGATACACATGCCCCTTCTTACTCAAAGCCAAGTGTGCTAAGGTATAAATGACATAGATGAAACTAAGGTCATTGGAGGCAAAGAAATACTATAATGTTTATGTTAATATCACCAGCACACTATGAATCTCCATATATTCCCATGTTCCATATTTCAAAGATTATTGGGAGGATTTAGATTAAGAAAAAGTCAAGTTGAAAGACCATTATAGAATAACCTTGGACCAGGTCAAAGCTTTTGATTTCACACTAGTCCATGAGGACTTGGTGGATGATGAGTCCAAAATGGACAATAATTATTACAAACAAATTATTACTCAACCCCTTCTATCAATAAGGTGGTCTACCCCTAAGTCTTTTTCTATTGTAGATAGAACTACACATGTAATCAGTAAAACATTAAATTGGTTTAGGAGTAAAGGAGTCCAAGTGACCAAGGATACAATGATTATCATGGAGAATATATAAAATCTCAAGGAATAAGGAATTACTCCATTAGTAAAGGGTCCCAATGGCACAACAAGAGAACAATTAGAGAGGCTAGTGATCTCCCATAAGAAGAAGAAGAAGAAATCTAAGGCCAAGAAGGGGTTGTTAAGAAAAGATGGAGCAGTAGTAGATCAAATGATCAGCATATCACATGAGGAAATAGTTGTAGTTGGAGAATCCATAGCTTCAACCTTGATATCAGTGATATTCATAACTCCTATCTTTATAGGTTACCCCAAACCCATTTACATTGTTTTTATGACTCTAACACCTTCACCTCATATCTCCACTCCCCCTATATCTCAAGTGACTCCACCCTTCATTCCTACCACTTTACCTACAACAATAAGTCCTTTAAAACTAGTGAAAACAAGTCAAGTGGACACTTAGTGTCCCCTATCAGTGGATACTCAGGTTTCCACTCCACTCTGCCTTCCCATAATTTCACTTCCTCTTTCCATTCCATTTATAATTCCTTCCATTATATCCCCATTGATTTCCAACATAACTTAGTAGTATATATCCATGGACTTAGTAATTCTAACTTTAGTTTCACTAACCATCCAAAATCTTGGGATAAGTATTGCTTCATCTTCACCCCTTTCATATTTATTACCTTGCTACCCATGACTAACCCAACCCATTTGATTAAATCATTTAATGCTTTGGCCTTTACACTTCCACTAGTCCCTAAGTTTCAAATATTTATATCTACTCCCCCATTAATACCTCTTATATCTCTTACACCCCTAGTAGACACATCTATTCCCATTGTCTCCACCTCTTCCACTTTCACACTTCGACCAACCCTTTAGTGGAGATAGGTGAAAAATAGGTCTTTGATGAAAATGTGGACTTGCAGCCTATAGATGGAGATGAAATTACATAGGCATTTGCCAATATATCAATGATAACATTAGCACATGATTCAAAAAATTCCATATTGCCTACCAGTGTAGTAGATTTAGCTATAGATTCCCCAATGATAGTGTCTACAGAGTAAGACGCTACACTTGTTTGGTCAACACAAATAGTGGGGAAGAAATGTAAGAAAATTATTTTCCCAAGTACACTAGATTTTGGTCTTTTAAAAACATGGAATAAATACAAGCCTAATCCCTAGACCTTCTTAAGAATATTGTGTAACTCAATAAGGGAAACATATATGGATATTGCAGTCCCCCCACTAGATAAATAGAAAGAAGATCTAGTGCTGGGAGACTATTAGGTATCAAAAATTCACCTTTGATGTCTTATGAGGGAGGGGTTGAAACATGATGTTCAATCCAATATCAGATCCCTCTTTGAGAAAATAGATAGTGATAATGTCACTAAATACAAGTTAAAAAATAAGGCTGAACAACTTATGGCTACACTAAATAAATTTATAGAGCCCACTAGTCCATCCACACAACCTAAACCAACACAACCAGTCACCCAAATCATAGATCAAGTAACACTTAATGTGGTGACAAAATTACAAGCATGGGAAGGGATGATAAATAATGGCCAAAGGATCTCATATCCAAAGGTAATAATATTATTGATATAATAATAGACCATTATGCAATTTAGAGAGAAAGAAGGGTCACATTAAGAGAAATGGTTAATAAATATGAGGTAGAAATAAAAAGTTTGAATCTTTACTACTCCAAATTGACATATGTAGACTCAATTGACATAGAAATCCTCTTTGATGAAAATATACTAAAAAATGATGGATAACAAGAGGAATTACACATATCTACACAATTTAGGATAAAGTTGCTCAAAAATGTTGCACATAAGGTTAAAATTACACATGATAAGGACATTGACATGATGTATGACATAGAGGAATTACTAAGTAAATTTTCATGTAAAAAATAGATTATGAAGATAACATCCTTTTAGTATAATAGGTTAAGAAAAATTCAAAGTGGTAGAAAAGGAATATACTAAAGATACAATGTTTACCTTGAGATCTATCCACCCCTACATCAAGTATCATAATATGGTAGATAACATGGGTAAAGGTACATAAAAAATTAGGAATTTGAGGAGGGAACTTTTTGACACATCATCATATTGTGAGATTTACAGCCTCTACTTTTTTGGAACATGTGAAGAGAGAATCCAAGAGATTTTTAAGGATTTTGATGCATATGTTCATAAATTACAAGCCGAGAAAGACAAAGAGATAGAGGAAGTATTAGAAATTGATTAATTCTTTCTATTCAACACATTATCATATATTGCATTCTCATTATTGTACAATATTGTAAAGTTTCATCTTGTAAATTACAACTATATTTTTATAGATCCTTTTTAGAAAGAGCCATGTGTATTTTACACCTTATATTTTGATAGGTTGGAAATTGTAAAAAGTAGACTTGTAAATTTCAAGTTTCATTATAACAAATTTTAATTACTTAAGTTTTAAAATCACATATTACAAATTGTAATTACAATTTTGAAAAAGTGGTATGAATTTCAAATTGTAAAAGTCTCACTTGGAAATTTCAACTTAGGGTTTTGCAAAAAATTAACTTGAGTTATTTTTTAGTTATCTTTTATTCAAATAATGAGTTTCACTTTAGCACCCCATTTGTATGAAGAGCCACTACAGCTACATGAAGCAGAAATAAAGGCATTGCATGAAGTTTTCTCAAGTCTATCCACATCATACCAAGTTCAAGATCATGAATAGCTCTTAAATGCTCTATTTCAAACCATTTTACCAAGCCAAATGATGCCACAAGATGAATATCATGCCTCTTTTGGCATGAAGTTCCAGATTTACATGATTCGTTTACTAAGCATTGGATTTTTTTATAACTACATATCATTTATGAGATATTTTGTATAAATATGGGAAATACCTATAGCCCAATCTATATTTTAAATGTATTTATAAATTTTGTAACCTAGATAATGAAAAATAATTGAAGATTTGACTTTATTGTATGAGAAATCCCTATGTATGCAAGTTATTTAAATATTTGTGGAAGTTTTAATTCTTATTTTAGTTACAAAAATTCATTTTGTGGTATTTACTACCCTTCTAAAAGATTATTTTATTAAATTAAAATAATCTTTTCCATTTTATGAAAAATAACAAAATATTACCTCTAATTTCCCATTTGCATGAGTTTGTGCTCAAATAAATTTCAATCTATTTTCTATTTTATTGTTTTCATTAAAAAAACATTAAAATCCACTATAAATATTTGGTGCAATCACCATTTTTAAGTTTTGAAAATTTTATTCTCAAACTCTATTCCCCAGTCAAACCCTAGTTTAGGAGTAATAACACTAGAAGAGTGAAATTTCTATAAAACTAGTATTCTATCAATTACACCAGATTTAGTGAAAAGAAGTCAACCTTCTCTAGATTTTAACCTCAATTTTATAATGTCCTAAAACTTGGAGGTTTTCCTATTGTATCATTGGATCTTTACATAGCGAGCTACTACATCAAAGAATGAGTGCATAATCTATGTGATAATAGTTTTTGGCATGATCGGTGGGACCCAAAAATTATGAAGATTTTGGTTCTATTCTTAGTGATCATTCTATGATCCTTGTATAAATTTTAAAAGCACTTGAAAAATCCACTGGCTTACAGATTTAGAATTTCAAGGTTTATATATGCCAAGCAAATAAATAAGATCATCTACTAAAGGTAAGAGACCTGATTTTTTAGAATTATCATTTCTTTCTAAAAAGAGGTCAAAATTAGTCATCCATTTCCCTAGAGTACATCCTACAATTTTATTTTCATAGCCTCCAAGTAATCCTATCAGTTTCATACCTCCAATACTAGTTAGAAACCTAAATTTCATAGCTTTCAATTGAGGCAACCTACTCTAGTTGGCCCAGTATAATGATATACCTACCTTAGTTTTAAAATTCCTCCCATATTTTACTAGTGAAACTTCTACCACTCCTATGGAACACATACAAGATATTTATAATATGTGTTTAGTACATAATGTGGTATAACATAATGTTTTAATTAGGCTCCTAGTCTCCTCTTTCAAAGGTAAATCCTTACAGTGGTATAAAGGTCTTGTTCCTAACTCCATCCAAGTTTAGGATGACATAGGAACTACATTATGTACTCAATTTGAAGACAAGAGTGACTAATTTTCCCTAGTTGAATAGTTAACTATTATTCAACAAGATCCACATGAGCACATGGATAACTTCTATTTCCATTTCCAGAAGATATGGAATAGAATTTTAGTATTGGTTAAGCCAACTCCAAACAATGCTTTCCTATATTACTTGCCATCCTTGAATAGTGATATAACTGTTATGGTTCAATTAATGGGTGGCACCACACTTCTTAATGCCTATGAAATTTTAAAAAGGGAATAAAATTATTTAATTAAATCAAGTAACATTTCCCCAAGGCTACCAATGCCTCTATTTCTATAAATACCTCCTATTCCACCACCTACAATTTCTCAAATTTTCACCATAATCAAAGCACCAAATTTATCTCCCACACCTATAGATTATTTATATGAGTTTAAGTCACAACTCAAGAGTTTTGGAAATGAGTTAGTAATAATGAAGAGGTAATAATCCCATAACTATAAGCCTTATTAGAAAACTAACCCAGCATACCAACCCAATAAGTAGCCATACCAAAGCAATTCATAGCCACAAGGTCAAAATATGCAAGTAAAACCTCAAAACATCCATGATTTACCTACACCAAGTGATAATAAAGCTATTATACCTATTTAGAATAGCCTAGCTCAAGAGTATGAGTGGTATTATCCTTATTTTCAGCCACATAATCAAAATACTTATCTTAATGGTGTTATCAGTCAAGCCTTGATGGTGCAAAGAATATCAAATACACAAGGATAATAAGAAGAATCCACTTCCCAATAAGCAGATACAAAAGAACCTACTCAAAGTGAGGAAACTCGTCTAAAATAACAAGAGGATGACTTTTGTGGTGTGAATAAGGAAGAGACATTATTCAATGGTGGAGTTCCAATGATAAATAATACACATTAAAAGAAAATAAAATTATAAAGTGATTAGCCCCCCAGGGTGGAACAAGATACAACTTCAAAATTTATAGCATAACCAACAAATTAAAACATAGTACAAAGGCCACCCTTTATACCTATAGTCTAACCCAAAGCAAAGGTGTCAACTCCAAATCTTGTAAAAGAAGACCTAGATCTCACAAAGGCACTAATAAAAGTTGGTAATTCTTCTATTTAGCATTATTAAGAAAATGAAGAAGACCAAGAAAAATGTTACTATGTGGTAAACACTATTCATTCCCACTTAATGGGATTTACTAAAAGAGGCTTTGAAAAACATCTAGATAAATAATAAGGTTCCAAATAAGGGTCATAATGCTACAATTAATTTGTGTCAACCATAAAATATCACTAAAATAAGTAAAATTGATAAGCTTCCCCCTTTTTATCTTTCACTTATAGTAGGGAAGCACCTCATTCATAATTACATGGTAGATTAAGGGGCTAGTATCTCTATTATGCCCAAGAAAATAGCTAATGCCCTTGGTATAAAGTATAAACCTATAAATAAAGGAGTGATTCACTTAGATCAAATTGTTTTTCAAATATTAGGAACAAGAAAATGGCTAAAAATCACTATTCACACTTATCCAAGCTTTTCAATCTCTCAATATATCTTAGTTATATATTTTCCCCCTACTTTTCCATTTGTCTTTCATGAGATTTCATTGCAAAGATGGGAGGATACCTATTAGCATATTGGTCTCACATGTTACTCAGGATGAGATATGAAACTAGAGTAACAATAATAGTTGAACGAATCACAAAAGATAATATTGATCCATTCATTCTTATCCCTATAGACATGAACTTCACACTGAAATATCAAGAACAAGAAGAGGATTGTGAATTTTCAACACCTATAGAAGAGATTATAGACACTCATCTAGATGAATGGGGATCATCCCTTCAGTTTTATCCTTATGACTATGTATAGTAAATAGGGTTGGGTACATATTACATACATGAAAATGATTCAATTATCTAAAACCTATTAAATCCAACTAGAGATATTCAAGGGATGTGGCAATTATTATTTGATGGTTTAATAAGAAATAATTATGTAGGTACAAATATTGTCTTGATCTTTCCATATAATAAAAGCTATTTCTATTCTTTTAGGCTTCAGTTCAATTGCAAAAATAATGAAGTTAAACATGAAGCTTTGATTTGAGGCATGGAATTGGCCAGTGAGAGAGGGATAAAATACCTACAAACATTTGGTAATAGTGAGTTGATTATTCACCAAGTGAGATCCAAAAGTGTAACTAAGAACAATTTACTAAGAACTTACGAACGTAGGGTTTGGGACCTATTAAAATACTTCACCGATTTGAAAATTCAATAGGTACAAAGATCAAAAAACAAAGATGTTGATCACATGGCCTCTATAGGTTCCCAATATAACCCACTATAAGAAATAAAGAAGAAAAATAGTTAGCATGTAAGGTTGATAGTAAGGCCATTTGTTCCTGATAATGTAACTATTTGGCAAGTATTTAATAGTGATCAATAAATTATCAACTTTTTAAGAGAAGAAGCTAAATTCTCAAATAGGAACCAGTTAAGACTCCAAGATCAATATGGATATTAGATCATCTAGTTGAAGATGAACAAACTACCTATGGGTTTTGTTACATTAGGAAGCATATTCAATTCAGATGATCAACTAAAAGGTGAAAATAAGAACACCATGGTAAATGAAGAAGACTATGAGCCAGTGATCATCTCAGAAGGAAAATCACTAAAGATAGGAGAAGGATGTAGTGATTCTAAAAAGCAAGATTTTGTTGAGCTATGTCAAGAATTTGATGATAAATTCATTGGAGTTATCATGATCTAAGGGGGTTTAAACCCAACTTAGCCTAACACTTAATATATTTTGATCCAAATACCAAGCCTATTAGATAGAAGTAAAGACTAATTAATATAAATATAGAATCATAGATGAAGAGTGAGCCATCCAAACTGATAAAGGCTAATATTATTTTTCCTATCAAACACTCATATTGCATTGTAAATCTGGTCCCAATGAAAAATAAAAATGGTGAAATCAGGCTTTGTGTAGATTTTAGGGATTTGAATAAAGCATATTTAAAAGATAATTATCCTCTTCCCCCTATGGAACAAATTTTGAAAATTGTATTAGGATATGAAAGATTTTATCTTCTAGATAGTTATTCTAGCTATAACCAAATCCTGGTGCAAGAATTAGACTAGTTCAAAACTACTTTCACCATAAAATAGGGTATGTATGCATATATAAATTTGCCATTTGTTTTAACTAATTTTGGTGTAATGTTCCTAAGAGACATGGATATGGATTTCAGTGGTTTGATAAATGAAATTATCCTAGTAAACCTAGATGATATCACCATCTACTCAAGGTATGTTGATACACACCTAGATCACCTTAGAATTTTTTTTGAAATGTGCAGAGAATTTATATTTTCCTTCAATCCAAAGAAGTGTGTTTTTGTAGTTCATGAAGGGAAAGTACTAGGACATATTATTTCAAAGAAATTTCATGCAATAGACCCATATAGAATAATTTTTATATCTACATTAGCACTACTAATCCATAAGAAGGGATTACAAATCTTTCTTAGAAAAAACAATTTTGTAAGAATATTTGTTCCAAATTTTGCCTCTATGGTAAAACCCCTTACATCAATGCTTAATAAGGGTATAATTTTCAGCTAGATATAGGAGGGAAAGGATAGCTTTGAAGCCATAAAGTAAGCTAGTTCTTAGTATCCTACCCTAGTCAACCCAAACTATGAGAAATATTTCATTCTATATGCTTTTAGAGGGGAAGTTATCATCTTAGTTATTATAACTCAGTATAATAAAGAACATTTGGAATAGTCAATATCTTTTTTCAATCAATCCCTAAAGGATTATGAAGAAAATTATAGCTTCATGGAGAAGAAAGTATATGCTTGATTAAATATCTTAAAAAGTTTAGGCATATGATCTCCAACACTAAAATTCATCTAAATGGTGAGTCATCAAAGTGTCAAAGAGTTTCTACTGAGCTAGTTGATAAATGAAAAAAGAGTGAGATGGATCACAAAGGTCACATAGTATGATGTGGACATCAAAATCACAAAGTTTGTAAGAGGAAAGGGATTGTATGAACAACTAGATTATGATATCAAGACTACTAAATTAGTAACTAAAATATAATATGCTCAAAGTATACCTCAGATAGCCAATCCACCTCTTTTCAATAGTTAGATCTATGACATGACCATTTTCCTATAGACTAGTGAGTACCCGTGTGAATTTCAATAGTCTAAGTAAGGATATTTCCAAATCCAATCTATTATTTATGTTATTTTTGATGAAATATTATTTATAAAAGATATGAATGGATTCATGCTAAGATGTATCAATCATAATCAAGTCCCCCAAGGTGCTCAAGGAATTTCATAATGGCCCTTTAGGAGGACATTTCTCTACAAGAACCATGACCATCAAGATAATGAGAGGGGGATATTATTGGCTTGAATTATTAAAAGATACCCATAAATGGGTGAGGAACTATGAAAAGTGTGCTTACTTCACTAAAAATCAAATATTAGCAACTTTACCTCTCAAACTAATTCAAGTAAATCAACCAGTTACTCAATGGGGATTGGATTTCATGTGTATGATCAATCCACCATTGATTTCAAGCCATAAATGGGTCCTCACATTAATGTAATATTTCATAATATGGATTGAATTAGTTTCACTAAAAGATGCCACAGAGACATCTATTCTAGAATTTATGGATGTCATAGTCTCAAGGTTCAGTGTTCCCCACACCATTCTCTTAGATAATGCTAGAGAATTTATGGGCACTCAAGTGAGTGAATGGGATATAAATCACAATCTATACCTAATTAATTATTCAAATTATTACCCTTAGGGTAATGGCTTGTCTCAGTCTACCAACAAGAACCTCATAAGAATTATCAAAAGAACAATGGAGGATAATGAAAGGACATGGCACACAAAGTTGAAATCATCACTATGGGCTGATAGGATCACCCCTAAGAGATCCATTGGTAACTCCCCATTCATTTTGGTATATGTAATGGAAGATTTATTTCCACTATCAATTGATTTACCATCTCTAGAGATCAATCACCAATTGGAGTTGATTGACAATGATAAAATGATAGTAAGATTGGTTGAACTCATGGAATTAGAAGAAATCAAGAACTAATCAATGAAAGTCTTGGAAGAAAATAAATCTCAAACAAAGAGGAATTTTGAAAAAAATCATTTAACAAGAGCTTTAATGAAGGTTATATGGTTCTCAAATGGGATTCAAGTAAGGATAAACTGGGTAGGCACACCAAGTTTGATGTAATATGGAGCAGTCCATTTATTATAACTTAGTACAAAGGAGTGAATGTATTCTAGCTATCTAAGCTTGATGGATGAAAAATATCTATCCAGATTAATAGAATATATCTCAGATCTTGATTTTGAGGTAGGAAACCATTCCAAAAAAAATAATTTTATATATAATAGGGTTAGTTGTGTTTTTCCTAATTCATGTTTTTGCACAAGTCAACTCATTAGGAGTTTTTGTTTCCTTAGTTTATTCTGATTTTACCTTTTTTGTTCTTATTTAGGTAAATTCTAGTTTTTTCTTCACCAGGTTGAAATGTGTTAATCTTAAAATGACTTTATGCCCAATTAAAAAGAAGGCTACTGGAAAGAATATAATTAGTAGGCAATCATCCTAGAAAGGTCACCAAAAATGTTGATTTTGTTTTCCCCAAAAATATCAAAATATCAATTACCTTAAGGGATACCCCCTATGTTTTTGAAAAAATACCTTGCATTGACCTAAAACACACATCTCCTTTGTATTGTGCAATCTAAAACTCTACCTCCAATTTTTAATCTATAAAATTACAAATTGTTTCTTGAGATCCAGATCTTGTAATGGTTTAATCAATAGAATCTAGAGTTTTGAATGCAATTTTCAATTTGAAAAATTAAAAATTATATCCTAAGCTCTAGATCCCACAAAGCACTAATAGGTGAAATCTAGAAACCTATTTTCAATTTGTAATTTTACAAAATTTCAAATTGTATGTAGAGTTATGAATCCCACAAACCAAATACCCCATGGAATTTATAACTTAGATTTCAGTTTGAAAATTTCAAATTATAGGTAAAGTTCTACTTTTCATGAAGCACTCTACCTAGAATCTAGAACTTAGAGAGCAATTTATAATTTGAAAATTTGAAAATTGCAATTCAAGTTTTAGATCCTACCAACTACTAAGCCCACAAAATTTGGAACTCCAAATTCAATTTGAAATTTTACAAAATTTCAAAACTTCTTGAAGGCTTTGGATCTTCACCATGCACTTTTATGGAATCATTAATTAAAAGTATTTTTAATATAAATAATGGAAATTAGGGATTTTTTATTCATTACTAAAAATTATTAATTATGTTTTGAGCCCTTTCTTTGGATAGCGAACAATGACCTCGAAGACATGAACCAAGCCATGACCTTGAGCTACGTAATGATGTCATCTAACCAATACATAATGTTCTTTTGAATCCCCTACATTTACTTAATCTTTTAATCAAACCATTTAAGTTTTCTTCATTTTTACAAATATTTGATTATGATTTATTAGGGTTTTCATTGCTTAAAGCATTGTTTAGATTTATTAGGGTTTTTGTGTTGTGGTCATATTAAACTCTATTATAGGTTATGTTTTTTAAGTTGTCTAAGCCATAAAAATCCCAATTTTTATTTCACAAATTTCATAATAAAAAACCATAGAATTTTCCCCAAGCTTTCATATTCACACCTAGGGTTTTTCATAATCACAACCAGGGGAATATACCTATGTATATTCCCAAAAACTAGAGAATAGTCCTTGAAATATTCCTCCAAGTCCCCATGGACTTTGGACCTTCTTAGATCACCTCTCATTATGATATATTTTTACCTTATGAATAGAAACTCATAACCCCATGATCATTCCTATTGTTTCAAGCACCCCCATCTCCATGAGATTTTAACCAACTAAGAACACCTTCCAATTCCACTAGAGATCTGACTTGCATTTTTCACCTCCAATATCCACTAGAGATTTAAACCTATTTTTGTATCACCATTTTATTTTGGAATTTCCACCTACTTAGAGCAACTCCAATATCCACCATAGATTCTACCAGCTTCTAGCACCTACAATCCTTCTAGCTCTTAGAGTTGGTTTTCACTAAGCATTCTCTTCAACATTTATGTCTGGGAAGGAGATGTAATTCAAATCAAAATTCCCATGGGTGATTCTTATCCTATAATTTAACACTACTAAGATAAATAATATAGACCTAAATGACATTGACCTAGGGGACTTCTAGACCCATATAAATGCAAAGTTCAAGAGTGACTAGATATAGAGTATCTATGACTTTGGATTGCCACAAGAAGTAGATTTACCCATTATGGTATAAAGCCTTGAGCTAGTTCTAACACTATCACAACAATATGATGCTACCAAAAGAGAGGTCGTAAATAAAAAAGGGGAAAGGATTTTGAATCTAGACCCAGATTTCATTGATTTAGTGTTTGTGATCCCAAAATTTGAGAGTTATCTTAAAATAACTCCAAAAACATCTGAACAATTATTTCAAGACAACATAGAGAGATGTCAAAGAATGATAAATAAGTAATGGCTTAAGACCCTAAAGGCTACCTCTACTATACTACCAAAGACATTGGTAAGAATTGTTTTCAAAGATGAGGTTGGGGACATAATAATATTACTACATAGGATTATTGGAAGTCCTGATGCAAAGATCTTCCATGATTGGATGTATCAGTACATATGGGTGATTTTTAAGAATGAAAAATACATCCATTAGGCACAACTCATCAATAATTCATTCCATAGGCAGTTGATGGAGGTGAAAACCATATGAATGTTTTACATGACCTCCTACTTAGTGTACATATTGGCCAAAGGGAGAACTTTCCTAAGGCTCAACATAGTAGCTGGTGAGGCAAGTAAAGTGTATAAATATTATCTTGGACTCACTTTGGAGGCTAGTAGGCAACACTTTAGGAAGGTCAATGATGAATTCATATATTGCATCATAATAATGTTTGACAAAGATCTTGAAATAAATATATTCTTAGATGTAGAAACTATAAAAATTACCCATTAGGGTTCCTACTTCATTCAGTTCCCCACTTGTTCTTATATTAGGGTATGTGGATTCAGTGGCTACCCTTACACACTCCCAAAATATGTTACTGATAAGTGGGAATTAATGGAGCTAGTAATATAACTTGTGGAAACTCATAAGCTTCTATCCATAAAACACAAGTTATGAATTCATTTCCCAATTAGTATAGGTAGATACACATGCCCCTCCTTACTTAAATCCAAATATGCTAAAGTACAAATGACATAAATGAAACTAAGGGATTTAGAGGTAAGGGCATACTATGATGTTTATGGTAATATCACTAGCACACTGGGAATCTCTAAATATTACCATGTTCCATATTTTTAAGATTATTGGGAGGATTTAGAAGATGAAGAAAAATTCATATTGAAGGACCAGACCTTGGACTAGGTCAAATATTTTGATTTAGCATCAATACATGAGGACTTTGTGGATGATTAATCCTTAAAATACTAATAAAAAATTATTACTCAAACCCTTATAGTAGTAAGGTGGTATGTCCCTAAGTCATTTCCACTTATAGATATAACTACACATGTAATCAATAAAACATTAAATTGGCTCAAGAGTAAAGGGGTCCAACTAACCAAGGATACAGTGAGTATCTTAGGGAATGTATTTTATCTCAAGAAGGAATAATTCCATTAGTAAAGAGTCTCAGTGGTATAATAGGAGAACAATCAGAAAGGTCAGTGATCTCCCATAAGAAGAAGAAGAAGAAATCTAAGGCTAAGAAGGTGAATTCAAGCAAAGATGGATTAGAAATAGATCAACCAATCATAATCTTATCCAAGGACATAACTAAAATTAGATCATCCATAGCTTCAACCCACATATAAGTGATATTCATTACTCTTATTTGTAGTTCACCCCCACCTATTTACATTTCTCTTGTATCTCCAACACCTTCACCTCATGTTTCCACTCTCCCTACATCTCAAGTGACTCCACCCTTCATTCCTACCATTTTACCTACAATAATAAGTCCATTATAACCAATGTGAACAAGTCAAGTAAACACTCAATGTCCCCCTTCAATGGATACTCAAGTTTCCACTCCACTTTCCTTCCTATAATTTCACTCCATCTTTCCATTTCATTTACAATTACTACCATTCCATCCCCATTGATTTCCAACACAACTCAGTAGTATATAGCCATGGACTCAATCATTCTAACTTCAGTTCCACTAGCCATATTAACTCCTATGATAAGCACTACTTCATCTTCATCCTCTTTCATCTTTCCTACCTTACCACCCCTGAGTGGCCCAACCCATTTGATTGACTCATTTGATGTTTTGGCCTCTACACTTCCACCAATCCCCAAGTTTTGAATCCTTATATCTATTCCCCCATTAATATCACTTCCATATCTTACACCCTTAGTAGACACATTTATTCCCATTTTCCCCACCTCTTTCACTTCCATATTTTTACCAACCCCTTCAATGGAGATATGTGAAAAATAGGTCCTTGATGCAAATGTGGACTTACATCCTATAGATGGAGATGAAATTGCACAATCATAAACCAATCAATCAATGGTAACATCAACATAAGATTCAACAATTTTCATAATGCCTACTAGTGTTGCATATTTAGCTATAGATTCATAAGTGATAGTGTCTACACAATAAAATTTTACACCTACATGGTTAGCAAAAATAGTGAGGAAGAAACATAAGCAAATTATTTCCTCAAGTACACTAGATTTTGGTCTTTCAGACATATGAAAGAAATCCAAAACTACTCCTCAGGACTTCTCAATAATATTATGTGACTCAATAGGGGAAATATATGTGGAGATTTTAGTCCCCCCACTAGATAAATATAAAGAAGATATAGTTATGGGGTACTATCAGGTATCAAATATTCACCTTGGGCATCATATGAGGGAAGGGTTGAAACATGACATTCAATATTGAATTAGATTCCTCTTTGAGAAAGTACATAGTGATAAGGTCACTAAGGATGAGTTGAAAAATAAGATTGAACAACTTATGACTACAATAAATAAATTCAAAGAGCCCATTGGTCCATCATCATAACCTAAACCAACACAACTAATCACCCAGATCATAGACCAGGTAACACTTGATGTGGTGATAGAAATTTCAAGAATGGGAAGGGATAATAAATAATGATCAAAAGAGATCATCTATAAATTTAATAATATTATTGATATAATAATGGACCATTATGCAGTTCTAATGGAAATAAGGGTCACAATGAGAGAATTGGTTAACAAATATGAGGGATAAATAGGAAGTTTGAATCTTTACTACCCCAAAATAATAGCTATAGAATCGATTGACATAGACATAATCCTTACTAAAAAGATATTGAATAATGACGGAGAGAAAGATTAATTAGATAGATATACATAAATAAAGATAAAGTTAATCAAAGATGTTTCATATAAGGCTAAAGTTTCCCATGAAAAGGTCATTGACATGTTGTATGACATAGAGGAATTGTTGAGTAAATTGCCATGTAGGCCAACAAATTATGAAGATAACCTCCTTTAAATAGAAAAGGTTCAAAGCAAATCTAAAGAAGTGGTATAAAAATAATATACTAAATATATAATACCTACCTTGAGCTCTATCCATTACTACATCAAGTGTCATAACATGCTGGATAAGATGGGTAAAGATATGCAAGAAATCAAGACATTGAAGAGGGAGATTTTTGACACATTAGCATATTGTGAGATTACCAACCTCTAACATCTTGGCATTAATGAAGATAGAATCCAATATATTTTTAACTATTTTGATGCATATGTTTAGAAAGACAAAGAGTAGAGGAAGTATTGGAAATTTATTAATTCTTTCTATTAAAAACATTATCATATATTGTAATCTCATTATTGTAAAATATTATAAAGTTGCATCTTGTAAATTACAACTATATTTTTATAGATCTTTCTGAGAAAGAGCCATGTGTATTTTACACTCTTTATTTTGATAGGTTGGAAATTGTAAAAAGTAGACTTGCAAATTACACTTTTCATTTTGACAAGCTTTAATTGCTCAAGTTGTAAAATCACATATTGGAAATTTCAATTTTAGTTTTGATGAAGTGGTATGACTTGAAAGTTGTAAAAGTATCACTTGGAAATTTCAACTTAGGGTTTTACAAAAAAGTAACTTGAGTTATTTTTTAGTTTTATTTTATTTAAAGAATGAGTTCCACTTTAGTGCCCCATTTGCATGAAGAGCCATTACAACTACATGAAGGAGAAAGAAAGGCATTACATTAAGTTTTTTCAAGTATACCCATGCCACACCAAGTTTAAGATCATGACCAACTCTTGTATGCTCTCTTTCAAACCATTTTACAAAGCCAAAGGATGTCACAAGATAAATATCACACCTCTTTTTGCATGAAGTTCTATATTTGCATGATTCTTCTACCAGGTGTTAGAATTTATGATAACTACATCTCGTTTATGAGATATTTTGTATAAATATGGGCAAGACCCCATATTATAATCTATCATTTTACTATTAGTAAAAATATTTTGCATTTTTAATGTATTTTTACATGTTGTAAACTAAAGAATAAAAAATAATTGAAGATTTTCCTTTCTTGTCTAATAAATCCTTGTGTATGCAACTTATTTGAATATTTGTGGAAGTTTTAATTCTTATTTTAGTCACAAAAATTAATTTTGTGGTATGCACTACCCTTTTAAAATATTGTTTGATTAAAATAAAAGAATATTTTTAATTCTACGAAAAATAACAAAATATTACCTCTGATTTCCCATTTGCATGAGTTTGTGCTCAAAAAAATTTCAATCTAATTTCTACTCTAATGTGTTCATTCAATCAGGAATTAAAATACACTATAAAATCATTTGGTGTAATCACCATTATTAGTTTTTTAAATTTCATTCTTAAACTCTTTTCCATAATTAAACCCTAGTTTAGGGGCAAGAACACTAAAGCATCATAATTTCTATAAAACTAGTATTTTATTAGTTTCATTGAATTCAATGAAAAGAATCTGGCTTTCTCTATAGGTTAACCTCAATTTTCCAAGGTCCTAAATCTTGGAGGTTTTTGCATTGTATCATTAGATATTTTCACAATGAGCTACTACATCAAAGAATGGGAGCAAAACCTATGTGATAATAGGTTGCATGCTCTCAAATAATATTATATTTTTTATGGTTATAATTAAATTTTAGTTATAATGTAGTTTATTTATTTATCTATTACTATTAATTTATTACAAAATTAAAATGAGCTAATATTAATTATTTTACCCTAGTTTATTTTATAATTATTTAACCTTATCATGTTGCCTAAGTTAGGTATCTTTCAATTAATTAATTTAAATTATAAAAAAATTATTTATACTCTACTTTATTTTTTTAGTTATTATTATTATTTATTTATTAAAAAATTAAAATTAATTATTATTAATTATTTTACCAATCTCATTTGATTGAAATGTGTAGTTAGTATCATTTTAGTTTTGTAATTTTGTAAACTTGGTCACACTAGCTATGTTAGGTATATATTTTTCTATGTTTTCAATAAATTATTTTATATTATTTTCAATCTTATATCTAATTTTATTTAATTCATGGATGATTATCTATTTATTTGTTTATACTACTCTAAATTATATATTTGTTCACTATTATATAAATAGAAATGAGTATAATTAAAAATATATAATATTTTTTTAAAGAATCTAACAAATAAAAAAGTTTATAATATTATAAGATATAAATTTCTAATTTATTATTTACAATAACTAAATTGTTTATTAGCTAGTTTTAATAGTTATCTTCATATATTTTTATATTAATGAATACCACTTTTATTTGTTAAAATATGTGATTATTTCCTAATGATGGATGATGGGAGGTGATCTAAAAATTACATTAAAATTTTGTATATATTTTATCAAACATCTTAATATAATATGATATGATTACTAAAGTCTTTAACAACCAACCAAAAAATTATAGTCGAGCAATTACATTGAACATATCCCTTAGACCACAAACCATATTTACATAATTTTAAGTAATATCTAAATATGTGAACTATAACATTTTACTTTGGATAAAATGCATCGATGCCAAACATGTTACATAGAATTTTAAAAATTATACATGAGAGAATAATATACACATGTCCTATAGATGATGTATCATTAAAATTTTGTAAAATTATAGAGCTCAATGATAGCATTATACCACAGTTAGATACACCTCAACCATCCATTATAACACTTTCAAATTTTATTCTAATAGAATAATTGGTTACTTTTGACTGGGGTGAAATCAATCAAACTCAAGAGGATATTGGTATTCAAGATGATATCATGGACTCACAATTATATAATATTAAATTTATACCAATTGGCCTCAAGGAATATAAAAATTACATGAGCATTGTTGGCATCAGTCAACTTTGTCTTTCCTTACAAGACTATGATATAATTATTCAATCATCTATAACTATCTATACATTAGCATATGATGATAAAGGTAAAGGTTCTATAGTTAACGCTCGTTTCAATATTAATAAGCTAAAATAACCCTACCCTAGTTCAAAATACTTTATAAAATTATGGATTTGGATTGAAATATGTAAAATATATGGGATATAAATGCCAATGTTTATGTAAAAATGATCAATGCATCATAGAATTTATTATTTTAAGCACGCATGCCATGAAAAAATGGCTTGGATACTCTATAAATTAAATTTTTACCTTTTCAAAAATATCATGGACATATGAGCTCATAAAAATGGGAATCCCATAAAAGATAATTCTCTCCATAGCTAGTTTTCCAAATTTGTTATGAATAATTTATAATAAATTAAAAATTTCATAACTTCAAAACATGTTCATACTAAGTTAATTGATGAAGTTGATTCATTTAATAATATTTACATAGATGCACTATCTAATGAGGAATCCCTTCAATAAAATTATGACCTAATGTAGACTTATTATCTTACCATCACTAAAAACTATTTCCTTTCAATTTTAATAATCATGCTATAATCATCTAAAAATGACACTTGAGTGTTAAGAGTGTTTTTAAGACCACCCATACCTAGCTTAGCCCTAGACCTATCTTAAGGACTATTTAGATATTTATCCAACCTTTGTGTGGACCACACACGTCCCTAAATATCCCTAAAGCAATAATGAAACCTCACTTTATCATCTTATAACATAGTGCCTTACTTTCTTCCACTTGGACACTAGCACCATAATTTATATAGTAGCACCAATGCTGCTATTGACCCATTTTGGGAATTATTGTCTTTTTTCACCTTTGTCTAAAAATGGATATATTTTGAAATAAACAACCACTTATGGTTAAACTAGACCTATTTAATACCCACACAATCATTATAATAGTATATCTATGAATTTTATCCCATTATTCACTAGATGGAAATGAGATGTAAATAACACAAATTAACTCAAAACAAGTTGTGTATAATCAAGGTTATCTTTCACTATTTTGCCCTACTTCCATATATAGTTATCTATAGACATACTAAGCTTAGACTATTTATATTTCCAATCTTAATCACACTCAATCCAACATTCATACTAGCTTCACATGTACTTACACTAGCACTTAGGTGGATAAAACTGCATTGTGATTGAACACTCCTAAGATTATTGGTATGTAAGAAACTCTCATTATAGTGGGGTGTTTAGGATGTCCAGTCTACCTCACTAACATCACACTTTGATACTTATTTAAATCTAGGGTTTACATGTAAAATAAATCAAAATAGGTCAAAAATAAGGAGTCAGAACTCATGTGCATAGTAAAGACCTTTGTAGACTCAAACACAGGTGCACCTAAAAGCTCATAATAGTTCTACATAGAGGACACTATCACCACTAGTGATAATTTATAGTTAGGGCACTACTATATATGAAGGGTTTTGACACATGGATCCTATCTATGACACTCAAATCAGGTTTTATCTTGGTTTATATCCTCAAGATCTTCCATCTTAGTAAGTTTATAACTAAGTACTTATTTACATCATTTATTATTATTTTTAGAAAGGTTAAACTTGGTCAATTATATTAAAAATAAGTGGCTATATTTATTACATGTTTTTACCCTAATTAATATATTTGGTCCCTTTAATAACCTAAGGCCTAAACTCTATAACCCTAAAAATTTAAATCATATGGCGAACCTAACTTACTTCAAATACTACCCAAAACCTAGCCCTAAATGTTACTAGGATTTTTATCCTTTTGTGTCTTATTTTTAGTCATTATTTTAGGGTTTTCTTACCTGATATATTTTAACCAATCAACCCTCTTCAAAGTTGCATTTCCAAATTTCATGGATAAAGAAGATTATTTTCTTCCTCCTCATCTCTAAGAGGATCATATCTACTTTCCCTCTAACTAAGTCCATGCTATCATTCCTCCATAAGATGCAAAAACCTATAATAATATTTTAAATGTATATACCCATCTTATCGATACATTCACCTCTTCCCTATAGGGTATGTACATACATGTTCAATCAAGAGAAAATAAGGTTTGCACTTATGAGACTCTATGTGATTAAATTATAAGTATGAGAAAGTTAATTACAAAGTTAAAAAATTAGAATAAACTATTACATGAAAATATTATAGTATTGTAAAATTATATTAAAAAATAAAATCCTCTAGGTTACTATAGTGTGAATCATGTATATGCATCTTCACCTAGTTAATTTATGGCATGCGATGTTATATATCAATAAAAAAAACACAACAAAGTGCATCTACAACCAATGATTTGAAAGGTATTCAAAGATAAAATAAAATTTTAAGTGATATTTTAAGGCAAATTATTAAAGTTAAGTTGATCAACCTACCTCCTCTACATCCATCAAGGAGATCCAAATATTATTATGCATACCATAGAATTCTTGGTCATCACACATATTCATGTTTCACATTAAAAAAAATTATATAACACATCATTACTAATGAGTAACCTACACAAGATAAATTAGTTAACTAATCCATAGTGATACAAGATCATATTTAAAAAGGGTGAAATTCAAAAATATTACAAAATTGGTTACCAAAACATAACTCAGAACAACAAAAGGTTCACAAAGCAAAATAAGAGAAATAAACAATAAAACAAGAATAGGTAAAGAAAGTAAAACATAAAAATATACCTCTCTATAATGAATTCCACTTTAAAATTAGTATGTGTTTGGTCAAAACTATCTATAATAATTTGATTATCAAGTTCAAGGGTTGGGTAAACATGCCTAATACATCATTACTAATATTCTAGAGGTTGATAATGTTGGTCAACAAGGTTTGATATTTATTTAACATCCTAAGGAAAATCATTCATATATATAATTTACTAAAAAAAAGTATATAGATACATAAGAAATATTGTAAAAAGAGTAAGAACTTAAGTTGAAAAGTCAAGATCATGTTAGGCCGATAAGCATTCTCAAAAGAGGTTTTCTAACAATTAAACCTCCAATGCACCATATGCCTATGACAAGCATAGTTTCAAAGTTCATAGTAATAAAAAATATTTCAAAACAAAATTTAGAAAGGTCAAATCCAAGGTATGAGGTAATTCCCTATGTTCATCCAGATATAACAAAAGTCAACACTAACATTCCATTGGTTCAAAATTGAGATGATAATGATGAGTGGAAAAATACAAGTTATTATGATTATTATGATAATGATAATGAAAAATACTAAATTTCATACTAAAACTCAATTCAATTATAGCATATCATTCACACTACATGAGAGGTTACCATTCCTATTTTTGACACAAGCCACATTAATAGTGAGTCTCCCATGAGACTCATCGGTTAATATGTTCCTCCCTTCTTGTACATAGTTTTAGTTAATATTTCTCCTTATATATTTTTTAATTTTCATGTTTATTGTACATACCTTATATATAGAAAATAAAAAAATATATAATATGTTAGAAAACATAAAAACATTCAAAATTTTAGTCAAAAAATACAAATTATAGATTCTATGCATTGCCATGTTTACATATATTATATTTACCAGGTACTACATATGATAGTTATCTTAGTATTATCAATTTTATTTATTAAACATACATGCTTCTCTTGTTCTTTTTGAGTGTTTATAGATACTTATAGGACCCATGCCCAGTATACAGATTTAGATTTTCCACTATCTACTCATTGGGGCATATACATAGACACATAAGTTCTTCATTTGACACATTCACCCTTTTTGGGGAATCCTATTCATAGTTTTGATTTCTAGGTCATATAAATATTATATATATATATATATATATATATAATAATAGAGTCACGATAATTTTTAAAATAATAAATATATAATTGAAAGTATGCGTGAATATGTGGTACAAATGTGTACAAGAGGGAAGATGTACATAAACTAAGTTTAGAGTAGTGGTAGTCAATAATAAATTTAATTAGTGTAGGATGATCAATATAAATATATAAAAATTATAAATCTATGATATATATATATATATATATATATATCATAGATTTATAATTTTTATATATTTATATTGATCATCCTACACTACTTAAATTTCTTATTGACTACCACTACTCTAAACTTAGTAAATGTACATCTTCCCTCTTGTACACATTTGTACCACATATTCACACATACTTTCACTTATATATTTATTATTTTAAAATTTATTGTGACTCTATTATTATATATCTATTTTACAACATTTGAGTATTCCATTCCTTTGTGTCTCTACACCAATTCCTTTCTTTGTATGTATGATTTGGATAGGTGCCCATGTCCTTGTGTGTGCCTTCTTGATAGTTTATGCATAAATTTGAACATGTTATTCCATGTGTCTCTAAGCCAAATTACTTGTTTTTTATGTATTTAGACATTTGAACATTTCTTTATATGCATTTCTTTATTATATTTAGTGACGTGTGCCCATGTCCCTTGTATTGTGGGCCCTTGGCAATTTACTTGCCTCATGTGTGTTTTATATATGCTTTATTGTATGTATCATGACCATGAAACTTATATATTACTTCTTACATAATTTAAAGATTCCATGAGGGACCTCATGCATCTCCCCTTCCTCCTTTGGTTTTATGATGGATTCATGCCCCATCCCCCTAGGTATTTAATTAGTTATTACTCAAATTTGCTATTCATATACATTATTATATATCTTGAAATCCTTGTGATATATATATATATATATATATATATATATATATATATATATATATATATATATATATATATAACATACATCATATATTAAAAACTTATTCTTAGACTATCTTATATTTTGATGTTATGTATGCATATTATATTGGTTTATTGCATATATATCATATATGCTCCAGCTATAGTTATTGCATAGGTTAAATAACTCCCCTTAAAATAGGGGAATTAATAGAGGTTATATATATATATATATATATATATATATATATATATATATATATATATATATATATATATATATATAAGTCTATTTTAATGTAATTATATCATAATTTTCAAAACACAAGCATAAAATATAGAAATTAGTTTCAAGAAAGCATAGTGGGAAATAGTCACACTAAGACTAGTTTCAGTTATAAAGAAATCAGTATAGTTGGATAGTAGTTCCCAAAGTGAAATAATAACACCAATAATTATAATTTCAAAGATATGGTGTTACTATCTAGTAGCCTCAATTTTGAGAAATCCTATATTGGTCAGAAAAGTAGAGTTACTATAGTCTAGGTTTGCATAGTTTCAATTATAGATTACAAGTTTTTTATTAGTTTAACATCGATCCATACCAATTTGATAAAATTAGGGGAATAAAATATTTCATGATCATTCCTATTTATATTTCATATACTTATATATATAGTATTACAACTCAATCCATAATTTATATACTCAGATATCATATTTAGGGGCATGTACGCAACACATTATTTTTGCATATTCACTTATACACTAGTTGATCAGATGGAATGAAAAAACTCCATGTCATTATCTATGTTTTAAAAACTACATATCATGTTCCAAATTATACACCAAATTTATGTCTTAATCTATCTATAGTAGTTAGCATTCCCAACTAGCTAAGAGCCACCTAACATTCACAAGTGGCCCAAAGCCATTTTATATTTTAGAGTTTTTGAGTGGCGTAGATCTATCTTATACAGTTTCAATTAAATCATATATTTTCATTTATATATGAATTTACTAAACATGGGTAGGTAATATGGATTCATAATCTACTTGAGTTCTTAATCTACCTGCATGAGAGGGTATGACATGCCATCATTCCAATCCAAGCTATTCATAGGTCATGATCCACCAAGAAGGGGTGGGAAATGATAGATTTAAAATTGGATTGAGTTATTGATTCACCCACATACAGGGATTCAAAAATCTATCAACTTAATCAAAGCTCTTTAATGAATTGATCACTATATACTACACACACAAGTTTTTACTAGGTTTATGCATTAGTTCGCATACCTAGTGAGGTTTATTTATTCATTTACTCTCTTTTACCTCTTTAAATATATTTATATTTTGATTTTGAGATATCTTAATTAAGGAATAATCTATGCACATTTAAGTTTTAGGACACATAATGGAGTATGCTACACACATTTAGACCCATATTCATAAGTTTCACCTCTTAGATAAGTCTAAGTATGGTTCTTATTCCTTTATCTTAGTAATTTCTCCTTTTTTCATTTATATAATAAAGGGGGAGTGAAAATTTAATCATCTTAAAATGACACTTGAGTGATAAGAGTGAATTTTAGACCACCCATCGCTATCTTAGCCATATACCTATATTAGGGCCTATTTGTATACTTATTTAACCTTTATTTGAGCCCCACATGTCCCTAAACATCCAAAAATTAGTACCAAACCATCAATTTACCATCCTCAACAATACTTCCTTAGTTTATACCACCTAGACAATAGTTTTGTAATTTGGATAGTAGTGTCAATGGAATTAGTGTCCTAGTTTGAGCACTATTGTCCTTTTCCCACCTTTGTCCACCAACAGATATATTTTCAAATAAATAACCACCTAGGGTTAGACTATACCTCTTTTAATACCCACATAAGTAATATAATAGTATATATACATGAATTTTATCCCATTACTCAATATATAGAAATGAGATGTAAATAGAACAAATTAACTCAAAATAAGTTATCCACAATCAAATTTATCAATCCCTATTCTACCCTAATTCTACATACAATCATCTTTATCCATCCTAAGATTAAATTAATTATATTTATAGACTTACCCCAGCACTTAGGTGGGGAGAAATACATCATTCCTGATCCCTCCTTGAAGTATTGTTGTGTAGGAAACTCTCATCATAGTGGGGTGTTGTGGATGTGCAACCCACCCCAATAACATCACCCTTTTCTACTTGTGCCAATCAAATGCCTTAACAACATGGAATTAGAGGTTTTACATGTAATATCAGTCAAAATATGTCACCAATAGGTAATCAAAACTTTTTCACATAGGAATAGGCTTGGTAGACTCAAATACATATGTACTTACAAGCTTAAAATAGTTATACGTAGTGGACACTAGTGCTAAAATGAGGACACTAGCACCATTGACATTAATTTATAGGAAGTGTTTTAGTGCTTAGATCCTCTCTAAAATAGTAAAATCAACTCTTATCTTGGTTTGTAGCCTCCAAATATTTATTCTTAGTTAGTTTCCAACTAAATACTTGTTTACATCATTTATTTTGAATTTTATAAAGTTAAAACTATGTCAGTTATGTTACAAATGTGTGGTTTCATTTATTACATATTTATAACATTATTTATTGTACTTATTCCCTTTAAAAACCTAGGTCTTAAAATCCATAACCATAAATAAATCACATGCCTATTTTGGGGAGCATTATCCCTTACACATAGATGAAAATATTCGATAAGATTGTTTAGAAAAATGACTAGCTATGTCTCAAAGATAAATCAACATTATCTAATGAATACATAAGTGATATTAACCTTGGAATTATTGATGAAACTAATACTATATTATTTATTAGGTTCCTCTTTGACTCTTAAAGAATAATAAATTCACACAAAAATATTGCATGACTTTCCCAATGTATTTGATTTTTCTTATGTTTATATGCATATTGTTGATATATATATTTAAATTTATAGTTTAGTCAACAATATTGATGTAAAAATAGTGAAATTAATTATTTTAAAGATGTTTCATAAGGTTATTTTATTTATTAATGATAAAACCTAGATGTTAGTTTTATACAACCTACCAGTTATTCAGAATGAATATCTAGCTTTATCATTATATCCAAACCAAATTAAGGCATTGGGATTTACATTGTTTTTAGAAACATAAATAATACATTTCCAAAGGATGACTTCACATTACCCAAATATTTATATGATTATTAATTATATAGTTGGGTATAAGATGATCTCATTTAGGGTTGTTTTTATAGTGTTTTATCTAGTTTTAAAATAATGTAACCCTAATAAGATAAAATTAAGAATAAATCATATTTATTAATACATAAAATAGATAAACAAATCTAAGTGTAACTATAAAAATAAGACAACTTGATATTTATAGAAAACACAAGGTAGTTTACTTATTAAAAAAAATCCATGTAGGTATATGATATGGTATAGTTGTAAAAAATTGTTTAGAATGGGTTTGTTAATTCTTAAATCTAGAAATATATATACTATGCGAGCCTAAAAAGGTCTAAACTTCCTATATGGTTTCATAGTGTGGTTGTATTTGTTATGGTGTGGAACTATCATGTGTTTCTATGTTTATCTATGAAATTCCAACTAATTTGCATGTGTATGTTAAGGGATCTTATGTAAGCAAATTTATTATATCCCAATGAATAGCTTACTTCAAACCATAGTTGTGCACTATAGTACCAAACTCAAAATAGGGATAATAGGTGAAATGGAAGGTTTGATCTGACCTCAACCACCCACTAAGGCTTATCATTGGCTATGTATCTAGTACTCTGAAAAAGAAATTCACACCATATGTAGTTCTCACACCTATTTAAGTGTCTACACTCCTATGTAATACTAGCATGTAGTAAAATCTTGTGTATATATTTGAACAATTGAAAACATATTATTTTACCTTAAATTAGTATTCAAACTTATCTGAAGCCTTACTCCTTTAAAGGGATTCAAGATTTGTTAACTTTAGGATAGTTCCTCTCACTGTGCATAGTGATTTATAGTGATAAATAAATAAGTGATAGATGTCAATAGGCTTAGGATTGATATGTTTATATATCTAACACTTTGGGTATTTTAATTAAAACCAACATGTGAAACGTATGGGACGACCCATATTAATAATTTTAATTTGGTAAAATCCTCATTAAATTATGCCCATGTAGGTACAAATAGGTCCATAGTGGTAGAATTGTCTAAGTAAGTGAAAAATATCTATATAATAGGAAAAATGATATGAGATTATGAGAAATTATTTTATATATATATATGGAGACTAGGGAAATCCTATGTAATAATAAAATAAATTTGGGAAGGTTGAGATCATATATGGATGAATGGATAAGGAATAAGTTGAACAAGATTCATGTATGTGAGCATAATTTGAGTATGTTAAATATTCATTAAATTAAACATTTTAAAGTGTCTAATACCAAATATGAATGCATGCATCTCCCCCCCACAAAAAAACTTTTATTCTAGTAATAAAATTACTAGAGTAAAATGATATAAGGTGATACATGTGGATAACCTCAATAGGTGTGCTCAAGTAGGTACTGAGTATTATGCATTTTTCCATGTAAACCTATAATGAAACATGTATAAATCCATTTTTTAATTATTATATATATAAATTAATTAAAACATTGAACATATACAAAATTAAATATTAAAGAATGAATACACCTATGTGTACATGAACCAAGATGTCTTTTGGGGACTTGTCTTCTCAAAGAAATGTATAGTTGGGTTGATTATGCCCCTTGGATATGATATTTTAAATCCATGGGTTGAGTTGAATATTACCTAACCCTCATTTAAAATGTATAATTATCTATAATTTAAGTTAAGTAAAAATCCAGTCCCAAATAACTCATTATATCTAAGTAATGGAATTTATTGCATTCCAAGAAATATGTGAATTCTTGGGAATCTACTTGAAGTTTTTGAACAATCTATGTTACCAATGGATTATATGATTCACTTTGAATAATGCTTGATTATATTTATTTTATAAAGTGTCACACATTCTATTCATATGTTCTCAATCTAATAATCTAAATAATTTTATTCTAATAACCTGTGCCAAAATATCATAATATGTGAAAAATGTGAACATGTGCCCTGCATATTCCCCTATTTTAATTATTTGTCTAATCTTAGTCATATTATAAATTTAATTATTTCATATAATCTAAAAAATATTACTCATAATCATGTAAAATTGTGACATATGCCCTTTATATGCCCTTAATTTTGTGTGAAACATGTCATAATATGATTTTAAAAAGTAATAGTTTATATAAACATGTACCATTATGAAGTAGTTTGTACCAAAAATATAAATTTAATATGCTAAAAATATTTAAATATGTGACTATGAAGCTTTAGTCTCTAAGACAAGACACTATGCAGGTCCCCCCTTTTGAGATGATGAATATTACATGTGAATTACTCATCTCAAATGTAGGGTTTATATGCATCATGTTATATGAAAAATGATATAATAAATGTATAACATGTATTAAAATGTGTATAATATGTCATCACAGTAAGAATATATCATCTAAGTATATATGAAACATGCATCCTATGGCATACAAGTGTCATATCAATATATATATATATATATATATATATATATCAATGAGAAATAAAGTGAATAGTCAACATATCAATGGGCATCCATAAACTGAGTAATAACTATAAAAAATGTATAGGATATGTATCATAGCACAAAAAATAATAATAAAAGTGTGTTATATGGATTACAACATAAACAGGCTCATCATACAATCCTATATTTATCCACACATAAAAAAAAGATTCACAAAGTGTCATGTCCATGATGCACATGTAATAGCACTCAATATCACAAAGGGCAAGAGCTACACACAATGGAAAATAAAATATCCTATAAAAATAGATTCAAACACAATAAACAATTTAATGTCATATACATCTAGAGTGTTTTACTCTAATTTGGTTTTGTAAACCTAATAGAATATAAATTTGAAATGTAATTTAAATATTAAGATATGGCATTCAAGCACATATTTTAATTTAAAATTTTGAAACTATTTGCATTGTTTATAAAAGTGGCATATGTTAAATATAGTAATGATAAAAAGGCATGAGTGCTAATATTTTTTAGTTTATTTTATAAACTATGATACTATTATAGATTAAAAAATTCGATAAAAGTATGCATGTGATTTATTTGGATCAAGAACTATACTTTTATTTATGCAAGGTTGGTTTTATAAATCTTGGTCATTATCATCAATAAATACTGACCTATGTTGGTTGAAATTGATAAGTTTATAAATGAGGTACTATAACCATATGGTCACATTTTCCTATCTCTATATACTTTGTATGTATAATTCCAAGCCATGATGATGTACATAACTCTAGAAATCATCCTCCTTCACTTTCAAACCCTGAGGGTGATTATCAAGGATATAAACATTAAAAAACCAAGATATTTTGATGGGGTTATTTGAACCCAATCACCCTCATTTTATGATTGACTATTTCCTACAAATTTGATGCATCAAGAAAGGGAATCAAGCCACACATAGTTATCACACTGAGTGTGATTGAAATTGTGCTCCTTAGATATATGTATACATATGATGATTTGGATTTGATACTTAAAAATACTTTAATTAAATTATATTTAGTATGATTCAAAATTTTCATGTGACAAATCTTAGTGATATATTCCCAATTTGGGAATAATATAAAAAAAATTCTCAATGTGAAATAGTGTATAAATGTATAACTGATAAGTGCCAAGTCCATTTTAAATGAGACCTTGATTTGTTTATATATGAGTCTAATTGGGTAATTTCTCATTCCACTTATATGATAAGAAAATGTTTCAATGGTAAAGAAATATTTTATTTTTTGACAAAAGTGACGTGTATAGCTGGACTAAATTTAAGGTCTAGAGATGTTTTTGTAGGGTACTTAATAGGTTTTAAATAGACAATGATGTTCCTATAGGTGTGTAATAATATAATATAAGTATCAAACTCATAAGATAACATTTAATTGTGAGATAATGGTGGATTAGGACCATGTTTATGTGCTCAAGTCATTTATGGTAAATGTGCCTCAATATTATTAGTGTCAAGTAGATAATAATATATTTTATTATATAAAAATTACCACATTTTATTACATTAATTTAATTTATAGACTATAAGGATTAAACATACCTTAGTTTGTACAACACATTTTGTCTTTGGCATGAAGATCCAATTGTGTAGGTCACTCAATCGTAAAATATGCAATAATGTGTATTCAATGTCCATATATTGACAATTTTAATTTGAATTTCTTTTTATTGAAATTTTAAAGAGAATAAAAGAGTACACCTATGTGTTGGTGAAATTCATGTTTCCATAGAAATTTTTTGAAGTTATTCTTCTTTGTTGAGGCATAATAAAACTTGTGCTTCCTTTCTAAAGTACATGGATAGTTGGGGTGATTGTGCTCCAAATTTTTATAACTATGTAGGCTCATAATGTGGGAAGATAACATTCCCAAATCCTCATGAATATGGGTATAAGTACAAAATTTACTAACCCAAATAACTATGTAGGTAAAATAGAGAACCATGTGATTGGTTAATTAAATAAACTAAATCAATACATATGGCTTATAGATTCAATTGTATAGTTTTTCTCAAGTTTTCTCCATGTAAATAAAATGCATGATAAAAACGGAATGAATTTTTTTCATTCCTTCATGAATTATGGTTTATTATATAATTTTAAATTAGTGCATGATTTAAATAAACTAAAAAATGTTCATGACCACATATTTGATAAGTGTGAATTAGAATAATAACCATTTTCCATTCAACGGTAAATTGTTTTATGGTGTATGTGTATGAAATAGTATCATGCCTTTTGAATATGAAAGTGTGTATATTTTCATGAATAAATATCATCCTCCTTAAATTTTTACCAACTAATATGCCATGTTATGAATCTATATGCTAAATGTAAGAACATGTATTTCAAATATATGTGTATGTAGAAACCTATAATTTATATTATTGTAAAGTGTGTGCATATTCCCATGCATATTCACCCAAGTGTGTATGTATTTATGCTCAAGTTATTGTAAATTAAGTGAATATGTGCGGCATATGCCCCTATAGTCTATATCAATGTGTCAATATTTGTCTTGTAAATGAACAATCTAATATTTGAACCTGTATGGATATCTAAAATTTGTACTCTGATCTGATTTAATATTCATGGAGGATTATGTCTCTAATACAAGCCCATAGTAATCCTCTTGCCTTTGAGATGGGGTATGTTTCCTTTAAGTCACTCATAAAAAAATAAGAGTTAATCATATCATATCATTTATAAAAATAGAATATAAGTGTCGTGTGTGTGTGTGTGTGTGTGTGTGTTAATCAATCATGTAGTAATAGGTTCACTAAATAAGATTGCAATAAATTTGTGTGATATAGATCATGGAACCACTCAATATCAAGCTTAACAATATCAAGTGTTATAGTGTATAGATGTGTACTAGATAAATTCCAAGTACCTTTTGAATGAGACCTTGATTTATTTCAATATGAGTCCAATTAGGTAATTTATCACATCACCAACATGATAAGAAAATGTGACAACCCTAAGGAAATATTTAGTTTTAAAAATTAATCATTTCTGAAATAGGTTTCGATCCAACCAGTTCACTTTGGTATTAATTGACAATACTAAACAAATTTGATGAAACTAACTTATGTACAAGGGGACTAATTAAAGGTTTGTATATGTCTGTGTATTATATTTATTAGGTTTGAAATAGATAATAAGGTTTTTTAATCACTCAAATTTGGTCATGAATACTTTGAAATGTCATTTTTGATCCCCTTTCACTTTAAATGACATCAACACTTAATTTGGAGTTATTACACCAACTCACTTTATCCTAAGTACTTACATGGACCTGTAAATTTATAATTTTCTATATTATTCATATATAAATGTTATCAATCACTATAAACCCCTTGAATCATTTGAATGAATATCTTATATTCAAAATTTTACATGTATCCCTTCAAGAAAAGATCAACCATTAAGGTCAATAATGGTAGTAAGTCTTAACCCTTATGGGTCAAACTTGACCTTCACCTTATAAAATTTTAATTTTAAATTTTATACCCTCCCTTATAAGTTACTAAATATTTTTAGGATACATATCATGTGGTTTTTCCATTTTTTTATTACTATAAAGGTACATCTAGGTCACCTATATATCACTTGGAAATTTAAATATTAAGGCACACTTACATATTTCATAGTAAGTAAATCTTCAATATTATTTACAAAAATAATTTTAGTAATTTGAAGTGTTACTTATTCAATTAAAAGGTTTATTATATTTAATTCAAAATAAATCATTATCAGGTATTCAATCCATCTTTAGATGCATGTGTATCAAAAGGAGCACAATCATACAAATCACTCCAAGTAAGAGAAATTTGTGGGATTGATTTCCATATTTATATTATTAGATAAATAGGAAATGATTAACCATCATGGGGATGAGTAGGTTTAGCTCAACCGATTACACTCCCCTATTATATTTTATAATTTTCTTCTATTACAATTTGTATTAGGGTTTTAAATTTTAAAGAGTTATTTGCAAGTCACTTATGCACATCTAAAGGTTAATTTTCTACACATAGTTGTGTTTTAACTATCCATATATGACTGTAACCTGCTTTTATTAATTTTTTTTAAAATTATATAATCAACTATTAGAGGAAAATAGTGTCAATCATTATTGTCCTCCTTCCAAAAATCCTAACCCTAAGTCATTGCAATCATAGTTATTATAACACTTGAAGAATCAATATCAGTTGATCCTTTCTAACCATATTTTCATTTTGCATAGACATTTAATAGCTAAGTCTTCTATTTTTTTTCATATTTACTCTTATTTCTTTGATCATGTTTTTTTATTTCAATACTTTACCTTCATTTTATTTGTCACAAGATTTTTACAGCTTTCCCTTTCTTTCAAATCTTTTTATATTAATTAGAGTTAATATCCCAATTAGTTCTAAAATTATGATAAAAAATATTGGGTAACCCTTACACATAATGAAAAGTGAAAATAACTAGGATTACCCTTAGGGTTTCACCCTTTCAGGGTTTCAAATTTCAACCTAAGGGTTTTATTTTTACACACAAATTTTTATTTTCCCTTCCCCTCTATGAAAAAATCACAAACTTTTATCTTTTATGCCAGGGTTTCACACTCATTATCCTATTAAGGTTTTCCTCTATTAGGGTTATCCCTTGATTGGATGATTTTTTGATCAAAATTAATCTAGTTTTAAAATGTTCAAAGAATTTTTTAGTAATATGATGACAATCATAAACATATTTTTGTTTGCCAAAATATTGTACAAATTTTATAGAATTTGTGATTTATTATTTTTTAGTTAATTTATCCTAGGGGAAAGCTATTTACCTATTTTAAAATTAAATTTTAAGTTTCCTATCTATACTTATTTTAATAAAAAATCTTCACATATATTTTAAAAATACCTAATGGACCTCTTAGAGTGGTCAGTTCTTTATTGTGATAGATATACATTTTAGTTGTACATTGCATATAAGCTTATGTACTATGGTTTCTTCTTCCCATTCAAATTTTATCCATATATATGGGAGTGGGTTTTAATAATAAATCTTATCCCTTTCTTTCTTTACATCCTATGCTTTTATAACTTGAAAATTCCTACCTCTACTAGGAACCCTAATAGTCCTCATCCTTTGTAGTTTTTTTTCTAGCAATGATATATCCCATGATTACTCTATTGAATGGACTAATGGTAATCATTATATTATTAAAAATTATAATAATGTATATGAGGAATATGGTTTTGAATGTAATTATTATTACTAAAATTATGGAGAAGTATATAGTGAAGAAGAGGAAGAATATATCATCTCCAAAATAGAATAGCCTAGCTCCCCTAATTATTATTTAGACTCTACTCTTAGTCATAAATTTTAACAATGGAAACATAATAATAATAATTCACATATTCATATTCCTCCCATGTTTCATGAGTTATAATCTTAGGATAATTTATTTGAAAATACACCTCACTTATCTTTATAGCTAGCCACTACATTTCATTGCATTAATATTTATAATATACAAAATCATAAGACCAATGAATAATGAGATGGACACTTCTAATGATATATATAATTCAAAAGCTAAAAAATTATAATGTGATTATCTTTTTCTCTCTAGACAATGTAAATGATACAAAATCATAATGTGATTATCCTTTTCTCTCTCTAGATAATGAAAATGATGAAAAATTAAAATTTGATTCTCTTTTTGTCTTTGTATACAATTAAAATTATTCAAAAGTATAATGTGATTCTCTTTTTCTCTTTCTATACAATTTCAATGGTATAAAATTAAAATTTGGTTCTCCTTTTCTCTCTATATATAATGTGAATGTTACAAAAGTAGAATGTGACTCTTATTTTCTCTCTAGAAATAACATCTTATACCTTATCTCTTTCTATAATCACAAGAGATGTCCATTAACATAATATTTCCTTATCTCTTTTCAAAAAACAATTTGATAATGAAATGATAATTGAAAATATTAGTGGCATTCAAAATGATGTAATTTATCTTTTAAAAAATTCATGTGATATCAATGATACTATATGCAAATTTTCCATATTATTTGAAGATAATAGTGATGATTATATCATACCTATGTTTCAAGTAGATGGTAAGTTATAGATTTAAAGTGCACCTTTTCAAACTAATACTATTCCTACTAGACATATTGTGTCCATGATAAATGTTATAGGTGACCTTTAAAGGTAAGTATTCAATATTAATTTGTAATTGTTATCATGTCATGTTACTATTAAAGATCAACCTATTACTTTAAATGTATTTTAGAATCCTTATCCAAAATTATTTGTCATTTTTTTCTTCCTTTAATTCATGGTCATAAAGACCCAACTGATCACTTAACATAATATGTGTGTTCCTTTGCTCATTGGATGAAGGATGGATGCATATTTTAAAACATTACCATCGAATTATAATATGAGATGATTTGGTTTGGTTATATAGTCTTCATAATGGTCCATTACCTAATTTTCAAATATTTGAATATGTATTCTTATCGACTTATCATAAGAATCAATACCTAAATTAACATTGGTATATATACAAATCCTAAAGCAAGGTCATGATGAGCCTATTGGATATTACATTATATGATTTAAGAATTTTTTACACTCTCTAACATATCAACCCTAAAATTTGGAACTATAATTCATATCCAGCAAGCATCTTATTTTTACACTTATATAAAGATAATTGCACAATATTTACACTTATTTTGACAAATTATATATAAATGTACACCACTACACATGTGATCTTGATGGTAATAATACAAGTGAATTAAGACCACCTTCACTAGATCAAAAATTTACTACTCAGATGGTGGAATCCAATGCATCTTCTCTAAAAAGTAATATGTATCATCAAATATACATATAAAGAGAAAGAATTGACAAAAAAGGTTCATACTAAATCACTTGTTATTTATCATCTAACGAAGGTTCAAAACAAGGTCGAACTAGAAAATGTTTTACATAAAGGAAAGGAATTGATTTATATAATACCACCTACAGTAAAGATATATACTTCTACTATGAGGAAAACACTCAAATTTGATTACCTTAGAGATAAACCACACATGATCTTACATACATTATTTGATGAGTATATCATTACTCTTCCTATGAATTACTATCATCAACCTCATAGGTTTGACAATATAAATGTTTGACCATTTTGAACATATCATGGTATAAATGGGCATCATGATAATTATTATTATGTTTTATGACAAAATTTTACACAAATTATTGACAAGGGAGTTATTACATTTGATGAAAAGGAAACAAGGTATTCTTCTCCCACTTCTCCTATCCATTATTCTAAGAAGATTAAGACATCATAAAATATAAAAACCAAGGAATGAATGGTCTATTATCCATTTTAGAAATAAACCACTAGAATAAGTCATTATAATTCACATTCTACTATGACTTTGTTATCCTAAATATTCCCACTCAAGAACCATTGGCCATTTGAGCTCTCTATAGAGATGATACTAAAAAATGTATAGTCATCAATGTTATAGAACAACATGGTACAAGTGCATATATATCTTTACTAAATAACATATGGAAGAAAATAGTGAATAAATTATCTATGGATCAGCCAAAAATATATGTTCATAGTTTATTACATTAGCCAAAAAAAACCATTCCAAATTTTCCAACAATGAATTCATCAATCAAATAATAGTGACTTTCTAAAGGTTGAGGAAACCAATTTTGACTAAAATTATCACATAAGAAATACTAAAAATTATGAATGTTAATACACAGATAACATTATTTTTTTGAAACATTCCATTAACAACAATAAAATTATGAATCTCTTAAATGTATAAATTAATACATATAATAAGATATGATTAAATTACATTCATTACAATCAAGTGATTATAGTTTTATGAATTAGATATAAGTACCCTATACAATCTATAATACCTCCTCCACCCCATCTAAAATTGTAATTTATTGATACATATATTAAATAACAAAGCACCATTTAAATTTTTACACCTATGCAAAAAATTTATATGTAACCAATTAAAAAAAAAGGGTCAAAGTCTCAACAGTAACTAATGTAAAAATAATCATATTAAAAAAAGGAATCAAGTTAACAAAAATTATCATCACATTCAACATCTTCTATAGTGGTGATACATATACATATCATCATGTTCCACCAAAAATAAAAACATTTGGAACAATATTATATTATTCATCATATTTCAAATGATTCTACATCTCTTAGAGTTACTCCTTCCACACAATATTACATGACTAGTGATCTATATAGTTTCATTGTAACACCTAATACATTTTATAATTCTAAGTCATGCACACATATCACTTTTTATTCATGAAATGTGATCCCTCCATGGATAATTACATATTATTTTTATAAATCTCATCTTTATGGGATAATTGGTTAGCATTTTACAATTTTAAATATTCTAAAAAAAGAACAAAAACATTAAAAAAATAAAAATGTGGCTATACAGGGCTTCTTGATTTCTTTATCATGATATAATTCTAGTTATTATACATGTAATTAATTTTATCAATTACTATATCCTTTATTTATTTGTGACATATTGGCTTCTTAGCTCTTCTATTTTCACTTTTTATATTTGAATAGTCCAATATAGTTACATATACTACCATCATTTACCATTTACATTTTCCCATTATATACATCAAATAATAGTCGATATCAACTACAAATATTATCCTCAACTAGTTAATTCTATCCTATAATATTTTTGACATATCCAAATCAAAATATAATAAAAATGCCTTAATACATATAATTTTTTATATTGCACTTAGTTGCAGTATACACATTAATACGTATTGATGAAAAAACTTTATTTTATGTGTTATACTACTCAAACATACACATTACATAAATTAACAGGTTTACATTTAATGATTTAAGTATGTTCAATCATTCCTCAACATTTTTATTATATCTCCCTCTCTGCCTTTCATCCATACTAAACATAAAGTATGAGCACTTGATTATACAAGGAAATTCCATCACATTCAGTGCATACCTTCAATTGACACATGTTTTAGATTATTCATATCATTATTAATTCATCTAATTTTGAACCCATGGTTATCACATGTTTCTTTGATTTTATTTTTAAAATTCAAAAAGTACTAAAAAACAAATATTTAAAAATACAAAAAACATTCTAAATAATTTAAAAATCTAAAATCAAGACCTAAGCATGATTAGACATCTATTTACATCATTTTCATATGTTATTTATCTCATAATTCCTTGATATTGTACTCCTTTTTTGTCATGCATGCATTTCATAGGTATTTATGAGCTTTATGCATAACATAAAACTTCATATGGACTAAGATGTTGGACTTGCCTCTACCTAGTATCCATGCTAGACTAGGAGCATCTTATCCATAACTTATAGTATCTATAGGTGTTACCATTCTATGATTCATATGCAATTGGGTTATATACTCTTAACAAATTTATTCTTAATATCTCTATCTTAAATTTTATACAAGGATATGTTTTTTTCTAGGATATGATCACACTACATATACATGATGTAGACTATTATTCTAGTTATATGATTCATTTATGTTATAATTTTATATCACATATTAGAATTTTGTTTTTCTATTATGTATGGCCCTTTGAATTTACGTGAAATTTTCTTAAACATCTCTATGAGATCATTTTTTGGTATGTGTGACATTTGAACATGTTCATTAATTGTAGCCCTTATCCCTTTATTCTGTTAGATAGTTGAACATGCCCCTTGTTTTTGACATTATTAATTTTAATTGTGTGTGTCTCTTGTCCTTGTGTATGTAAAATCTAATTATGAAACATTGTAACATGTCTCTTATATGTGTCCTATGGCCTTATTATATTGATTTGTGATTGATGTGTTTGTGATCTTGTTGAGCTTGTTATGTTTTATGAGTTCCATGATCCATATCATGTACTATCTACTATGTATGTTTATATTAAATTTCAGTACTATAAACTTCATTGATACATTTCTATAAACCTTGTCTCATATGATACATACATGATTCGAATACCACATATCATATTATGTTGACATACTTTTAAAATATGATATAATATTCAAATATTACATCTTACTACACATGATATAGTTAAATTTTATTTTGAAATTAGTGAATTTAGGATACATAATTCCCTAAACTCAAAATGGGGAACTTTAATGGTCTTTTCATACATGAGATAATCCTTTTTGAGTAAAAATAAATTTTGAGTATAGAATAAAATTTAAATTATACAAAAAGGTTTAAAAATTCAATTATTGGTACAAATTATGGGGGAATGTTTCATGAATATGAACTCAAAGAATAGGAACTAAGTATATTTCATACAATTTTGGGTGTATGATATATATTTGTGCATAAGTTTTCAATTTAATTTTTAAATTTTCATCTACATATAGTTACAAATTATTCATTTATAAATGGGGACATGATAAAAATTCATGCCATGATTTAAATATTATTTTCTATCCATTTTCATGGTATGAGAATGAATGTATCCTATTATTTTTTATCATGCATACAAGAACTAGGGAAGAAGGTGAAAATGGGAACTATAAGCCACCTACATTGGTTGATTTAGTTAGATCACATAATGCATAACATGGAAGTTGAATGCCCTCTATTGTATATTATTTTATTAATGTGATATTTTTATTTTGTTGTTATTGAGTAGTTATGTGAGTTTTTTATCCAACTCTATAACATTAGATTAGGAAATATATTAGGACTCATTACTAAGATATCATATTCCTATATATTTTTATCTTTTTCATATAATGAAAGTTATGAAGTTTAATGCATACAATATGACCATTTTATTTGATTCAGTATCAGAGCTAGGTTATAAGAGTGTAATGATATGCATTGAGTTTTGAATGACAACCTCAAAATTTATGGATGCCCCTAGTGATGTTAGCAATTTTTTCTTTGACTTCATTTTTTAATATTTTAATATAATAGTTTTCTTCCTATGGGTTGATTCATATATTTTAAGGCATATAATTATACCAATGAATATTTATTTATTTCATTATACGTTAAAATCTATGTGATTACTAATCTATTGACTATCCATCTTCCATTAAATCTTATGTATCCTCTGGTGAAACTAGTTACAATATTTTAAGCTTAATATTCTTAGTACACTCTCAACCGATCACATATTCCAATATTCCACTCTTATGTGATTACCTTGATTTATGTCATTCATGTGATTCACTTTGAATGTAGATTTTACTACCACCATACCAATTAGTTTTTGGATCTTAAAAAGTAAGTAGTGATTAAATTATTGTGGTAACTATGCATCAAATTCTATCTAATTAGGTGTACATTTAAATATCATATACTATGTAGTCTTCATGTCACCTATATTTATGCAGTTGGATCTATTTACATATTTCTTCCCTATGCACCAATGTGTGTTGTCTTGAGTATTACACCTCAATTTATTTGAATTCCCACCTATTTCATGTTCCATTATATATTCACATTGGGATATTCTATTCACATGATATTTGTGGGTGATAAATACTTATTTCCAAGGACAACATTATATTCCTACTCATTTGTATATTTTTAGCCTTACATGTGTGAGAATATATTTAATTTTATATTTATTTTATTCTCTAACAATATCTATATGTTGATGGTATTCACAATTGGTGTGGTGAGTGTGGGGTTAAATGCAATTTGACAAAGTGTGTGGAAGATATTTATAGTAGTCTAAAATTTTGAATATGTAAAATCTCATGATTTTTGTCTCATATACAATCCTTCTTCTTCTTTGTATACCTCTATTCCATTCTCATGAAACATTCCTTCAATTCTGGTAAGTCAATAGTTAATGTGGATGAAATAGTTCATTAATCTATTAGTTTGCATAGATTTTTATAATTATTTTAGGCTATAGTTCATACAATCTTAGAAAGTTATATAAGTTTTAATTTCAATAATTTTATACATGTGTTTAGTTTATTAATATATATGTTTATATATTATATATTAGCTATAACTTATGAAAAATAATAGTTATTATTCAGTTTTTATATTTATAGTATATAAGCCAGTGTATGTCATAAATATAAAAAGTTAAAAAAAAATCTTGTATGGATGTTTTATCAAGTTAACATAACATAAATATTTTGGGGGTATATTTTATTAAATATGACATGCACATGAGCTTCAAATTTATATTTAGGTGAGTGAATGATAATCCTAAAAAAGGTTCAAGGCAAAGAAGGTATGAGGTCAAATAGTGACCTCAAGTATAGTGGAACAACTAATTTCATTAAACCTACCAAATTTAATAAAAATTTATATTTATGTTATCTATGTTATTTTTTATTGAGTGGTATTTATCATACACAATGGCTAAAATGTGAAAATGAAGACCCAGTTCTCAAATATTATATGTTTTGTTTCTATGTATAGTCCTCAAATTCCACACCAATCTCACTATAGTAGAAAATTTTCTTGAACACTAATTTATATTGGTTTGAATAGGTTAATGGTAGATTATTCATATGTATTTTATATAAATTAGTTGATGGTTCCAAATCATGTGTTTCCATAATCAATGTGTATGCCAAGTCCAGGTGTAAGCTCCATAGCTGATGCTATAGTTAATGAGTGTGTTTACTTACCTATGTATACACTAAGGAGGGGGGGTGTTGTATAGTATTTTATTAGTGTGATATACTTTTCATTTATTATTAGTGCATGGTTACGTGAGTTTATCCAACTCACTACATTATATTAGGAGATAAAATAGGAATCATTATTAATAGGAGATCCCATTCCTATATATTTTTATGTTTGTCAAACAAAAAAAGGTATGAAGTTTATTTTGTAAACAATGACCATTTTTTTAGACCCTCTATAATTATAGCTTAAAAATATATTATGTATTCCAACCCATTCTTATATTGGGTTTATAAATACAAACATTATAAATTTAGGTTTTTGCATCCCTCAATGGGTTATATTTTATATATAAGTTCAATTAAAATTGGGGCTTGATCACCCTCAATTATCCATTCATTCAAATAATGAACTAAATATATACAATTTCTTCATGGGAAGAATCAATTATCCAATGCTTATAGGAAGGATCATCTTCAATCAAAATTATAAGATCAACATTGATTTCATAGATATGGGTGTACTTCTTCCCTTTTCTTTTCAATATTTTCAATTTCAAGTTACATTTCAATTTTCAATTTCAAATATGGACACTAACTAATTTTACATAATTATAGGATTTTCTATGTAACACCTTGCATAATTTAATCTTTCTCCCAAAGGAAAAGTGTGTTGTACACACGATATATCTTTCATTTTACTTTAATAATTTTTTTCTATACTAAATAGAGGGGGTTATTTATTCACTCAAATTTTATCATAAATACTTGATAATGTCATTTTTGGCCCAATTCCACTATAATTTCCTTAAGCACTTAATATGGACTTATTTATCCACCTCACTCTATCCTACGTAATTATATGAACCTATCTCTTTATAATTTACTATATTATGCCTATATAAATGTTTTCAATTGCTAAAAACCCATTTAATCATCCATATGAACATCATAGATTTTAAATTGCACATGTTTTCATTTAAGACAAGACAAACTAATATGGTCCAATATTGGTATTGAGCCTTGACCCCTATAGGTGAATCATAACCTTCACCTTAGCAATATCTCATTTTCAAACTTAGACCCTCTCTTACAAATTAGTCTATATTTTTAGGATAGGTAGTGTAATATTTTCCCCATTTTTATTGTTATAAAGGCACATATAAGTAACCTATTATATCACTTATGAATTTAAATATTGAGGCATACTTACACTATTATGCACTAAGTAAAGATTCTTAATTATTTCCAAATCTAATTATAATCATTTTAAATAGTCTGTAGCCAAGTTAAGAGTTTATTCTATTCAATTGAAAACAAATAATTATCAATTATTCAATTCATCTCTATATGCATACATGTAGAAAAAGAATCATAGTCACATAATGTAATCTAAGTGGGAGAAATCAATGGGCTTGATTTCCCTCTTCAGTGTATTAGATACATAGGTAGTGATCAATCATCATCGGGTGATTAGGGTCAGCTCAGCCCATTACACTCCCCACTTTCTATTTGTAAGTTTTATACTATTACAATACCTACAAAGGTCTCAAATTTAAACAAGTTACTTTCATATCATAAATATGCATCCAAAGGTAAATATTGCACACATAGGCATGTTTCAAGTAGTCATAGACAATTGTGCCTTGATTTACCTAATTTTCCATAGAGGATAGAATAAACTAGTAGATGAAAATATTTTTAATCAATCATGCCCTCATAATCCTAAGAAGTTACAATCATAGTTTATGTGGCACTTGTAGAATCAGTTTGAGTTGATCCTTTTCATTAATCTATTAGTTTCACATAATCATGTCACTAATAGTAAATAGTTAAGTCTTTATGTTTTTCATAGTTATTCTTATTTCATTATATTTTATTTTGTCTATTTTGTTACTTTTCATTAGTTATATTTATCTCAAGTTGTTTTATATATTTACCTTTATTTTAAATCATTTTTCTTAATTAGAGTTAATATTCCAATTAATTGAAAAATTATAATAAAATAATTTCCTAGTAGATGTGTAAAAACATAACAGATGGTTCAAATTTATTTTATAACATGTAATTATTTGATAATGGTATATTAGGACTAAATTTGTGAAATCAAGTCATACATGGTAAATGTATGTCAATTTTTTCATAATAAATTAAGTAATAACATATTTTAATATCTACATAGATTCAAATAAAAATAGAGAAAGAGTCACACAATTGATTAAAAAAATAGAGCATCACATCATGTAAAATACAAAAACATCAATCATGCATAGAAAAAGTAATTATAATCTATATAATCAATGTATGTCATCATCACATATAGCTAAATATAGTATCAATTGAGATAACAATATAAGTAGTATGAGTGAGGGTAAAGCATGTGTAATCATTGTAAAGTAACTCAATATGATTAATGTAAATATAAAAATATAACATGTGTGAAGTAGAAATATGTCCCAAGTGAATTCATACCAATAATATAGGAAGGTATCTCTTGAGTCTATGAATATCTAACAGCTAGATGTCCATGTCATATGAAACCTATGTGTCCTGCATCTCACTCATGTATACCAAAAAATGCATGTGGAATATAAAACATTGGATATACAATGTAATATATATTAAATCATTAAAAAATAATGTAAACAAGTAATATATGTCACGTATTGGTCCTTATTTTTTATTTTTTGATTTTTTTTTGATTTTTTTTTTGGATTTTTATATAATGATAATTAGTTATCCCATCAATGGGATGATCATATTTATGTCTTATGTCAAATGTGGCTAGTTTTACCTATTGTGATCATTTAGTAACATGTATATATGTGTCTAAATCTAGGGTATAATCTTGTGCTATGACACATCCACCATGATCATCATCAACCATATAATATTATATGTGTTTCATAACTCAATGAACCATAGTATTGTGTGGAGTGTTATTCATAATATAATAATTTCACTTTGTTCATTTTGGAATATGTGAATGAGTTTTTAACAAAAGTATAGGATGTAATGGATTAGGTAAGGCATCATGTGAGTCTTGAATAAAGCTCAAATGTAATGGACATTTTACTATTTGTCATCTAATAAAATCTACTATCTTCCTTTCATTTGTCTGAGTAAAACTAACCTTAGTAGTTTTTTCAACTAAAGGTGGTGGTGGTGGGTGTGGTAGAGGGATAATACCTTGCTTAATATTATATTCATATGGAATACTTGAAACTATGAGTACCCTATTTTCATGTATATACTTCACACATTTATTATAAATATGGTACTCCACCAATATTATGTATCTACGAACATCCTAACAAAATTTTAAATTCACTTTTACTTAATAAAATTAATAATAAATTATAAAATATGTTAGGGCCCACTTGAATTGGTAGTACAATCCTCCCAAGAAGATTATATTTTCATCTGTCAAATCCATTAACCTTCTTTGTTGTATCCATAAATTTTATGTGTTTATATCAAAAAGAAAATGTTTTCACTTGAACCATTATCTATCATTATAATGTGTATATTCTATGAATAAATTTATGTGTGTAAAAATAATGCCTCATTAAAGTATTCATCATCAACAATATCATGTTAATCAAATGTGATAGTAGGTTTGTGTGTCTATATAATCTAAAGTGTGCCAATAATACCATATAAAAGATTATCTTCCTCAGTTATATAAATATAATAAGTAATAGGAGAATTTTACTTGTATTCATATTTACTTTAGGATTAGTAGTAATTTATTTTGATTCATGATTATGTAAAATAATATAAAATATTTTTAACTTAGCATTCACATTAGTTTGTACCTTTTAATCATCTATATATATCTTAAGATCAATTGTGTTTTCATGTATCAAAACTTATATATTTTGTCATAATATGATAGATATATTATTTTAATGTCATAAAAATATATTATAATAATAATATTAATTACTATAAAATCTCTTTGTCATGCCAAAAAAATGGCATGACTAAAAACAAACAAAAAATACCCTATTTTTTGTTTTTATTTTTTTAAGAATGAGAATGTCCAAAGTAGATTCTAGTCTATTAAACTAATAATATATAGGAATATAAATGGAAAAATATTTTAAATATGATGTAATAAACATACATGAATCAATGGAATGGATTATAATGCACATGTGGTCACATGGTATCTTATGTAACCATTCTAACCTGACTCACTCAAAGCAGCCTACAAGATTCAACAAGCCTAGAAAATCTCTAAGTGAACATAGTAGACCCATAGATCAAAGGTAAATAAATTATAATGAAATAATTATATGTTTATTCAATAAATCATGGGATCAAATGGAATTTTAAAACTCTCAATGATGTTCAAAGATGACCTCTAGCAATTTTAGCCATTCATGGGGCTCGATTTGTTCTTAAAATCACAACTTGAATATAATTTCAATTTGTGATAAATTTAGAGGAAAGTGATTAAAAATGAGTTCATATATTCCCCATATAAACTAAAAAGGGTCAAATATGTCCTTATTTATCTCCTTTGGGATGGAGTACCCCATCTCAATTGTCATATCAAAGCAACCTTGACCATTGTATCCAGTCAAAGATGAGGAATCCCTATAAATCCTTATGGATGTTAATAAAGATTTAAAATCATTAATTAAGTATAAAAAAAATTGGAAAGGAAAGACAAGTTTTTGGACTATGACTTGTCCATATTCATCTGTCCTCTCATTACTCAGCTTTGGATAATTACCATTAATGAAGCCTCTAAGCTTTTAGCATAAAAAGACTTATTTCCTTTTCAACATTTTTACATGACACAAAGATGTGTGGGTTCATGTTTTATATACCCATATTGATATAAATTATCCAAGTGGTCTTGAATTCTTGTGGTTGTTGAAATAATTATTTGAGAGCTTCAAGCTCCTACATCACCATCAATGGCTACCAAGTCAGGTTTAAGGTAAAAATATTCTCAAAACTTAATTTTAGGTCAAAAATATTGTTTTATATGATAGAGTGTGTAAATTTAATGGGTGTCCCTATTGGGGTAAACCTATTTTAAGTATTTTATGAACCCCCACTAGCCAACAAGGTTAAAATTACCTTTGTTTAAGAAAGAGGTCATATCTACAAAAATATGTCATTCAGGGCTCAAAAATAAATTTGTGTAGAAGACCAAAAAATATAAATGGGTGTCTAATTTGGGTTACCCTTCCCATTTGCCTCTAATATACCTAAATTGGTTGAAAAACAATCACATATAACTTTGGTTGTAATTTTTGGTGTGATAGAATAAAAAAAAGGTCAAACTATATAAAACGTAGAGGATATTTTATATTTGAAAATATTATAAATATAATTATTTAATAAATATATATTATGTTTAAAATAACTAAATGGTAGTCATAATTAGTGACTTATATATTTGTGTGACTATAAATCCATGCTACCCATAATAACCCAATATTAAAATATAGTGTTTGGTGTTTATGAATTGTGTAGTTTCTACGTGCTTCCCAACTCTAAGATCTTAGGGGGACAATACAATAGTGTGTGGTCATATTGGTAACTTTATATAAGATAATATTTATTCCCAAAACAAAGTGGCATGAGCCCTTCTGAAGGGCCTATATGCTTAAAAAAATACCCTACAAAGTAACAAATTTACTAAATTCATAAGTAGAGCATTGCTAATCAAAATTTTCCAAAAGGATAAGTAACAGGTTAAAAAATAATAAATTTTTATTCAAAATTATTTCAATCCCTAAACTAACTAGTTTACATGCAATAAATTTAGGTGAAGTTCAAACAAATTGCAAGGGATTTAAGGTAGAATTATGAGTTCTAACATCAAATTTTTGTATATTTCTTTCTATGAATCCAAAAATTAATCTATAAGTTTTTACATATTTTTGGTAGAGTTTAGTTTCATTAATAAATAATTTTTTGGAGGTTTGTTTAAAATTTAACATTCATAAAAATTATAAAACCAGAATAACCTCTTAAGGATTTAAACTAAATTAAGGGTTTTACCAACTAGTTAGTATTCATTTATGCATAAATAAACATGTATTTTAGGATATTAAAAAAATAATTATGATTTAATTTTCATAATTTAATTCATTATTTTAATTCATATTCCAATACAATTTGTGTGAAGAGAGTACAAGAGAGATAAAGTCTTCATACTTAATTCTAATTCTTATTACAACTTTTCTTCTGATTTACACAAATCATTAACTAAAATTGAATATTAAATTTTAATGGATTAAAAAAAAACCAATACATTTTTATAATTCATTACAAAAACATTTAAAAATAGGTCTTTGATTACTCTCTATATACTATTTTTAACGTCAATCAAAAGAGGGGCTTACCTCCCATCATTTTTCCATCATAAGGCAAGCACCCTAGGAACCCCCCAAGCATATATAATTATATTTAATATCAAGGGTATGGAATAGGTCAAGGTTAGCTATATAATGTTTAGTTTGTGGAAAGAACACTCAACTAGGTAACTCACCTTTAAGGCTAACTATCACATCTTCCAATAGAGACTTCCATTACCCAAAAAAATAATTCAAGAACACCAAAAACAACATTTCAAAACCAATGATGTAAAATTTAGCCCTAATAAATTTAAACATAATAAGGCTCACTAAGAGAGAATGAGAATGTGGAGATGCCTCCCTTTTATCTTAACACTTCTCTTGGATGTATAAGGACTTTAGTCTAGTCAGCAATGCCAAATAACTATGTAGGTGAGAATGGGAACATAGTTCTAGTAACCACTACATTACACAAGGAATAAACATGTAAGAGGGCATGGGAAATTGAATCCACCAACCAATACCTCTATGTAAAAGGATAAAAATAATACAATTAGTCTAATCTAAAATGGACAACCTAAAGATATCATAATGAATAAAAAAATGATTTTAAAAATAGCTAATAAAAAGAGGAAGTATGTTGCATCTCCAAATCCCAAGTGGGAAATAAAATCAACATGATGGCCATTGGCATAACTGTGGCATGAAAAATTGAAAATATGGTCTACCAAGTGTTCTTACACCTATTGAAAAAAATAAAACAAAGGTAGAATCATATATTTCAAATTAATAACATAATGAAAATAATAAAAGGAATATAGAAGCCTACCTCAAGTTCTTTACTTTGTTCACCACAATAGAACTCATGTTCAAATGATTGAGGTTGTTCACCTCCTCATAGTATAATATATATTCCTCATTTATTTAGCTTCTCCTTATCTACTCTATTCTTCTCCCACTTATCAATTTGAAAATGGAAAAAAATTCTCCAAGAAAGGATCCTTCCTCATATAGGCAAAGCAATTAAATATATTGGCCAATGGGAATGTGACATTTCTCCCTTCCTATGCATTAGCTCTTGATTGAAATTCCACATAAGCATTAAATCCTCTTATAATATTTTATGGTGAATCATGTTGATTCAATGATTATTAAATGCTCCCACTAACACATGTTATAAATGGTAACATGGTTGTCCTATGGATTTCTCTACACTCCAAACAAGTCATACTCCAACCTATAGTCAATTTGGGTCTTAAATATACAAATATCTACCTTAAATAAATTTTTAACCACTTAAAAATTCACATCTTAGTTTTGGTCAAGGGGATCACTTATATGGTTTAAAAATTTACAATATTAAGTGTTAATAATATTAGAGTGTCTCCTAAGGTTTAGAATAACAATCTTGAATAATTTCAAAATGGGTGAATATTGTTAAGAGAGGTAAGAAGGGTCACAACTTAATACTAGGTCCACATATGACACTAGAATTTGGTTTGAATTTTGATAATTCAAACAGTCACTACACCATTATATAAATGATGCACTCATGTTTAGTGTAGGCTCAGTTCCTTTATTATCCTCGCCTATCACCTGCAATTCAATTTGGACATAAAATTCACTACTTTGGATAGCCAAAGCTTTAGAATATAAAAAACACAAATAATAACAATCCATTAAAAATGTATATGAACATATCCAATACACAAAATATCAATGGAAATATACTTGTGCCAATCATCTAAACATATATAATTAATCATAGGCTTAATAAACTATAGCTCTATAAGTACATAAAAATAAGCATCATAGTGGACAACTAAAATAATGTAAGCATTCTAACATCATCACCCATATAAAATCAATTAACTCAAACATAAGGTAATGATAACATCTCATTTCTCAATACATATAGTGTGCATCATATTATGACTTTAATACAATAAAAAATGGTCCAAATAAGAATTGTGAAAATAGTGGTCTCACATCCCACTCCTATTATGTATACTTCCTCTTAGAAGTCACTAAAAGAGGTGGGGATATTGGACCCTCAAATGTGTTATATTATCCTAAATGGAAACTCTCTCATTATATTGATCACATTAGACCCTTAGTATAATTATTAGCCTCAAAGACCAAAGCCAAAATAAGAATGAGATATAAAATTAAAGTCTCATCCATATCTACTAATTTCACCCATTCTAGAACATGACTATTATCAGGTCTAGAATAACATAAACCATAAAAACTATGAAGATTAGAAAGAAAAACAAGATGTCTGGAAGATCCTTCAGAGAGGGAAGGTTGTGAGCTACCTGGAATGGCTACATGGTTCAAAACCCCATATAACGATGGCTTTTTTCAAAAACTAGATTGATGACAGGGTAACCCTCCATGGCATCACAGTTAAACTCACTGAGGAATTCATAGTGGAGATCACGGGGCTTCCAATGAAGGGAATTAAATTCTCAAAGCAAACCAACATTTCTAATGAGGCTTTCTACAAATTCCCAAAGATGGATGTTGAGGAGCAGCAGTTGGAAAAGAGTGGGGACTTTTTCGACTTGGAGTAGATTAAGGGAATCTAGAGAGACGTCTTATGCTGCATCCATGAGTATTTCATACTTGATGGAAGAAGCAAAAGAGTCCACAAATTCCACTTTGTTTTTCTTAATCACTTCAAACACAAAGTAAGAATCTCCTTTCTATTCTATTTGCACTTCTCTTTGCTCCAAAGTTTGTTCGCTCATAGGAAAAAGGAGTCTCATCCTATATTGCATGAGGGATTAATTCTAATAATTGAAGGTCACTACAAAAACAAGGCCATTGTTCTGAATCCTTATTTGGATAAAAATAAGGACTTGCAGAGCAACAAGAATGAAATAGTAAAGGGGAAATAAAAAGCTAAATCTAAATCCCCTAGCTTTAAAAATCAGATTGTTAATGAGGAAACAGAGTGGGATAGCACCAAAAGTTCTGAGGAGGAGATTATGGAGGAAGAGGGAGGAATAGAAAGTAGGCAATCAAGCTCCAGTAAGGAAGATGAAGTTAAAGGAAAGAATGAGAAAGAGGGGGTAACTATAGAGGAAAAAACTAAAAACAACAACCATGATCTTGAGGAAAACCAGCAAGTGCTTGGGGAAACTGATAAATATTTGGATGTTCTATTTGAGGACCCTGCTTTGAAAACTAAAAAGGAATATCTAGTTTAGGAATCCAATCAAGTAATGGAAATGGGAGCTCAAGTTAAGGATGGTTGTAACCATAATGAAAGCCCTATTGAAACTAAGGAACAAAAATGAATGGAAAGGGAGGATCATATGGAAGAAGATGCAAATAGTCCAAAAGAGAACAAAGAAGATTTGAGTGATATAAGGCAGAATGACGGGAGGCACCCCCTATGAGCTTGGCCAATTGTAAAGCCAACGCTATCCTTCAATTTGACTTATGGATGTACAAGGAGATAATGGGCCTCAAGAAGAAAATGGAAATAATGGAATGTAACCAGGAAGTAGTTTGGAATAAAATGAATAACATGGAAAAGTAGATGAGGGATATTCCTATCAAACCCAAAGACTATGAGAACAATCTAAGGGAACTCATTAAGGAAAGTAGATTGAAGATGGAGGAGGTAACCTCTAGCATATGTGCAGCTGCTGTAAATATTGGAAAACAAGCAAATGAGGAAATCAAATCCTTGGAGGGGCCTAGCGAGAGAACAAGACAGAGTTCAAGAAAGAAAGCAATGCAAGAGGGTGCTACGTTGGTGGCTACTACCATACAGGACACTGATATGAAAGGTAAGGAAGCAGTGAAGATGATTTTGTAACTAGAAGAATAGGTCCATTGAGTACTAACTATCTTGGTTCTTTTAGTTGGATGTAATATCTAGTTCCATTTTTTGGTTTTTGTTTTCTTATCACTATGGAGTTTCTTGGTCTCTGTAAAACCTGGGGTTAGTCTTTTGTTTTACTAGATTGGTGGTTTTAGGTCCATGTAAAACCTATTTTTGATACTTCTTTGAAGTTGGTTTTAGGCTTCACCTATGGACGTATTTGTTATATCCTTCTCCCTATGTTTCAGGGTTTCGGGGTCCCTTTAAAACCTATTTTTACCTTAATCTAAAACATAAACCATAAACATCGTACACATCATAAATAAAATATAGACTAGGTTTAAAAGCTATATGATAATATATATGTCTAATGGTCTTTAATATCTCAAATGACCCCAAAAATGAGGTGCCAACTTTGAAGCTTTTACATAATGAATAGGGCTCTTACTGGGTTTCACTCTCTAAAACACCTTAGTACCCACTTCAAAGTGGAAATCATTTATCTTCACATTTTAATACATCTTATTCCCTTATAATTCCTCCTCAAGGCATTGTCTAATCAAAATAACATGTTTTTCCATGTCCTAAAACATGGCAAGACCAAACAAAACATGATCCTTAATGTGATCCTACCTAAAATAAGCCCTTCATTGTCTACCATATAGTTAATCAAATGCTGATATCTTGATCAAACTATGGTATTTTTTGTTATATGAAAAAAATATAAGGTATAAGTAAACCTCCTAATGGGAATTATCATCCATGACATATATTGGAAGCATGTCCTCTAAAACCTAGTTGACTCATTTTATCTGTATATCTGTCTTAGTATGATATTAAGTATTGAAATTGATCTGAGTGCTCAATGCCTTTTGTAGTGTAATACAAAAGTGGAATGTGTACATAATATCTTGACCAAATATAATCTTGTAGGAAATCCCATGCAATTAAACTATTTCATCTCATTAAACCCTTGCCATTGACATGATATTTTAAGTGGTCTTTGTTAGAGAATAGTAAGTTACCTTTATCAACTTATCCATAGTCACCATGATCACATCATGATGATAGGATGAATTAGGTAGTATAACAATGAGTTTCATGGAGATGGTATCCCATTTCCATTCCATAATATCATGTGGGTATAAAAACCCTACCAGATGTTAATATTTGGCCTTTACCCTATAGAATTCAAGGTATCAAGATACAAATTTTGTAATTTCATGTTGTAAACTAGCCTAGTGATACAACTATCATAACTCTCTATGCACCTTCTTTACTCTGAGGTATGCCTAATAATGGTTTTGATGAGCTTATTATAATATCTACATAAGACACATGATATGGGAACATAAATACATTTCTTATGTCATTAATTACCATTTCCCTTAATATTAAATCCCTCATAATTACCAATAATTGCCCTCTCTAAAATTATCATTTATCACACCTCCTTGTAGAAATTATCCTCAATAAGTTGCTTATTTATTTGGCTTAGAAATTTTTGATGTATCCTCATCACTACCAATTCATGGAATATCCTACTCAAATTATCTACAAAAACATTATATTTTTCCTTAAGAGACATGATGTCACAATCATACTTGCATAAGAGTTACGCCTAACACCATTGATAGAAATTAATATTAGGTTGATTAAAAATGTGTTGTAGGCTCAAGTGATTTATCATCAGCACAAAGTAATAACTAAGAATAAAGTGTCTCCATATGAAAAGGTATGACCTATAGTTATGAACATATTATCATGAATTTTAAACATGTCTCATAGTACTTGATTTTTATAGAATCATAGGAAATCACCCTACCTCCATGCATGAAGATGGCTTCTAAACCTGAATGAAAGGAATATGTATATATGCAAAACACCTTTAAAATATAAGGTATTATTGGGGTGATTGTTTTATTGAGATAATACTTTAAAAAATGGAATTTATACTCATAATTATCTATTTATATAAACATATTCCATTTTATTTGAAGTGATATGATGGGGTTCATAATATGATGAAAGTTTCTCACAATGTAATGATATTAGCCTACTAATCCCATGAATTTATGAACCTATGTGATGATTTTTTATGTAAGAAACTCCATAATAAATTGGATATTATAGGGGTATATATTAGTATCCCCTACCAAGGGATAGTCTGCCTAAGATATTTCACCTATGACTAGGCAAAATCAAACTTCCTCAACTTGTCATACAATAGTTTCTCTCTCAGAACTTACTATAAGTGATCTTCATGTTCCTCATTCTATAAATAGATCAAGATTTTATCAAGTAAGATAAACATTAAATGGTCTAGGTAGGTATTAAAACATCTATTCATGAGGATCATGAACATTTTTGATGAATTAGTCAAATAAAAGGGTACAACTGTAAACTCGTAATGCCCATAACATGTTTGAAATGTGTTTTTATGGATATTTACCTATGAAATCCATATTTTATGATACTTATACTTAATATGTATATTGGATAACACTCTATATCCCCATATATAATAAAATAATCCATTTATATTAGGTAATTGGTAATGGTTTTTAATTGTTACTTTGTTCAAATGATGATAATCATCACATAATTGAATGGATATGTCCTTATTCACTAAGGTAATAGATTATTTCCATTGATAAATTATATGATGAATAAGAACCTTTTCCAATAGTTCTTATAGTTGAATCTTGATCTCAAAAACCTCAAATATGGTCATTTGATATGGTGCCTTAGAAATTATCTCAATCCCAAGTACAAGGTCTATCCTAAATCAATCTCTCTAGGTGGGGACCTGCCTATCAGCTCAATTGAAAACATGTTGGTGAACTCCCATAGAATGGGATGGTCATATAATGAAACCTTCTTTGCTTCCTCTTATGACCTATCATGCATGGTGATAGAAACCTTTTTATATCCCTTATACATGCTTAGTTAAGTTTCAATGGGGAAAATATGTGAATGAAAATGGGTCTTTTGATCCTTTTGATAAACATATTGGTCCCAAGGTCATCAACACACTTAATTACCTTGGTTTAAAAGTTCACCTTAGATTTATGAGTAGTGATTAAATCCATACCCAAAATAAATCTATGCATCCCCAAGTGTATAACATGTAATTCAATAATTGTATAAAATTCAAAGAAAACAAGAATGAAAAAACTCACTAATGAGATAATGAACATCTTATCCCTAATATCCAACTCAATCTCTACACTCTCATGTTGTCTAGAATTTACCAACCTACAATGGTCCATATTTAAAGGGAGTATAAAGGAGTATGAGGCTCTAGAATAAAATATATTATAATGGATACCTTGATAATCATGAATTTGGTCTCAATAACCATCACCTAGTGATATGTTTTGTGGTTTTCCAACATTACATACATCTTGTGGCCCTAAACTACATCACCCATTATTTTCTTAGACATCAGAGCCTTCTACCTCATAGTAGATGATAACATTTGTAGAAAATGTTGAATAATGTTATACTAATCCACAAGTAAAATAAAACCTTAGGTATGGTCTTACTCATATGGGGCTCCAATGTTCCTCTACCCAACTTGTTGATTTCTCCAGATAACCCCCCTTTAAAAATGAGCATTTTGAGAGATCTAAGGGGAGGCAACACATACATGGGATGAAATGTCCTCGTTGTCACTCAATTTTTCACCCTCAGAGAAGTAGTTCAAGAATTATCCAAATTTATTGGAACATGTTATTACCTCTAGGCCTTGGGTTACCTATAATAGGGGTAAACCTCTAGATTGAATGGTTATCTCCCTAGATTTATCTTGAATGCTCATCACCTATACTACTAGCTCATTTAGATGAAAAGGGAGAGAGAAATTTTAAATTAAACATATCATAGTGAGGTGATGTAAAAATTTTAAACTAACCACTACCAAATAATTATAATTACACTTCAAACAAAATCTTAATCTATACATGACACTACTCCAAATCTTCCCTTGCATTAGTATTTCTCATAGAGGTTTGTGAAGTAAAATTAAACTAAGAGGACTAAAAAAAGGTCATGGAATGACACTAATGGAGATAAAACTCACTAAAATCAAGAAACACTTAATTAAAACACTTTATGATACTTGTAAAAAACTTTCAAAGCTGAATATGAATGCAAACAAAGACAACATGCTAAGGAAGAAGATCTATCACTTAGAAATATTTATTAACTAGTTAACAAAAACATTAAAATAACTCATGGAGAAGGTAAAATATATCATTATTTATTTCTCAAAGGCTGAAAATGAGCATGTATTTTCCATATTTATGTGGAGGATACATTTCAATCTAAAAGTGGTTTCGTACATACAGAAAATGAGAGAGAGGAGATGAAGGGCATATGAGAGAGAGAGTAGACAAGTGTAATGTTATTTAAAAAATAAGAGGAGTTATGGAAGTACCTAAATATGTCCTATAATCCATTTTTATATCCTTTAAAGATGATCTAACCCTCCAAGTGGTGTGGGATTTAAAATGCTTGTTTGACACCTTGACTAGCTCTTGAAAACTACCCTTTGCCTTGACACGTTGAAGTAAAAGTGTACTTATTAATGGTAAAATCAGTTTATCCTACCTATTTTATATAATCTTGACACCTCCCAATTGACCCCATTAGGTTCTCAGTGACACATCACCTGTTTCAATTACAAGGTGTCTAGAAAACTCTTCATATCCTTAGGCCTATTATGTACACGAGTGTCAAAACTTGGTATCTTCTTTTTTATCTCATAAAAAATTAATATAATCTATTTATACCATATTTTACCTTAAAAAATCCATTTTTAAGTCTCAAACTAGCCCTAACAAGTCATTCTCTACCAAAATCCCCAAATTAGCCTTCTTGTTTGTAGCCCTAAAATCATACAATCCTACTTGTGTATAGATTTTTAATGATTATTTTGATAATATTATGGAATATTATAGTACCAAATATGTATTTACATCTCTAGGTTCAATTTCATGCTCTAGGGGTGAGTGTAGATATCTCTTTTTGCCCTTTCTCTCTCCTAACTAAGCTTCAATTAACCCTCCCAACCAAGAGAGTGAAAAGTGGATCTATATTCTCCCCACATGTTCAAAACCCCAAAAAATTGTGTGATTAAACTATAAAACATCCTTCCCATTCTCCATTCCAAATTCAAATATTTTTCAACTATTACAGACCTAAAATAGAAAAAAAAATCATTGTAGGCCTATTTTGTACAGTTTCATATAATAATTTACCAACCAATGTCATGGGATATTTATTATGGGGTAATTATAAAAAATGGGTGGTATAGAAGTTTTTTTATCCATATGGAGTGATGAAAGTGAATTTCTCTCTTATCGGGTCCTTATGGCTCTCCTAGGTAGCATGGAAGTGCTTTGAACTCTTAACAATAATTCATAAAGATGTAATCATGAAACCACCAAAAAATTCAAAAAACTTAAATTTCACTAGGTTATTTAACTTACCTTAGGATCCCAATGTCCCATACATCTTATATAATATATACCAATAAAGCAAACTAACCTCTTAGGATGGCACTAGGCATTGTAAGAAACCTGAGCAAGAATGAGATCTATAGGTACATATTTTGAGCTTCACTTAATCTCCAACATCTACCATAACCTCTAATAATTTACATATTACCACCTTTATTCATCAAACTCTACTACATCTCAATGGTTTAGGCTCAGGGTTTGTAGGCCTAGTTGCTTGTCATACCCTAGTTGACTATATTCTTCTATTTAGTCTCTCTATCACGGGTATAATACATTATGAAAGGTTTATATATGTTATTTAACATCCCTTAAGTTTATTAAAGTCCTAAACCTAATTCTAACTGATGACCTCTTCTTCAACACTATGTATACAAGAATGTATATGCAACTAGGTATGTGCATGACTAAACAAGGTCTATTATGACTCTTTCATTATTTATTATGTCTAAGTCATGATGTAATTATTTCATCACTATCCAATAATATTAAATACTTAACTTTCTCTCTTCATATCTCTCTATAGTCTCCCTTCACTTAAACACAAACCTCTCAAAAGTAGGCAAGTTATGTATATTAGGATTGAGTGGGCAGAGTATCATATGTTTAAATATGACCTTTAGGTGGTATTGAGATTGATGTGAGGTTAAAAGTAACTATGAAACTAATCCTTAGATTTTTAAATTCCCTCTCAAATCTCCACAAATTTCAATCCTCTCAAACAAGAACTTTTTAATTAGGTAGGCAAAGTTATGCTAACCAAGGATTATATAAATAGGGTTGTGACCCCTATTTTGGTTCTTTTATTCTACTCATGGATTAAAAACTTAGTTACTTTATTAATTTATAAATCCCTTCAAGCCTTGAAGTTATACATAAACTATTATATTAGGTTTTGAGAATCATATAGTTACTTGAGTAGTCCTACAGGTCTACAACCGCCTGTGTATATTTATTTAGAATTGGTCTACCCACTTTATGTTTGAATAACCCTACTGAAAAATATAATAACTTCAAAATTTTGATTCCATGTATATCTCTAAACCTTCAAAACTCAATACTCTCCTCAACATTGCCATCTTAAGTTTCATTCTCTTAACCTGATTGTAGGTAGTTGTTTGATAGAGTTGACTGTCTATATGGCATTATAGACCATCAAACTGATATTAAAACTTATCCATACATAAATCATGTGGAATTTATCTATGTTTTTTCTATCTCAAGTTTCTCCTACTATCTTGAAACTTCAAACCTCATGTACATCACTGTCTAGGTAGATTCTCAATTGGTTATAAGTGACTTATTGATAATTATGAGTGTGTTTGAGGATTCTTAGCCTTTCTAGATAGTCATAAAAATTTAAAATGTATATATCCTATTTTTTTTGTCACCTAGATAACCATTTAATGTCCTAAAACTTATATACTATCAACATCTCTTCCCTAATACCAATTCTTCAACTTGATTGTAGGTATGCATTTAAAAATGTATGACTATGTATTCTCTTGGATTGTCCTTCTTCAACCCCACCATGACACCAAATACCTATAGTGATAAATCATTCATCAATATAGTTCTATTCTAAACTCATTACAAGCCCATATACTTCTCAAGGTCTCTCAAAACCTTTGTACTCATAGTCAACATATTCATAGTCCTGTAAGTAACATCTTAGGCTAGTTAGCTTGTCATTAAACTATCACTTAGATCTAGGTTCTTGGAGACCATATATTAGTCCAATTACTCATCAACTTAAATTATCACCATGATTCATGCTTTTTAATTCTTAATTATCATTTTCACCATGGGGTTCCATTGAGTGATAGACCTACAGGTCTGTAGATGACTTTTTAGAAACCTTGGACATTTTGAAACCTTGGAGAGTGAAACATGGTCACTAGGAATACAAGAGAATGATCACCATTATATCAACACATTAACATGAAGACACAACTCCAAAATACTTTAAAATATATATTGAAACACTTTTAACTCAATTTGTTATGCAAGCACATAGCATAGTCCCAAAAGTGAATGAATAAGTGACCATTCTTGAGACTTGTAAGGAATATTCAGTTGATCAAAGGATATGAATGTATTATGATTATATTATAGGACCATGGAGAACCACTAAATTTCACTATACCACTTGGATAACCTCTTCAACACATAAAAGTCACTAGTCACTTTAAATTATGTATAATAATCACTTTTCATGCCAAAAGGACATCCATACATTCCATAATAATTATTTAATGTGTGTTAGGAATCTATATAAATATTATAACTCATTATAACTAGTTTCAATCAGCCATGAATTCACATTTTGTTTTGTAGTTACACTAATCTCAATCTATGGGAATTTAAGCTCTCAAAACATAGTCTATCTTCTTAGAAATTATTCATAAATATAAGGACACCAATATAAATAACAATGATTTAAATTTTAATCCCATAATGGTCACAATTTTTTTCCAAAATATCAAACCTCAAATCTATGTGTATGGAATATAACATCTGATTAAAATTGGGCTTCAATAGCTTGTGAATAGAGCGATGAGAGAGAGAGAAGTAGTTTTCTACAAATTTTGGATATGAAACTTCTTTAAAAGGTTTTTATGACCTATAGGAGATTAAAATGATGCCTCTACAAAATTTTCACATGTAAGTGACTTACACAAGTCTGTACAACTTCTCTAACTCCTCAAGATGGCATTGAAATTCATGATTCTAACTTTGTTCTGATTCCCTAATAAGTGTGGAAATTTTTAATTGATCCAATATATTTAAAAGGTGTGTGTTATGGATTTTTATCTTTGGTTACTTTGAAATATATCAATGTTATCCAAAAATCACATTTATATGCATATTTACCACCTCCAAGACTAGAAGTGAACCTTAAACACTTCAAAACTTAATGAAATGTTATGAGAATATGTTTAATACATAAAATGACACTAATAAACCCATAATAACCTATGACACCACTTAACCATGCCTCATTTCTCCATGACATGCTTATACCATAATATGACCACAACATGACTTTACCTTAACTTCTCCAAACTAACCTTAAACCATGCTAACAAGGTTAAATGAAGACTTATAGGGTCCATATAAATCATTAAATGACCATGATAAAACCAAATTAAATTTTGAATTTGGAGGGGGTGACAAATTTGACTTGGGGTAAAATTTGGTCAACATTCCCCTCATTAATTTTAGGATTGATGTCGATTCAATCTAAGGACTAAGTAGTTTAACCCATTTTAATTTAATTGAATAAACCATTACCACAAAAGTTTAAATGATATGAGAATTTATGTTCACTTTCTCACTTGATAATTATTATGTTTGAGTCTTTTTTTTTGTATGATTCAACTAATAAAACCATTAAGTGCTTCTTCACTACAACTCACTTTACACCCTAGACTAAGGTAGAACATCATAAAAAAACAAAAGAGAGAGAGAGAGAGAGAGAGAGAGAGAGAGAGAGAGAGAGAGAGAGAGAGAGAGAGAGAGAGAGAGAGAGAGAGAGAGAGAGAAAGAGAGAGAGAGAGAGAGAGATAGAGAGAGAGAGAGGGTAATGAATAAAATAATGGGGGTTTTCCTTTGATCCAAACAAGCCCATTGATTCTAAGGAAAGGAAGCATGCCTAACCACAGTTATACCACTGTGTGTCTAGTATAATTTTTACTCAAATGTTAGCCACTCAAGATGCAAGCTTCTAAGGATAAATATGAAATTCATTAATCTAGTAGACTCATTATAAATATAGTATGTCTAAAAATATGTAGTTTTTACCCACAATGATTTGAAAAAGACTACATTAAAGTATGAACAAATTTAATAAACTAGTTAAAATAGGTATTGCACATCTTAGCTAGGACAATCATCTGTAAATAAGCATACTAATAATTTACGCACCAATTAACTAGCTAAACGAAAATACTATAGATATTAAATCAACAAAGTATAATAAAATCTATGTTTAGCATCTTAAAATCAATATTTTATAGTCAATATCTCCTAGAAGATAACTAAGGCTAAAGGCATGGGGAAAGGTCGATGTGATCCAGATGTATTCTATAAAAATTTTGATTCCTAAAGTTCCAACCAACCCTTGTTATATATTATGCGAAAATTAAAAATAAGGAAAGGAAGGTGAAATCTTGTCATAATTCCTTTAGAGCTTTGACCCAAAAGTCTCCGCCATTAACAATGGCATTTTAGCCTCTTTAAATAGATAATTTGTAAATCTCCTAGCTTCCACATCCATCTAAACCCATTAATGGGGTGGTTACAAATATTTAATGAGGATTTGGAAATGACATTAAGATTTTGGAAGATTTAAATTAGGCCCATTCCTTTTCCATTGAGATATCATGCCTCATAAAGACAAATATTTATCTTATTACCCCCTTTTATCTTATACAAATCTCTGTAGCTTAATTCCATGATTAAATTTGGATGCATGTTCCTTTTTAGGATTTGATAGTTTTGACAACTAGACAAGCTATTAGTTTTATGTTCATGCCTTTTTGGATGCATAGCCAACATGTTCTTTATTTTGATAGGATATTGCCACATGGCTTTTCCTCACTCTTCCAATGTTACATAGTTGGTTTTGATTATATGGGCTCCATTTTATTACTTGGTATCTCATTGGTGCTCATGGGGTTTAGCTATATCACTGGATTCTATCATATCCAAAGGCACATAGCCTTATTTCATTCACTTGGGCACTTAATCTTTTGGATTTTTCACTGCTATGTGTCATCTTCTCAAGAATTCATAGCCTTGAGACCTATTAGGATATTGTACCAAGATTTAATCCATCTATCCCCCTGAGCTCTTAAAAATCTATAATGTAGCATCTTATTATAGTCTCAATGCCTAATAGGTATTAAATTTTGGCTCAATGTTCTAATGGTTATGTTCTATGTGCTCATATAGTTATACACTTTAGAGGGTTAAGTGCTAGTTGGGACATGTGGAATCCTTTGGTTATCCCTTTTAATGATACTTATACTTCAATTTGACCTTATTGGGCCCTTAATGACTAAAATTCCACTTTGTAAGGATTTACCACATTGTATATTATGATAGGTTAGGGCTCTCCTAGGCTCTTACATCTCTAACAGGTCTGAGAGATGATTGGATTTGATAACTAGTGATGTGGTGCCCTCTACATGGGATGGGATCTCCCAATCTTTGAAATATCTAATAGGTCTAGGGACTAGCCACTCTAACAATTAGAAATGTGGCACCCTCTAAGTGGTTAGGTCTCTCTTAGGCTCTGACATATCTAATAGGTTCAAGGATTAGCCACTCTAATAACTAGCAATGTGTCACCCTTTGAGTGGGTAAGGATCTCTTAAGCTCCAACATATTTAATAGGTCTAGGTACTGAATGGATATAAAAAATCCAACATGTGACACATGGCCACTTCTAATTAAATCCTGATCTAAATGCTAAGGCTTCAAGTACATGTTAATTATTCTCTCTATGTAGTAGCAATATTTTTTCACATGGCATCATCCCACCCACCTAAAGTTTTGACATGCTATTTAGCAACACAAACTATCATGAATTAGCAGAGAAATAATATTTTTCCACATGGCATCATCCCACTGACCTACTTGATTGATACTTGTTTATGTCATTATTTCTTACATAGATGTCTTTGAGATAACATAACCCTAGGATGATGCCACATGGAATCATCCTGATAACCTATTAGCTAAGAGGCATTAGACCTATATAGAATTCTCTAAGTCACCATGTTGCTACGATATTTACACTTGGCATGCATCTCACTTACCTTAAGCTCATATTTCTATGGATGTCAGTTTCACTTGGGAAACTCTGAAGAAATTAACCAACTCTCGTTGGAATTTTTACATAGGCCCAGAGATGTTGAGATAATAACATGTGGCTTTGGGTGAAGATGAAGAATCAGTTAAGTCCTTTGAAGAAGCACAAAATGGCCATGTGGATCTAAAATCCTTTTGAACATGGTTTAGACCACCGGGAGTTGTGAAATCTTGTCATGTGTTAGAATAAATACTATGTGCCAAGTTAAAACACCTACAAATAAAGATAAAAGGCCCAATTATAAAATTCAAATATTTAAAATCCAATAGCTATGTTATTTAAATTAAAATAGCTAAGCTCCTTTGAAATGATAACAAAAGGGCACAAATACTTTACAAAGGAAAAAACCATTTAAAATAAAATCACAAATAAACTTTGATAAATTGAAAGCACATTTTTTCCATTTGTTATGAAATCGATTAAGTCTAAGAAGTGGAACCATATAGAGAACTAAGTCAATTTAAATAAAATTAAATAAAAACATGGACTCAATTGTTAAGGAAATTAGTTAAAAACTCTGAAATAGTCAAATAATTTACATAAACCTAAGGTGAAATAGTCTAAAAGGAGTCTTTGAATGAGTTTCAAAACACAAGAAAATAAATAGGCTAAGACTTATTAGATTCATGCAAACTCAGTTATTAAAATTAAAAGAGGTTCTTAGATGTGGATTTTAGACAAAGTGCTTGTTAGTGAAGACATGATTATTAAGACATGGTTAGTACAATGAAGCATCTAGAAACATAAATCCATATCTAAGAACCTGTAAACTGACATTCAAACTAGAATAAGAGGGTCCCTATGTGAGGGATTGAGGATGGGGTGTGTTGGACACAAAAAATGGCGATGTATATGAGGATAATATTGAAAGACATTTAGAATCCAAAATGAAAATCTCTAATCAAAGTAATTTAAAAAGTTAGACAATAAATCTTCATACTTGATCATAAGCATAAATTATAAATAATCCCTTGAGACAAAATTATAAAGATGAAAGCACTAAAGTCTATATTCAACATGTGGCATACTAAGTTTTAGTTTAGCCCAAGACCATCAGTGTGTATAAAGTGATTAATTATTTTATAGTTATTGAATTCACATGAATAACTCATACTTACCTAAGCAATCATAAATTCTAATAGGGGAATCATTTTTTCTATTTGGCTTGGGGAGGAATGGCATGGGCATTGTCTTGATTCCATCTAAGCATTTATATCCTCGATAAAGATACATTTAGATTCACTCAAGGCATTGCTCCACTGCCATCCAAGCTATAAATCCTATAGTGGAGATTACCTGAATCACCCTTTTGAGGAATACTTTTGTTTTAAATTTTTATTTTATTTCCTTTAAATTTTCCTTGTTACTAAGAGATTTCATATTTCTATCCATTGAGGTTGGGTACCAAACCATGGGTATAGTGATAGACTCAGAAAATTTAGATTACCAGGACAAGCCTAAATTAGTTCAGTGATTCTCCTTTTCTTAAGATATTCAATTAAGTGTAATTTATGAATTTAGAAAATAAAAATAAACCTTTATAAAATCCACATGATTTTCTTAGAATCACAGGCCTCTAAAATTTAGAATATGCATAAAATAAAATTGAAGCAACCTATGACATTTTTTTAATGTGACATTTCACTTTCTAACTCTTAAAAAAATTTCAATTTTACATCCACCATTTGAGGTTCCTTATCCCACAAACACAAAGAAAGGAAATTCATAGGGATCTTCCCTATAGTTAATTCCTTTTATTTTCAATGTAAGGGTATTATTGTAATGGGATATCTAGAAAGAACATGGCTAGAATGCTAAAGCAAAACCAAAACATGAAAAGGTAGAACAAAAATATATGTACAAACAAGGAGATACTCTAGAAAACAAGGAAACAAAACCAAGAAAACAAAATGTAGAAAGTAGGACCTATCTAGAGAAAGAAAAAAGAGAAAATAATAAATTATGTACACTAAACTAAAAGAAAACAATCCCAACAAAGCTAGGAGGGTGGGTTTGAAAACCTAGTGCAACACAAGTTGCACTTGTTGTAAATATAAAAGTTATTCTAATCAATGTCCTTAGGAAATATAGTATTTCCTTATACTCACTAAAAAATTCCTCAAGTTTTTTCCCTATGAAGCAAAGGTAAATAGTAACCATACATTCAAAATATCATGTTTCTTGGACCCAAAATCAAAGTAAGAATAAGCATTGGAAGCATTTACCTTAAAATATTTCCAATTATAAATGAGAGATTTAGTTACTTTAGGATTACTGGATATGATCATTTGGGCAAAAGGTTCAAGGCATACAAACTCTTTAGAAAATGGATCATCTGCTAGTTGAACATCTTCTTCCTCCTCCTCTTGGATAGGCTAGGTGGGCTCTTCTAATTCCAAAATCTGAATAATTTAATCATCATTAGAGTTATCATTTTCTTATACAATAAAATCATAGTTAATGAAAGAAGCATAATGACCCACTAGTTGAAACTAACAGGTTTCTATTTGAATAATGGTAAGAGGATCAATTTTGCATTCTAATGTTACAATGCTTTAGAAAGTGAAAAACTCCTATATTTTTATTAGATGTGGGAAATACAAAAAATCTTATACCTAGATGGATTCTACAAAATCCATGGCCCAATTATATACTATAGACATTCTCACAAATGTTGTAATTAAAGGATCCAAAGCATGTAAATACATATCTAAAATACTTACCTAAGGATATCTAAGATTGATAGGGACTCTATTAAGACTCTTTTGGATCCTTTAATTGAAATATTTAATTAGCTTAAGAGTTTATTTCTTAATCATAACAAATTCTTACAATAAAGCATGAGGGTTAATACCTAGACCAAACTAGAGCAAGATTAGATTTTCAAAGTCATTCCAATTATTAATATAACCTAGATTCAAACATAAAAATTAGTTATATGCTTCTTCCTATAAATTAAATGGAAACAACATAAAAGCAACATCCTTTAATTAAAAATTTAAAACATTCATAATAGACTTATAGGTAGTCACATGCTCTTCAATGGTACTTATGTTGTCACTTTGAAATCTATGAAAAAACCCAAAGAGATCCTCTAGGAGGTCATGTTGAACTCTTGGGATGTTTATGGTTGAATCACCAAGCCAATACATGGTGATATCCATAAAATTTATGGGATTAAAGATAAGCTTAAATAAGTTTGAATAATATATGTAATAAGCTTATTATTTATAGTTTTATTCCTTATATGTCTCAATAAGTGAAATAATAAGGGTAATAACTTAAATATGGACCTTGTGATCCTTGTAGTGGGGTCCAGGTTGCTCTTAAACAAACAAAAATCAAAAGAAAGTAATTAAAAAGAAAGAGGCCCTCTTTATATCACCATTCTATGTTTATTAAATTAAGAAAACAATATAAAAACATGAATTAGGGGGCGTATATTTAAATTGATGAAACACATTCATGTTACAATGATATCAACCCTCCTTCTAATGACATTTTATGTTGATAACTTCAAATGACCCTCTCGATAAATGAGTGTTTTTAGAGGTCCAGAAGGAGGTAACACATACATGAGATGAAATGTCCCCTCATTAAGTTTAGGATTCATGTTGGTTCAATCCAAGGACCAAGCATTTTAACCCATTTTACTATGAGAATAGTAATTGCTACCACTAGAGGTTCAATGATATGAGCATTTTATTCAATTGCTTATTAATTATTTTATTTGAGTATTGTTTTTTATCTGATTCAACTAATAAAATCATTAAGTGCTTCTTAATTACAATTCACTTCACACCCTATACTAAGGTAGAACATCATCAAAAAACACAAAAAAGAGAGGATAAGGAAAAAAAGAAGGGGGTATTTGCCTTTGATCTAAATGATCCCCTTGATACTAAGGAAAGAAAGCATGCCTTACCATAGTTAATATGAAATCCATTAATCTATTAGACTCATTATAAAGATAGTTTGCCTAGCATTACATAGTTGTTTCCCATAATTACTAGGAAAGGACTAAAGTAAAGCGTGAACAAATTCAATAAACTAGTTAAAATAGCTATTATACATCTTAACTGGGATAATCATCTATAAAAAATCATACTAATAATTTAAGTGCCAATTACCTAGCTAAATCATAAGACTAGAGACATCAAATGAATAAAATATAATAATATATATGTTTGACATCGTGAAAGAATGCTCTCATATCAATATCTCCTGGTAGATAACTAAGGCCAAAGGCATGAGAAAGGCTAGTGCAATCTAAACCTATCCCATCATCCTTTTTATGCTTAAAGTGTCAGCTAAGCCCTAGAAGATATTTTGATCAAAGTAAAAAGAAGGAAAGGTAGGTCTAATCCTTGCATAATTTATATAGAGATTCAAACCAAAATTCTACACCCTTAACATTAAAATTTTAGGCTCTTTAAATAGACAATTTGTGAATCTCATAGATTTGACTACTATCTTAGCCCACCAATGGGGTGGTTATAAATATTCAATGATGATTTAGAAATGTTATTGAGATTATGGTTTATTTGAATCAGGGCTACACCTGTTATGTTGAGATATCACACCTCATGAAGACAAATATTTGTCTTATTAACCCCTTTTATCTTATATGAATCTTTACAAATTGATTCCATGATTAAATATAAATGCATAGTCCCTTTCGAGCTTTGATAGTTTTGATAGTCAGATGGGCCATCAATTTTATGTTCATGCCTTGGTTGCACAACCAGCATGTCCTTTATTTTGATGCACTACTACCACATGGATTATCCTCATTCTTTCTCTACTACATAGTTGGTTTTAATTCTATGGTCTATATTTTAGTACTTGGTAGCTCATTGACACCCATGATATTTAGCTATATCACTAGATTTTATCATATCCATAGGCACATGGCCTCATTTCATTCACCCAGGTGCTAAAGATTTTTTATTTTTTTCTAGTACATGTCATCTTCTTAAGAGTTCACAACCTTATGACCTATTAGGATAATATTCCAAGCTTCAATCCATCCAAATCCTTGAGCTGCTAAAAATTTGAAACATGTCATATTTTTAGGGTCTCAAGACCTCAAAGGGATTAACTTGTGGCTTAATGTTCTAATGGTTTTGTGATTTGTGTTCTTGTAATTATACACTTGGGAGGGTGAAGTCCCATCTAGGACATATGGAATCCTTTGATTAATCCCTTTAACATCACTTATAATTCACTTTAACCATATTATTCCATCAATGACTAACCTACCACTTTGTACTAATCTACCATATATCATGTTGTGATTGGTCAGGCATCTCCCAGGATCTTACATCTCTAATAAGATTCAAAGCTAAGTGGATTTGAAAACTATAAACATGAAACCCTTTGAGTGGGTTGGGATATCCCAAGCTCTGATATCTTAGATAGGTTTTATAACTAGACACTCTAATAACTATTGACATGGAACCTTATGATTGGGTTAAGTTATCCTAGGATTTGACATCTCTAACAAATCTAGGGACTAGCCACTCTAAAAACTAATGATATCACACCCTTTAAGTGGGTCAGAATATCCTAGGCTCTTACATATTTGGTAGGTCTAGGAGATGAGTGGATTTAAAAGCTTTGATAAGTGACTTGTGGCCACTTGTAAATGGTTCCTCATTTGAAAACTGAGGTTTTAATTGCATTCTGATTATTCTATCTATGGAGTAGCATGATTTCACCATATTGCATCATATTATTGACCTAGAGTTCTAACACACTATTTGGCTACATAGATCACCATGGGATAGTGGATCATTAGAATTTTACCACATGGCAACATCCATCTCACTTTCTTACATGAGACTTGTTGATGTCATTACCTCTTACATAGATGTCTCTAGGATAATAGAGCCTTGAGATGATGCCACGTGGTATCATATTGCTAACCCACTAGCCCAGAGGCATTGAACTTGTAAGAACTAATCTGAGGCACTAAGTCACCAAGATATTACCACTTGTCATATATCTTGCTTACCTAAATATTAGATTTATATTGATATGGGGTTCACCTAGGAAATTTGAATAAATTGACCAAGTCTCATTAGACATTTTGCATAGGCCCAGGGCTATCAAAAGAATGACACTTGGATTTAAGAAAAGTTAAGTGTTGAAATCCTTTTGAATAGGGTCTCAACTTTTAGGAATTTTTAAATCTTGTCATGTGGAATAATAAATGATCTATGGCTAGGACAAAACACTTAGAGACAAAGGATAAAAGACCTAGTTAGTAAATTGAACTCTTTAAAATCCAATGGCTAATTTATTTAAATTTAAATGTCTAAGTTTGTTTCAAATGAGAAAAAAAGGATGCAAAATATTTATGAAGGAAAAATCCATTATTATAAAATCAAAGCTAAACTTTGTTGAATTGAAAGCAGATTTTGTCCATTTGTTATGAAAATGACTAAGTCTAAGAAGTGGAACCATATAAATAACTTAGTAAATTTAGATTGAATAAATCAAAAATTTATTCAATTTCCAAAGAAAAGTATTAGAAACTTCTAAAATAGTAAAATAATTTGCATAAACCTAAGGTGAAATAATCTAAAAGGAGGCTTCAAAACACAAGAAAACAAATAGACTAAGGCTTAGTAGATTCATATGTTGGAAATATTTTCATTGATTTCAAAGGTCTAGTATTATTGGTGATAAAGGCCCCATTGCATTTAATGAGTTTCAAAACACAAGAAAACAAATAGACTAAGGCTTAGTAGATTCATATGTTGGAAATATTGTCATTGATGTCAAAGGTCTAGCATTATTGGTGATAAAGGCCCCATTGCATTTAATGATGTTTGTAATAATTATATCTTGGCTAATGTGTGTTAATATTTATTTAATAAAAAAAAAATTTGTTGCATATAAGACAAAAGCAGGGCCCATGGAGAAGTTAAAGAGTCATGAGGTAAAGATAAAAGACTAATGCGATGCATTTTCCCATGAAGAGTCATTTTCAAGAATTACAAGAGTCACCAAGTGAATACAAAAAAGGAAGGGTGCAATTTCACATGAAGGGACACTTTGAGGAATATGAAAAGTCACCAAGGTAAAGACAAAAGAGGAAAGGATGATTTTGCTCATGAAGGGTCACCACATGACTTTTCAAAGGCAAGGATACGAAGGGTCATACAAGTTTGGTGCCATTTTCCATGAGGATTGAAGGGTCACAAAGGGTGAAGGCCAAAGGTCATTTGGAAAGCTATAAATAAAGGCTTGAGAAGCCATTTGTAATGTGTGAGATAGAGTTTGATTTGATATTATAATATCTAGCTTAGAAGAGCAATGTGAGAGATGAGTATGATTTGTATTTGTTATATCTAGCTTAGAAGAGCAAAGGTGAGAGAGGAAAGAGATGTTATAATGAACTATCATTTGTTGAGATAGAAACATTGAGAGATAGTTGTGTGGTATACACAAAGGGGTTAGTGCTCCTATGGGTTGGTACTCATGAATTGTTGTTGTGTTGGTTCTCAACAAAGGGGTTGGTGCTCTTGTGGGTTGGTGCTCATGAATTGTTGTTGTGTTGGTGCTTAGTAAAGGGGTTGGTGCTCATGTGGGTTGGTGCTCACAAATTGTTGCTATGTTGGTGCTCAGAAAAGGGGTTGGTGCTACTATGGGTTGGTGCTCACAAATTGTTACTGTGTTGGTGCTTAGCAAAGGGGTTGGTGCTCTTATGGGTTGGTACTCCTACAAGTTGGTGCTTGTGAATATTGTTGTTTGAGTTGGTGCTCATTCATATAATTTAGATTATTCTCCATGGTTTTTCCCACATTGGGTTTCCACGTTAAATCTGGTGTCTCTCTCTATCTTGTGTGGTGTTTATTGTTTCAGTTTTATTGCATATCTTGAATGTTTAGTTAAGTGGAATTTGATTAAGGGAAAGTTTTATAAGATATATGATATACTAATTCACCCCCCTCTCATTATATCCCATGCTTAACATCATATAAACTTAGATATTAAAATTAAATGTGGTTCCAAGATGTGGATTTTAGACCAGGTGCTTGTTAGTGAAGACACAAATATTCAAACTTGGTTAGATCAATGATGCACCCTGAAACATAACTTCATATCTAGGAACCTTCAAACTTTCATTGAAATTAGAATAAAAGGGTTGTTATTTGAGGGATTGAGGATGGGGTGTGTTGGACCTAACACAATTTTCATTATATAACCTAATGGTCCTACTTCTGTTGAATGTTGATTTCACTCTAGCCCTTTATATTATGTATCCAACTATATAACATTAATTTGGCCTTGGTATTTCTAGTTTCCCATGTTCCTAAAATTAGTGTGTATAGATGGGTTACTCTCATAATGATATTGTTATTGAGAGAGTCCTAGAAGTGACTAGGTAGGTATCCAACATCCCTTAGGTATGGGTTATGTAACATGTGACCTGACATCATATTAAGATTGCATCTTACCCCTAAACCTCTCTCAATCCTCCTAGGACATTCCCTAAGACTCCTCTACAAGATAAGCCTTCTCAACTATGACCACTAAGCTTAATGGAGAGAGAAAGTGCACTATACAAGCTAGACATATATTTAAACCTTTAATAAATCCATTCACCTAAATGGGCTCATATGTATAATTATACACATACTATAATAGGTGTATCAAACAACAGTCACACTATGCCATCATATCGATCCCATACTAAAGGTCATTGAACTCGTCCACCTCATTTTTAAGGTAGTAATTTGAAATGTAGTAGGATCTAAAACACTCTTCAAATAGCTCCCAAGTAAGGGTATATTGTGTCAAATAAATATTTCACTCCTCACGCTCCCACCAATTCTTACCTATACCTCTAAGTAAATTAGTATCCAATATATATTTATTAGTGTAGGTTTTTATTTTTCCCTATTTTTTAATTAGGGAAATTGTATTTCTTGTGCTTACATGGAGTATTTCTACATTTGTGGGGTAGGCTAGCTTATGTGAAGATGTGTGTCATAGATGTGTCATATGTGTCATAAGAATGTCATAAGTAACTCCCTTGATGGGAGTTACTTCTCTATTCTTAGTACCTTGTCACCACCTTTCATGGAGGAGTTATAGTCTATTCTTGGGGTACCTTGGCCCTTTTGTGGAAGAGTACTTATGTGCTCTTCTATATGTATTCTTCACTTTGGCATCTCATGTTAATTAGATTTTGGTTTTCTCCATTTTGTCTTGTGCAATTTATCTTATTGTATAATTTCAAATTGCTTTAGCATCTATGTGGTGTGAACTTGCTTCATATCGTGTGATCACATCTCCACTGCATTTGGATTATCCAGATTTTGGCAACAACTCCGATATGGTATCAGAGCCACTCTAGTAATTGTGTGTCTGGTTATGCTATTAGTTTATTCTAAAATTCTTAATTTGCTTCCTTAGTAGTTTTTTTGTTTAACTCCATTGCATTTGAGATTTTTGGTAGAGTTTTTTTTAAAACTCATGCAAATCCATACAAAAACTTGTTTAAAAAATTACTTCTGAGTTAGAATTTTCCAAGACATCTTGTTTATATTTGTTGTGGCTTCAACAAGGTAGTGGAATTTCTTTTTTTCTGGTCATTCTATAAGAAAAAGATAGATCTCTGCAATCTGGTTCTACTTCTTGGACATTGGAAGGGTTGACTTTGTTGCAAGCTGCAGGGCGCTGACTTTGTTGCAAGCTGTTGGGGCTACCCTTTTTGTAAAATTCTTCATACCTCTAACCTGTGCACCACCTCTACTATGAGATACTTATTTGGGGCCTTCTCTATTGTTGTCCTTGCTGAGTTTAGTTTTTTTGGTTTCCAGCACCCCAAGGTCATGCTGGACACTCTTCTTGCCAAGCTTCTGCAACTCCATGCGCTCAACAACATTCCACGCAGTCAGTCCATGTGCTTAGCCTATATACCCATGTGCTCTCTAATAGTATTCAAACATTGCACATCAAGGAGTCCTTCTAGCTAACCTTTTTCTATTTGCAATGCCATAGACAGGCATGTCCAACATATATTTTCTTAAAAATGGTGCTCCTTTTTGGTTTCCAACACCCATGTGGTGGGCCCTCCCTCTCTCTCTTGTTGTTTAACTAGTAATTCTACTTTTGTCTAATAATTATTCTAATATTCATAAATCATTAATTTTATTTTTTGAATTAAAGACAAATTGGAAATTAGCATTCAAAAAAATAGTTTAGAGGTTTTTTAAAACTTGTATCTTCAACCTACGAAGATGAAGGGTGAGGCCCAAGTTGGTAGGAGGCCAATTCCCCCTCAAAAATACCTCCTTTGGATTCCTCACTCTGTTTTGAATCTAAAAATTGGTTGGAAGGCCACTTTCTCTCTCAAAATAGGCATTTTTTAATGTTTTAGTGCTTTTTTTTGCAAAAACACTAATTTACAGGAAAATTGAACCTTTAATATCTTACAAATGGTAGCTCAAATTTGGGTGCCATTTTTTTCAAAAGTGTTTGTAATTCAATTTTCCATAGCATAGGCTTGTTGTCTATCAAAAATTCACTAGTTTATAAAGTGCCTAAAATTTGGGTCTCTTGGGATGCATTGTCAGCTGAGTCTGACATCCTGTTTGCTTATAGTCTTGCACTAATTGCTCTAAGATGCATTATCAGCTGAGCCCAATGTCTTTTGATCATGCACTTGCATATTTAGGGTGGGGCTCAATATTTTTGGGGGGTGTTATTGCTTTTCACAACTTGTAAATCTTTGCTTTCATTCTCCTTTCTACATAATTTCATAACTTGCAATCAACACAACTTCACCTAAATTAAGCTTAAAATGGATTATTTTCAACTTAAACTCCTAACACCCATCAACTATCATGAATGGAAGGTTAAAATGTCAATCATTCTTAGAATCAAAGGGTGGTATAGGATCACCATGGCTACTGAAGTAGAACCCAACACTTATGCTGAAAAGGTCAAGTGGTACAACCGTAGTGATGAAGCCTATGGATTACTGAGCTTGTCTATATCTCCAAAACTTCTCTTCCATTTAGAAACCTCTAAGACTCCTAAAGACATATGGGACACCTTAGAACTCTTAGTTGGGAAGCTTGATGAGATGAGAGGACATGAGATTGAAAATGAACTCATAAGTCTAAGTCCTAACAACTTTGACACCCTATAGGACTTCTTCACTAAGTTTAAGGCCCGTAGATTGCAATTGAAAGAATTCAAGATAGAGAAGAAAGATTATCAACTCATCCTTTCTATTCTCGCAAAGTTAGGTCCAAGTTATTCAGCCTTTGTCTCCGCTTTCCATGCCACAAAAAGTGCCCTTGGCACTACATGGAAAATGCCTTCTTTGGATTCATTCATTGCCAACTTGACTAGGGAGCAAGATAAGCTAATTCAAATGGTCATAATGAATTCTAATCAACCCCAAGCTTTGATAGCTATAAATTCTAAGGATAAGACTTCAACAAAGGAGAAGAAGAAAAAGAACAAGGACTGGGAGAAGAAGAAAGAAAACAAAAATCCTACCAAAAACAACACTGAGTCTTCCTCCTCCTATGCTAAACCTGAGAAGGAGAAGGTTAAGTGTGCCTATTTTAAAAAGATAGGGCATGATGAACACAAATACATGAAGAAACAAATAGATCACCTAACTCATCTTCTAGAGAAGCACAACATAGGTGTCCTTGAGTCCATCAACCAGAATTCATCTACCCAAGATTCTACCAAGGCAAAAGGCAAGGGTAAGGAGAAAGAAAAGGGCAAGGCCCTTATAGCTACTATAGCTTCTACAACATCATGGGTCATTGATTTAGGTGTTTCTCACCACATGGGCTCTTCAGTAGTTGATTTTTCATCTTTAGAGCCTTGTAGCATGACTTCAATTAGTTTGGGTGATGACACATCAGTTTCTATTACAGGGAGAGGGTCAGTTGAAATGGAAGGAAGAGCATTCAATAATGTTTTAAGTGTTCCTTCTCTTTTAATCAATATCCTATCAGTGTACCAAATCACTTACACTGGTCAAGGCATGAGAGTTGAGTTTTCACCAAATTCAGTGGCTATCAGGGAGTTGCATAGTGATACTACAGTGGCAGTGGGTAAGGTAGATCACCAAGCAAGGTTATACACCTTCTCACATTTTTCACCTAATTCTTCTCTAATAGAATTAATGACTCATTTAGATGGAGTTATAAAATTATGGCATGAGTGGTTTCTCCACCTTAACTATCGCTACCTTGAGCAACTTTGCAAAAATGACATGGTCATTGGCTTGCCTCATGTCCAATTCTCAAAAGGACTTTGTGAGGGGTGCTCCCTTGGGAAGCATCTCAAAGAAAAATTTGACAAAGGCAAAGCTTAGAGGCCTTCACAACCTTTGGAGTTAGTCCACAGTGATGTATCAGGACCCTTTCACAAACCATCTTTCATAAGGGCTAAGTACATCCTCACTTTCATTGATGATTTCTCTAGGTACACTTGGATATATTTTCTCAAACAAAATTTGAAGTGTTTGAAAATTTTCTAGACTTTAAGGCTTTTGTTGAGAAACAGAGTGAGAAATCCATCAAGGTTCTTCAAACTAATAATGGAGGGGAGTATGTCAGCATCAGGTTTGAGCAATTTTTCACCATAGAGGAGATTGATTTATAGCACACAGTCACTTATAATCCTTCACAAAATGGGGTTATAGAACACAAAAATAGGTTCTTGAAAGAGATGGGTAGATATATGATTCACTCCAAATCCTTAGCACCATAGTACTAGGTTAAAGCCATCAATTGTGCCTGTTATATTCAAAATAGGGTTCCTCATAAAGCTTTGAAAGGGATAACACCCTTTGAAGCTTGGCATAAAAGGAAACCTAATGTTGAGCACCTTAGGGTTTTTGGATCCCTAGACATGGCCCACATTCCAAAGAAGAAACACAAATCTATGGAATGTTAGTCTAAGCCTTGCATCTTTGTAGGATATCCAGATGGTATTAAGGGGTATCACCTTCTAGATCCAGTCACTCATGAGTTGTTCATCGAGAAAAGTGTCCATTTTTAGGAGAGTCCTAGAGACTCAACACTTGGCACTTCCTCTCCATCATCGGATCTACTTCTTCATTATGATTCTTCATCAAATTTAGATCAACCATAGCAGGTTCTTAAGCTAGAGACATCTTCTTCTTCTTTGAGTTTAGATAGCGAGGACAGTGATGTAGAGTCATCCACCTCTAGTCAATTAGAAGATGAGGAGTTAGCACCTGACTCACCCACTTTGGGCCAGACGGACACTTGAGAGTGCTAGCACATGGGCAAGAGATCCCATAGATGATAGACATACTAGGGGGATTTTTAGAGAGATCTACATGCCTTCTTTGCTTCAGTTTTAGATCCATAGACTTTTTGAGAGGCATCAGGAGTACCTGAGTGGGATAATGCTATGGAGGAATAATATTCTTCCTTAATCAAAAATCACACTTGGGATTTGACTTCACTTCTTAAGGGAAGAAAGTTGGTTTGATGTAGGTGGATATATTGGACCAAGTTTGTAGCAGATGGGTCAATTGATAAGTACAAGGCACAATTGGTCACCAAGGGTTTCTCACAGGTGGCATGCATTGACTACTCAGAGAGCTTTGCACCCATTGCAAAGATGACTTCTATCTAAATCACCTTGGCTATTTCCATAGCACATGGTTGGGATGTGCACTAGATGGATGTGAAGAGTGCCTTTCTTCATGGACACCTAGAGGAGGAGATCTACATGGAGCAGTTGTCAAGATTTGTTCATGATTATTCCTTAGTATGCAGACTTAAGAAATCTATCTATGGCCTCAAATAGGCCCCTTGGGCTTGGTATGCCAAGATGGATTCCTTCCTTCTCACAGTGGGTTTTACTAGGTTCCATTCTGATCCCAATGTCTACTTATTGTGGCAGGATGATTCACTCCTAATTTTGGTTCTATATGTTGATGACCTTTTGATCATCGAGAGTTCTTCATCGGTTATTGTAGCAGTGAAGGCAACTCTCCAAGATAGATTTCACATGATAGACTTGGGTTTGTTGTACTACTTCCTTGGCATCAAGATCTCATAGTTAGATTTAGGGATTTCTATTACACAACCTAAGTATGCTCTTGACTTATTGGCTCAGTTTCACATGGCTGATTGCAAGCCATCTCTAACTCCCTTTCTATCAGGAGTCAAGCTTGAAGCTAATTGTTATTCACCATTGGTTGATGCCACTCGATATTGACAACTTGTTGGTAGTCTCATCTACTTGACTCACACTAGCCTTGACATATCATATACAGTGGGACTTGTCTCCAAATTCATGCAGAAACCTCATGAGATGCATTGGAAAGTAGCTAAGAGGATCTTGCATTACATACAAGGTTCACATAGATACATGATTCATTACAAATTTGGCAAAGAGGTTGACTTGGTTGGATATATAGATTCAGATTGGGCTGGTGATTCATAAATTCACAAATCCACTTCTAGTTATAGTTTCTCTCTAGGTTCTAGTCCTATCAATTGGTTTAGCAAGAAGCAGAATGTTATTGCTATATCATCCACAGAGGTAGAGTACAGAAGAGCTATTAATGCAACTACTAAGGTTATTTGGCTTTAGGGGATTCTTTTTGAGTTTGGAATTTCTATTAGATAGCCCACCATCATTTATTGTGACAACCATAGTACCATTCATATTTGCAAGAATCCAGTTCAGCACTAGCGGACCAAGCACATAGAGATTCACATGCATTTCATTTGGGAGCTTATTCATAGTCAGGTCATTGACTTGATATTTTTCTAGTCTTCAAAGCAAGTTGTAGACATCTTCACCAAACCTTTCATTGAGAGAAATTTCATTCATCTATGATATCTTCTTGGGGTGTGGTCCACATTTGCAGTAGCATCATCTTCAGGGGGGCCCACTAGCCTCTTCTTTCTTTTATGTCTCTCTCTTTGGGGGGGGGAGTTTTTTTCTACAAGTTTTCTCCTTTTCTCTATCTTATGCGAGATTGAATTTTTACATGGGTACCTCATCAGGCCTAGTTACTGGGACCTATTTTATATTTCCACACTACCCACCTAAGTTGTGCTTATGGGGGGTATTAGTGTAGGTTTTTATTTTTCCCTATTTTTTTATTAGGGAAATTGTATTTCTTGTGCTTACATGGAGTATTCCTACATTTGTGGGATAGGATAGCTTATGTGGAGATGTGTGTCATAGGTGTCATAAGAATGTCATAAGTAACTGCCTTGATGGGAGTTACTTCTCTATTCTTATCACCTTGTCACCACCTTTCATGGAGGAGTTACAGTCTATTCTTGGAGTGCCTTGGCCACCTTTTGTGGAGGAGTTACTTACATGCTCTCCTATATGTATTCTTCACTTTGGCCATCTCATGTTAATCATATTTTGGTTTTCTCCATTTTGTCTTGTGCAATTTATCTTCTTGTATAATTTCAAATTGCTTTAGCATCTATGTGGTGTGCACTTGCTTCATCTCGTGTGATCACGTCTCCATTGCATTCGCATTATCCAAATTCTGGCAACAAATCTGATAATATTTTCTACTAGAATCACATTTTTACAAGGTGAAACATCCATGCATAATATCCAACCATGACTTATCTACAAAATCCTCCTAGATGACATAAAACATTTGTGGGTGAAGTTAAATAAAGTCTTTGATAAAATCTCTTAGTTTTGTCTAAGAAGTGTTATCATAATATCACCTCTCTTAGTACTCCACTCTATGAAGTGATTTTACTCTATCTTCATTGACATTATAGTGTGAGGGGATAGAAAATTTTATCTTATATCCATCTCCCTATACTCATTGATGTGTTGGGATATGATTCCTCTACCTCTAGCCATATATAAACCTTTGTTCACCCCATGAAGGCTATGGAGAGTGCCTCTCTAATATATCTTGTACCATTGGTAACTATTGTGTGCTTGAACAACATGCCCCATCTTAGTTCCTTATATGGAGACCCTCTTATCTTAATCATGGTTTCATTTATGGTTCATACTACCCTTCAAGCATATACTAACTAAGTTTCCCATCCTGGTCTTTGGATTAGTATTCAAATGTTTGGATTGGGTGTAAATATTTGTTTTAAAGACTTTAGCTCATAATTTTGTTTAATGGATTTAATTTATCTTTAATTGACCCTTTTATCATGATATATCAATAATATTTATGTGATAAATATAAATATTAAGAATTGGTCTATTAGATCATGTATTAAGCAAGTTATACTTTCACTTATGAGACTTTCGATCATTAATCTATATTTTTTGAAATGTGATAAATGGGTCATTTATAAAGATCATGGTCAAGGTATTGATTTGGTAAACACTTTGCCTATTATGGGAATTTTTATGCCTATATCCAAGACATTTGAATGAAATGGTTGAAATCCTTTTAATAATGTTGGGAACTAACTCTTTGTATAATAGATCTAGTTAAACAATCATTTGTTTTTTATTTATAAGTTAGTCATTTTTTATGTTTTATAATTCATAGTTTCATCATTACCTATAGGTTTTTATAGACTTTTCAAGCCCCCATATTCTACCATGTGCTCAAACAATGTTCATTCACACTTTAGATCTCAAAGTTTGATCGACTAAGTCTTTTGTATTTTTATACATGCATGAGCCATATATCTCATGCCATTCATATTGATCATAGAATATTGAACCATATACAACATGGTGAAAAAATTTAAATAGCCCCAACCCCTTGACTTTAAATATCATGCCATGTGGTATGATCCTATTTAGTTTGGCCTCAACAAAAACATGTACAAATGAATAAGCCTTCCAAGGCCCCATGGACAAGATCTAATGATGTAATTCCACATGATAATCATTTGATGGCCTATTGATAAAGTGAAATCACAAAAAATATTATTACTATTTTATCATCTATAAGTTGTATGATTGTGCTAATTAATATAATCACATAAGTTAAAGTAGTGGTAAGTAGTCGATGATGTAAGAGATAGATCCCAGGCTTGAAGGCTTGAGATGGTGCCACATAGAACCATATCAATATCCTAATACCATGGAGATGGAGGAAAATTCCCAAAGAAAATAAAGAGAGATAGGGAGACAAAAAATTGATTCCATGTGGCATAATTGAAAGAGAGATAAAGCTCAAGAGGATAAAGCTAAAATCGAGGGAGCCAAAAATGGCTACCAAGTGGGAAAAATAAATGGAAGGGAATTAATAAAAGAGTTAAAAGGCTAATATTTAGATGCATGACCTATTCTAATAGGCCAATGACCAATCAATCTGAGAAGGACCAAAATAGATCCCATAGACAAGAAGGTATACCAAGTCACCTTGTTGGCCCAGAGATCAAATTTAATGGCTCGTCTAATTGCCAAATCCATCAAAATGTTTGAATGACCTACATATTCAAATTGAGTGAAAAAATTATATTTTAACATAGCAAGGAAGACATAAGAGGCATAATTGAACGTAAAATCACTAGACTTGATAGTAAATAATAGGCTTAAGAAAAATATTCCAAATGGTATTAAACAAGATATGGTAGGTGTACTTAATATGAGTAGGGCATGTAAGATAATAATAAAATATAGATAATGACCAAAATTATATGAACCAATTGTCATTGACAGTGCTCATGGGTAGAAGAGACAAAGAGGAGCTAATAAAATAGTCTTATCTTTTAAGAGGCATGGTGGTTAGTGGTGCATGATGTGATTGAATGGTGATCCTAATACAATTCAAAGTTCCTTAGGATACCAACATTAAATTCCATTTATACAAGATCATGGGTCTCCCCCCAAATCAATTAGAAGTCAAGTGAAATCTCAACTACATTTCCAAATTAGTAATGAATATTTATAACTACCCCTTTAGTGGGTGAACCCAAGTTATGACTCTATGGGTTGAATTTGTCTATCTATAGACAAGTTCATAAGGATAAAAAGGTTGACATTTTTCTTGTGCTAAAATGATATATAAATCATGTTAGGATTAAACAAGCTTATTTCTTTCTCTATTTTTGCTTTGATTTATTGCCTAGACACTAATTATAACAAGATACTTTGAGAATGTTGAATACATATTTGATTATGTTTTACTCATCAGATGTCTCTAGTATTTGGTTTATCATATTGATTGATTCTTGGATTGATATAATGATTGATTTTAGACATGAATGTTGTACTTATATTGTGATTATGCTATTATAGTTCTTTGTAAGCTCTTTTATTTTCTCTAGAACATTCTATGTTTTATGTGCTTTCATCTATATAGTGTTTCAAAATCTTTGTGTGCAATCTACTACAAAACTTTGGGTGTTTACATTTGGTGAAGTATTTTTAAGATTGAGTATTAAATTTTCTTTATGATTATGTCAATTAAGATGTGCAGTATTTATTTTAACTAGTCTATTAGATTTTTGTATGCCTTACTTTAGTCTTTTCTCAATCATTATGTGCCATAACTATAGATTGTTAGTTAAGATACCTTTAGAATGGGTTTAATGGATAAATGGATGTCATATCAATGTCCTTAGAAGCTTTACCACTATGTGGTTCATCTTTGTGTAACATCTAGACTAGACACATGATGATATAATTATGGTAAGGTATCTTTTTAGTCCCTTGGCATCAAGAGGCTTTTTTAGATCAAAGATAACCCCTCTCTTTTATGCCCTACCCTTTTCTCCATTTATCTTTTTTTCATGATTTTTTTACCTTAGTTTAGGTTGTGAATGACTTGTAGTGAATAATATTTTAATTTTTCTATTGGTTGAATCAAATAGGCATCAATATCTAGATAGGTAACTAGCAAGAAAATTAACATTAAATGCTCATATCAGATGAATCTCTAGTGGTAGCAATTTTTTCTCTCATAGTAAGCATGGTTAAACTACTCAGTCCTTCAATTAAACTAGAATAAATTTTAAAATTAATGAGGGACATTTTTTTCCCAGCATTTTCCTCTATTCTTTATATAGCATTCAATATCATGAGTGCTTTTAGAGTGGGACTTCAAAGTGAATAACAGTGAGTGTTAGGAGGGATTTTTACTTGTCTGTTTATCTTTTGTTTTTTATTTGTTTAAGATCAACTTAGACCCTGATACAAGGATCATAAGGTCTAGATCCTGGTTTTCACACTTCTTGTTTCACTTGTTGAGACATAGGGGAAAAAGAACCAATATAGATAAGCTTATTATACATGGTTTTGTTTCCTTTTTAGCCTATCTCTAAATTAATTAAATTTCATGGATATCACCATGTCTTCACTTGATGAGTTACCCATAATTATCCTAATCACTTAGCATGGTTTTCCAGTTAGAGATCCCATTATCTTCCTTCTTAACTTTCAAAATGAAAGCATAAGTATTTTTAAAGAACATTTCCTATAAGTTTATTTTTCATTTTTTGAATATAAAATTTGATGATGTTACTTGTAGGTTATTTAATTTTAATTTTAAGGAAGAATAATCTAAATATTTTTGTGTTTGAAACCTAATTATATTAACAACTATAATAAATTTAAACATTTATTTTTGCTTCATTTTGGTCTAGGGATTGACCCTCATGCTTTATCAAAAGAATTCACTGTGATTAGAAAAAAACCTCTTAAGTAAATCAGATATTTCAATTATAGGTTTAAAACAAGTTATATTAGATTCCATATTAATCTTAGACCCACTAAACTAGTTTTCTTATATCTATATTTTCATGTTCTAGACACTTAACTTCCACATTTGTAAATATGTTTACAATAAATAACGTATCCATGGATTTTGTAGAATCTATTGAAGTTATAAATCAATTTTTATGCCAAAACATAGGCCATGTGAATGATTTTTCCCCTATTTATAATGTTCTAAACAATTATTCAAATATCTAATATCCTCCCATTTTTGCAATAGAAACCTTTTTTCATAAATAAGTTGAACCTATAACTTCTAGTTTTATCAATCATGGCATGATTGAAGAGGAGGAGGATTTTTTTGATGATGATGAGTGATAGGAGATTCTAAATTTATAAAAACACATTTATCCTTTACTTATAGAAGAATATGATAGCTCTGGTAATGATGATATCATTCATATTTTAGATTTAGAAGAGCATAATTAGCCTACCTAAGAGGAGGAGGAAGAAGATGTTCAACCAAAAGATGATCCATGTTCTAAGTACTTGGTATACTTTGAATATCTAACTCAACATTCACAACTATTGATCTCCATGGAACTAAATCCCTTACATTTGTTTGGAAATACTTTGAGGTAAATGATTTCAATGCTTATCCTTACTCTAATTTCAAAACTAAGGGATGTGATTATTTTGAACAAATGCTTATTGATTGCCTTGACTTCATGGGGAATAAACTCAAATAATTTTTTAGAAAGTACAAGTAAGTCCTTTCCATTTTAATAAATTTTAATAGAATAGCATTGTGTGGAATACATGCTATGTAGGGTTTAAGAACCTACCCTCCCAACTTAGTTTGTATGGTCTTTTAGTGTATATATTTTCCTTCTTTCTACATTTTGATTTTAATATAATAGTTCCCTAATTTATACTTTTATTATTTTAGTTATATGGTGTTTCTACACTTTGGTATTGTTCCCATGGCATCATTCTATCCTAGTACTGAAATAGAAATCCTCAAATGGTGGATATAATTAAGAAGTTGTTTAGGCTATAAAACATAGCTAGTGAATAGTCATACTTAATTAGCTTTACATTATAAGAAATTTTCTCTTATACATTCTCAAGAATTTGAAGTCTAATGATTCAAAACAAAACATGTGGATTTAGGAATAGTCCCATTTTCTTGTCTAAGGACATCGCTTGCACTTAATTGAACATCTAAAGTAAAATGAAACATTGAATTATTTTAGGTTTTTTTTTAATATCTAAAAAATTTGAGACTGTCATTTCAACCTTGGCCTTGTCCCTAACCCTCCATGCATAAAAATTGAATACCTTTTCAATGAAAATAAATTTTTGAAGTGATATCTCAATTAAAATAAAAATATTTTTTTTCTAAGTTTCCCTCGAACGGGTGATTCAGGCAACCTCCACCACAAGATTTTTGGCACTATTAGTGGAGTAAGGCCTTGAGTGGAATGAGAGGCATATATTTGGGGTTATAAATGAATATTTGGTAGTAGATAAATACCTATGTCACTTCCCCTAATAAAATTTCTATTTTTTTCAAATATATTTGAATTGGTTCATGTGAAGAACTATAAAATAATTTATCCACTTTCACACATTGATGGTCTTTAATAGATTTGGAAATTAGTATATGATGTGTTAAAGTATACTTTAATACCTCTAAATTTATGATTTTGGCTAATGATTTGTTTTTTACTTTGTGTTTTTATGTAGGTGTGAAGATTTGTAGTCTAAATTATGGTTTGATTAACTATATTTTTTGTAGTTTAAATGATTTTAAATATTCTCCCCATGGAAGTCACTATTTGTTATATGTTTTCTCAAAATGCCCCATCCTCAATTAATTATATTGGGATCCTCTTATATTAATCAAGGTTTCATTTATGATACTACTTGCCATTAAATATCTACTAACTAGTTTTCCCATCTTGGTCTTTAGTTTATCATTCAAACATCTGGACTGGGTGTAGATCTTCATTTTAAAGGCTTTAGATCTTGATTTTGTTTAATGGGTTTAATTTGGCTTTACTTGACCCTTTTATCATGATATAATAATAATATTTGTATGATAAATTTAAATCTTGAGAATTGGTTTATTAGAGCATGTCTTAAGCAAGTCAAAATTTCACTTATGAGAATTTTGAGCATTAGTCTATATGCTTTGAAATGTGATAAATGGGTCTTTTATAAACATTACAGTCAAGGTATTTATTTGATAAAAAAAATTGACTGTGGGCCTTTTCATGTTTGTATCCAAGTTTTTTGAATGAAATGGTTGAAATTATTTTAATAATTTAATAAATAAACTTTATATATGATCGATCTAGTCAAACAGTTGATTGTTTTTTGCTTGTAAGTTAGTCAGTTTTCATTTTTTATTTTTTAAAATTAGTCATTTCATCATTCCTCATAGGTTTTAAAAGACATTTTTAATCCCCCATATTTTATCACATGTTTAATTAGTGTTCATTTTGAGTTCATAGCTCAAATTTTGATCAACTAAGTCTTTCACAATTTTCCATAGGCCCAAGTCATCAATCCCATGCCATGCATCTTGATCATAGAAACCTAGAACATCTACAAGATAATGATAAAATGTAAATATCCATAAGCCCCAAAAAAAATTAGATCACACCACATGGCATGATGTTATTCAGTCATGCCTCAATAAAACCATGTATATATAACTAAGCCTCTTGAAGCCCTATGACCAAGATATAATAATGGAATGCCATGTGTTGATCATGTGATGGCCCAAAACCAAATAAAAATTACAAAAACATTATAAGTGTTGGGCCATCTACAAGATCATAATTGTGTTAAGTAGATGTCATAATGGTGAAAAGAAATCAATGATCCAAGAAATATAACTCAGGCCTAAAGACCTAAGATATTACTATGTGGTACCATCTCATAATCCTAAGACTCTAGGGATGGAAAAATAACCTAGAATAAAAATATTGGGAGACACTAGATCGATTCCACATGGTGGAAGCATAAAAGAGATAAAACCCAAGAGAATACATTTAAAGCTTAGGGAGACATGAATGGTTGCCAAGTGGTAAAAAATTGATGGTGGAGAAATTATAGAAGAGCCTAGAAGCCAATTTTTAGATGTGTAGCCTATTTCAATAGGCCAATGACCAAACAAGCTAAGAAATACCAAAATAGAGCCCATGAAATTAAAGTATCCTAAGTCACCTTATCAACCTAGAGATAAAATTTAATGGCACATCCAACCATTAAAACAATTAAAAGTCTATGAATGACCTATGTATTTCAATTGAGTGACAAAATTAATTTACACCTCAATAAATAAGATAAAATATGTAGAATTTAAGATGAAATTCAATGCAAAAACACTAGAATTGATAATAAATTGAAGGCTTGAGAAAAATTAGCCAAATGGAATTAAACAAGGTATTATATACATGCTTAATTTGATTTGGTCATGTAAGAAAATAATTCCATAATGATAATGACTAAAAGTATACAAACCAAGTGTCATTGATAGTGATCATGGGAAGAAGACACAAAGAGGAGCTAACAAAACAATTTTAGACTTTAAGAGGCATGGTGATTACGGGTGCATAAAATGCTTTAATGGTGATCCTAATTCAATCCTAACTTCCTTGGCCTACAAACATTATATTCCATTTTTTAAATATCATGGGTCTTCCCCTAAATAAGTTAGAAGTCAAGTGCAATCTAAAATGCATTCCCAAATCAATAACGAATATTTATAACTACCCCATTGGTGGGTGAACCTAAATTATGACTCTATGGGGTGAATTTGTCTATTTATAGACAAGCCTTTAATTATAAAAAGTTTAACATTTTTATTGTGCTAAAATTCTATAGAAATCATGCTAGGAGTGAACCTACTTATTTTTTTCTATGGTTTTTCCTTGATTACTTACCTAGACAGTGACTGTAACAATACACTTTGAGAATGTTGAATACATATTTGACTATGTTTTACTCATATGATGTCTCTAGTATTTGTTTTAGCCTATTGATTTATGCTTGGATCGATATCATGCTTTATTTTAGACATGAATTTGGTAATTATATTGTGCTTATGCTAGTATAGTTCCTTATAAGCTCTTTGATTTTCTTTAGAACATTCTATGCTTTATGTGATTTCAACTATAAAGTATTTCAAAATATTTGTGTGCAATCTACTATAAAATTTTGGGTGTTTACATTTGGTGAAGGATTTTAATTATTGAGAATTCATTTTTATATATAATTATTTCAATTAGGATGTGCAATATTTATTATAACTTGTCTATTAGATTATTTTATGCCTTATTTTAGTCTTTTCTCAGTCATTATATGCCATAGTTGTAGATTGTTAGTTAGGATACCTTTATAATGTGTTTAATGGATAAATGGATATCATATTAGTGTCATTAGAATATTTTCCACTATGTGACTAATGTTTTTGTACCATTTAGACTAGACACATGATGATATAACTATAGTAAGGCATGTTTTCAATCCCTTAACATCAAGAGGCTTTTTTAGATCAAAGACAACCCCTCTCTTTTATTCCCTACCCTATCCTCATTTTATCTATTAAATGTGATTTTTTATTCCATATTTTAGGTTGTCAATGACTAGCAGTGAAAAATATTTTAATTTTTCTATTGGTTGAATCAAATAGGCATCGATATCTAGATAGGTAACAAGCAAGCAAATGAACATGAAATGTTCGTATCAAATTAATATTTGGTGGTAAAATTTGTTTCTATCAAAGTAATCATGGTTAAACTACTTATTTCCTTGGATTTAACTAGAATCAATCCTAATAATTAATGAGGGGACATTTTGTCCCATGAATTTTACTCTTTTTTGTCCATGTAGCATTCAATCTCATGAGTGCTTTCAGATCAGGGCTTCATAGTGAACAATATTAACCTCTCCTAAATAAATCAAAACATATACTTTATGGCCTTAAGTATCTAGGTCCCAAGGTCTACTAGCCCTTTTGGATTGAACCTAAATTAGACCTATAGGCTCATTAATGTCATCAAAATCATATATTTATTTTCATCATCACACCATACTACATAAGGAAAGGATAAATATCAGATCACAATGGAAGTAACACACTAATAAGTTAATTATAACTCTTTGTGTTGAAATTATGATTTGATACCAAAATGTCATGCATAAAACCTAAAAATATTAAAAACACACCCAAAATTATGCTCACATTTATGCAATAACTAGACTAGACACATGGTGGTATAACTATTGTTAGTCATGCTTTTAGTCCCTTAGCATCAAGAGGATTATTTATATCAAATATAAACCCTCTCTTATTCCCTACCCTTACCTCTTTTTATCTTTTTTTTTTAAATTTTCCTACCTTAGTTTAGGGTGTGAAATGACTTACAATGAAGAATATTTCAATTATTCCATCAATTGAATTAAATAGGCATCAATATCTAGACTGGTAACTAACAACCAAATGAACATGAAATAATCATATCAGATGAACCTTTGGTGGTAATAGTTATTTATCTCAGATTAAGATTTTTTAAACTACTTGATCATTGGATTGAATCAACATTAATCCTAAAATTAACAAGGAGACATTTTATCCCATGCATTGTCCTCCACTCTTCTCTCTAGAACATTTAATCTCATGAGTGATTTCAAAGTGGGAATTCATATAAAATAATAATAATCTCTCCCAAACAACTCCAAACATTTATTTCATGGCCTAAACTATATATGGCCCAAGCTCTACTATCTAGTATGGATCTATAGGTGGTTATTGAACCTAAAATGGGCCTATAGGCTCATAAATATCATCAAAATATTGTATTGGTCTCCATCATCACACCATATTACATAATGAAAGGATAATTATTAGATCATAGTGGAAGTAACACACTCATAAGTTACCCAAAACTCTTATTGTTAAAATCATGCTCTGATACCAAATTTTCATGCCAAAAACCTAACAATATTGAAAACATGCCCAAAATAGGCCATTTTTTTAAGAATGAAAATTTCTAAAGCACATTCTATTATCCCATGATACCAATAGCTTAAATTATACATGTTAAAAGATATGCAATATGATGTAATAATCAACATGTATAATGACATGAATTCCAACATGCATGTGGACACATCATATCTTACATAACCATGTCAAACCCACTCATTTAAATGAACATATAAACTTTTGACAAGCCTAAAAAATCTCTAATTAGACCTAGATGTCCTATAGCATCAAGGACAAAAAAGGACTCTCAACTTATAATGGGTGGATTCAAATAACCAAAAGCTTTAATAGAACATCCAAACTCTCAAAATGGTTCATTGAGGACCTCAAGCAATTCTAAACAATCACAATGCTTAGTTCACTCTTGAAACCATAGCTTACATAGATTTTCAAGTTGAATTATAATAAATTTCTTAGAAATTAGGTCTTATATTCCCCATATGACCTCAAAAGTGGTCAAATATGTTATTGTTTATCTCCTTAAGGATGGACCACTCCACCTCAATCGTTGGATCAAATAAACCTTTATCATTAGATTTGGTCAAAAGTGAAGAATTCATAAAAAACCTTATGGATGTAAATAAAGTTTTAAAATCCATCACTAAGTCACACACTTATAGTTTATAAATTATGGAGGAGGTGTTAGAGGATGACTTGTCTATATTCATCCTTCCTCTAGTTCCTCAACCATGGATTATTACCATTAATGGATTCTTCAACATTTTAGAAACAATATGTATTTCATTTCTAAATTATGACATAATATGAATTTTTTTGAATTTTTTTTACATATACCCAAATTTATGGAAAGTCTCCATCTAGTCTCCAACTCCTGTAATTGTTGAAACTATTATTTGAGAGCTTCAAGCTCCTCCATGACCATTAATGGCCACCAATCTAATTTTAAGGTAAAATTATTTTTAAAACATAGTTTCAAGTTATAAATGGTGTTTCATAATATATAACATAAAAATTTAATAGGGGTCCCTTTTGGGTTCAACCCATTCTAGTGCTTCTAAAAACTTGCACTAACCAACAAATTCAAAATGTACCTCTACTTGAGAAAGAGTTTGGATCTATAAAATATGTCATTCTAAGTCCAAAAAATCCTTATGTTCATAATATCAAAAAAAAATTAATGGGGGATCCCTTTTGTATTACCCTACCCTTTGGCCTTCAATATAGATTAATCAACCAAATGAAAACATAAATAATCTTAGATTTAGTTTATGGTTTGATAGAATTAAAAAATGTGTCAAACTTTATAAAATGTAAAGGATATTTTATATTTGAAAATTTTATAAATATAATAATTTAATAAACATATACAAAAGTTAAAATAAATAACTCTAGAAATCATAGGTAGCAACTTAGATAGTCACATAGCTATAAAGTTGCATTATCCTTAACCACCCAATCCTAAACTATAATATTTGAGGTTATTAACACTATAGTTCCAATGTTATTGAAAACACCTACCTCTTATAGGTCCAAAAAAATAGTGTGTGTTCCTATGAGGAATATCCACTAATATAATATTCCTAACCCACATAAAGTGGTTTCGGCCCTTCTAAAGGGCATGTACACTTGAAAAGTGCCCTATAGAGTATAAATTTTTAAAAATAATAACTAGAGCACCACTAATCAAATAATTCAAAAACAAATAGAAACTATGAACATAATGAAAGAAGGGATGTTAGTATAGTGTTAGTTAAAGTAAAAAAACTCAAATAAAAACAAACTAACACTTACACTCCTATCTTATAACTTGGAGAAATATTAGTAACAAAATACAAATGAAAGGATAACCAAAACATGAAATACAAAAAATCCGTTCCCATCCTTGGGATCTCTAAATGCTTTATTGAGTGGCTTGTTTGGCTCGTGCATCAAGAAATATTTGGTAAATAAATCTTGTTGGCTCCTTCTCTCCTTGACACCATTGGATTTGATGTGTTTTGATGATATCTTGGCTCAATATTTGGGCATTATAACACTATTTTAAATATTCTCATGGAAAAAATCTTGCATAATAACTCTACAATGTCCAAGCTTAGAAATGAAGAGGCATAGCATTGTATTTATAGACTAAAGATTTAACTCTCACCTAAGGTGCGTTAGGGTTGAGTTAATGCTTGAAATGGGTTAAAAATTAACCTAAGTGAGTCAAATATAACCCCAATAAAGTTAATATTTGTTAATTAATTATGATTTTTGATGAATATGCATGGCTCTCAAAATAGATATTTTTAAAGAGCTTGTTAACTCATAAAGGCAATGATGAAAGGCTAGGATATTTTAAAATTTTGAATTTATTTTTTATGATATTAATTAATTTAAAATGGACAATTCAACTATGTATTTAATTTGGTTTATCTTTTTAATTAATTCTTATTATCCTTTTAGCTCTTTCAAGAATTTATTTTTGTTTATGTGCCCCACTTAATAGGTTCATAGGCCAAATTGACTATTGTGATGTCACAAGATGATTAGGGATGAATCTATGAGAGGTTATGGTTACATATGATAAGATACCCCAATTAGGGATGTTTCAACATGATTATATCCTTTGGTTGATGATGCACAATCAAATTTTGGATGTTCCATGATTCCTAGGATTAATTTGCAATGGTTGGTAGGAATTAGTTTGAAGTTCAGGTGGAAGCCAGTTGTGGTCATTTTTAGGTGTCTATAGCTCACCCCTATTTGGGAAGATTTTTCAAGATATAATAATAATATCTTCTTCTAAAATAATGAAATAGTACAAAAAAAAATGATGATTGAAGAAAAAAGCTCCAAACAATGTTTGGGAAGCCTATAATTATGCCCCTTCAAGGGAGTGGCCATCACATACAATTTATGGATGGTCCCTCAAAAATAATAAAGAATATGAATTAAATTAACCCATGGGTGAGATTAATAAAATTAATAAATTTATTGCATGCATCAATTTAAAAAGTACTAATTTGTCCAAAGGCAATTATAATCAATAACAAAGGTTGAGACACTAATTTTCCCAAAGGTGATTATAATTAGTGGTAATGACATATGCCCCAATTAGGATTGATGAGTCAAAATAATTATTTTCCCACAAGTAGCTATAATAATTAAAATGACTTGGATTGAATAATGGTGTTTGATTGTGCTCTAATAGGGTAGATTAGTAAGCATAACTCAAAGATATAACCTATCATACAATTTAAAGATGAGTGGGCACAAATGTAGATGTGATGTTCTAATTACTAAAGAAGCCACAAACAACCAAGCATATGAGGATGTGAAAAGTGATGAAAGAGATGATTAGAATAAAAAGGTTTATCAATGTGAATTATTTAGTTGTACTTACCAATATGAAGATGTTTGTCCATATTAGCATTTATACAACTAGAATGGTCAATGGGTTGATTTGATCAAGGAGGGTGGGATGATTGTGACAAGGCTACCAAGGAGAAAATTTTGTGCCTAAATATCTTGTAAGACTTTTCAAGATGATTTCTTTATAGAATGTAATGGTAGGCACCATGATATAAAACACCATGATACTTTGGAAAAAATATGCATAAAGACTGACACTTAATCCAATAAATAATTTTTAAAAATTCACCAATGAGAAAAACCATGATGAAAATGTTGATGTATGAATATGGATAGACTCAAAAATAATGCACAAGGAATCACCCAATGAATGCATATAGACTGAGTCAAAGCAAAACAATGAAATCAAACAAACAGGTAAATAAACACATAAAAAGATTGAAAGAGAAATATAAAGCATCCTAAAAATGGATTTTCCCTAGTAGGGAGGATTTAGGATGATAGATTAGGCTTATATAGGACACATGTTTTTGGGATTTTAAAAATTTTGAATGTTTTTTGTAATTTTGAGGTATGTATACTCGTTATAGATTGACAAGATACCACTCAAAAAATGGTGAGAGCATTGGTTTAGGTTTCTCACAAAATGGTGAGAACATATAGAAAAGGGGGATATATTTGACCTCAACATGAATCAAACATGACCTACATAGTCCTATTAAGGCCTCAAGTCATATTAGTTCCACCAACAAAAAATGAAATGAGACCCAAATCGATAACAAGAAGTTCTCAAATTAAGGTAAATGGCTAGGAAAATGATAGTAATGGCAAGGTGATGTGGCAATGCATGATAAAATGTGTTTTCCCTAATTTTCTCATAGGTAGTTATAATTAGGAAATAACATAGGTTAGTGATAATAATTTACTTGTAGGTGGTTATAATTAGTAACACAAGGTGGACTTCTAATTTATTCATAGGCAATTATAATTAATGCCACCAATCAAATTTAAATAAAAGATAACTTTATAGATCCACTATCATACTACTTTCATATACTATCGTTTAAGCATATAATTATGAAACTGATGAAACTATATCAGAATCCCCTCGCATAAAGTGCAGGAAAAACCAAAAGAACCAAGATCAAAATGGGTAGGTAAGATGGCCAACAATAAGCTTTGGTCTAAATAGGGATGGCTTGGTAGAATGATATATGGTATGGCATTGTTTAGGATTATGATGGTATGAAGATTGAATAAAATGGTAAGAGGGTTGCCCCTAAGTGATAAGGTAAGGTAAATGGTATGGAAATAAAAAATGGAAAATGAAATAGAAAGGTAAATGTTTTTGGCTAGGTATGGTATTTAGAAAGGTAGATTTTTGTCAAGGTAAAGGCAAAGCAAATGGAAAAATATAAAAATCATGGATTTTTTCAAATTAAAATGGTATGGTTTTTAACCAATGGTAACTACAAATGTTTCTATTGTTCCTATTGATCTGGAGATGCACGTCCTAATCAATATATGCTATAACTAGAATAATCAATAATGTAAATTAATATCCCACACCTCTTCTAAATATATGTTATGTTAATAATTGGTTGTAGATTTGGATTCCACTAATGTTTTTGTAATCTTTATTGATCTTTGATTCTATTTCCTTAAAACTTCAAGACAAGATGTCATTGTAGATTTTGTAAAGGAAAGTGTTGATAGAGATGGTAAAAAAAGATAAATAATTGATGATAGGTTTGATGTGGCACTATAAAGGTGGATGATAATGGAATGTATATTGATGAGGCAAATGAAGATCATGATTTTTAGGCACACATAATGTTATTGATTCTATATTTGATATAACTTTGGTTAGGGTGGGGCCAAAGACTTATAAATATGCTCTATATAGGACCACTATATTTTTATATTGTTTGGTCTTGAGAGTAGCTAGCTTCTAATTAGGTTTTAGATTCAAAGCTATACTAATTTCATCTTTGATAATGTCTTCGTCAATTAGTGAATAACTATTGTGCTTAGTTATTGTCACCTCAATGAGGTTGTCACCAATGAAGTTTTCATGATTGTCCCATAGTGCCTCCAAGAAGGTTTCACTAAGGAATATTGACTTTTGACTTTGATTATCTTCTAGTGCCTCAACTAAATTTTCATTAAAAGATGTTGAGTTTGGACTTTGATTACCCCTTAGAGCTTCTAAAAAGGTTTCATTAGGAAATTAATCTTCTTCTATATTAATGTGGTCTTGGCCTCCCTGATTTTCTTTAATTGATATGTCACAATGGATGTAGTTTAATAAAATGTGATTCTATCGATCCCAATTGAAATTTGTGGGAGGTGAAAGGTCAATATAATGGTTAGATTGGTTGGTATTAATGGTATGTGGAATGGTAATGAAATGGGGAGAGTTATCACAATCCTCATAGAATATATTAGGATATATTATGTTCAAGGTGAAGTAATCATCCTTAAAAACCATATAAGGATCACAAATGTATTCAAATTTATTTGTAAATCATGTGTAACCAATGTTGTAACAACCAAGAATATATTCTGATTCTAAAGTTGAGTCTGATTTAAGGGACTCTAAATTTGATGTTAAGACTGATGTTGATGCTGATACTAATGCTAAATCAAATGTCAATTCAAGAATAAAACGTAACTCAAATGTTGATTCTTCATCTGGTGTGGACATTGCTATAATGATGTCTTGTTAAATGTTTAGTATTGGACAAGTAATGGCCTACGATGCCATGATGGGATACATAGAGACTAGTTTGTCAAAGTGAGACTCATAAATGAGTGGAAAAAGGTAAAAACATAATTCCTTAGAGACTAGCTTCTCAAAGGGAGGCTCTTTAAAAATAAGCACATGGTCAAGATAATGATTTTCCCAGATATGGGTATAATTATTATGAAGTGACTTAGTAAATATTGGCTTGTTAGAGTGAGATTCCTTGATAATGGGTATAATATTAAAAGGTGGATAATAATAGGTTGGCTTGTCACAAATGGGTGTTTCAACAAAAAACATTGTAGATTGGTTGTTTTTCTTGGCCTTGGTTTACAAGTAATTGTAAAATACTAGTTTTGAACATATCTTTGTCTTTGAATGATTAGCTCGATTGGAGAGGTACTAATTAGATATATTTTGGATCGATGATTGGTATGGGTTTTATAAAGTGTGGGATGATTGGAAATATATGAAGAATGGCTAGTAGTTGGATAATGGTAGGCTTAACAAAGTCTAGTTTATGGCTTAAGATGGTAACCATGACTCATCTAGTTATAATTACACAACTTTGTTGATATAACGAGCTATCATATTGTAATGGACTAAAATCATAATTTTAGGGTGTTGTGAATCTTGGTTGTTATCATGAACCAAAGGATGAGGTCTTGGTATGGAAATTATAGGGCATTGTAGAGCTTGGTTGCTCATATAAGCCAAAGGATGAGGTATTATAATATAAATGGTAGGGCATTATAGAGCTTGGTTGCTCACATAAGATAAAGGATCAGGTCCTATTATATACATGGTGGGACATTAGTGAGTTTGGTTTCTCACATAAGACAAAGGATAAGGTCCTGAGATAGAAATGGTAGGGCATTACAAATTTTGGTTGATTGTACAAGCCAAAAGATGAGGTCCTAAAATATAAATGATATTCCTTAGATGTTATGGATCTTGGTTTCTCACACATTTAAAGGAGGTTCAATGATGTGGTATTGGGTACCTTTAGTCATGAAAGGGAAAACATCATATGTCAACTAGTTAGAAGAAGGGATCATTGTACACTACACTTGAGGATCTTGGCTTTGTTCCCTAGATTGAGTATTCTAAAGAGGATATGGATCCATATTTCAAATAACACAATCTTAGTAGGGGTCTTGAAAAAATTCATAAAATTCAACCCTGATATCATAACCATATTTCTATATCGCTCCACTATGAGTGTAATATGACATATCTAAGTTAATGATGAATGTTTTGTAAAAAGGCCTAGAGTTATAAGAACTCTACAAAATAATGTTGAAAGGATAAATGGTCCAAAAATATTCTAACTTGGTCGAAGGAATGGATATGTATCTCCAAAAATGGTTCATGCTAAAACTTGGTACAAAATAGTCTAACATCAAATGTTTAATGTCAAATGTTAACCAAAAGGTCAAGTGGATGAATAAAAATTGGCAAGCCAAACTCTAGGTATAAAGTGTTCCAAACAAGTCAAATATAACAAAACAAAATTTGTTACGTCTATTGGACAAATGAATCACAAAATATAGGATCAAAAAATGGATATGCTAGTACTTTTGGAAAAACAAGTGGAAAAGCTAGACTTAAAAATAAGGGTATGATTTAATATAACAAATCTGGAACACTTTAGTATACACTAGGCATTTGGATCCAAACATGGACTTGGTAAATTGTCATAAGGCATGAAAAAAAATTAATATATAATATAACATGTTTCTCCCAAATAAATTCACAAACAATAATGAAAAATAGGCTCTTCTAACAAACAACAAGCTAGACAAAAATGAATGGAATAATGACACTAAATTTAGATCCAAAAGTCACACATGGTTTTGGTTTTGAAATCAATAATGATTTTATCATGATCTAAAAATTTAATTAATGGTTTGCTTTAAAACTTCAAGGCACAAAACATTTAAATAAATTAGGTAGCATAACATTAACATTTCTAATCAAGTGACACACACATAAAGATTTGTCAAAAGACTAAGGAAAATGTATGGTGCCAAAAATATCCAGTGTAACACCTCCTAAAACAAAGGAATGATGTATACACAAGAATCATTTTAGATTCCATAACAAAAAAATTAGATGTATTATACTTAAAAATCATGCAATAAAGGATGAAATGACATAAAACACCTAAGTGTAAACATCTAGATCCTAAAACTAATGAGTTTGTATAATACTATTGAATTCCATCAATATACTCATTATTGGGAGGATTTTAAGTTTTATTCCAAAAATAAAAGTGCATGAAAAGTAAGGTTTTTATTCCCCCTCTTCTCCCAATATTTTTTACTATGATATGGAACTTCAAGTTACTCACTCTACATTAACAATATGTCCACAAAAAGTGGGGTTGTTTTAAAACCAAATTTTCTTTCGTTTCTAGATGGACCCAAGTGTGGCTAACATAAGAGATGCTCATATAATTTGGATTAGTGTCAATCATCTTGTTGTGAAAATTTCTTATCATTTTCATAACCACTACATCCATCACTTGCTTAGTGTAGTGTGATGTCCAAGTTGCCCCTATAGTCTGAGGTAGTATCTTACGAACAAAGTTTTTTTAACCTCTCAATTAAATGTCCTAGTAATTAAACCTCAATTTATATACCCCATCATGGATTGAATTTATAATGATGCCATGAGATGAATTCCTAGTTTAATTCTTCCCTAGTTAACCCACAAGGAGGTTATAAACACCTACTCATAACTTTCATAAAAATAAAAGACAAGTGAAAAGACTTTATGGTCACATTTGGATCACCCAATTCATACTTACTTGGGGAGGGACTTGATAATGTTATTTTTATGATTTTGGATGAAAGTGACCAAGGAAAAGAGAGATCATTTTTGGTCACTCAATTTCCCTAAAGGGGATGGGTAAGAGCATACATGCATCAATCATTTTAATAAAATAAAAAACTTTGAAAGAATAAGAATAAAATAAACACTCTTAAGAGTATGTATCTAAGTGTGAGAATTTGTTTTAATTCACCAAAGTGAGATGTTAATGAAGTTTGGCCCCTTAGCCTTAGTTGAAAACTTGTAAAAAGTTTCAAAAATAATTAAGCATAAAACAACCAAATTCCTTTTAGACACAAAACAAAATGTTTAAGACTTAACCACCTCCAAAGTTTTCCCCTTTTCAAACATAGGTCCTAAAATTTTTAGAGGTTTTTTTTCTACTTTAAAGCCCAAATGTGAATGAGAAAACAAGATTATGAAATAAGCTCTCAGGTTTCTTTATTTTCTTGTCATAGAGATTGGCATTGATCCACACAGGGATTGATGTCAATATGTACAAATTAATGTTGGTCAATAGAGGTTGATGTTGATCCTAAAAAAACACATAAAAAATAGAATATGTTTTGCCACAAAAGAGATGGTTATAAAATAAAATTAAACCCAACAAATAATACTAGATCCTATAATAAAATGGTAAAAAAATGATATCCAAAACCTTAGAAATAAAAAAATTTGGAAAAATCAATAAAAATTTATTTAAACATGTTTTTACATTGCTCTATTCTACACATAGAGGTTGACATCAGTTTTGGCAAGATCAATGTCAATTAGAAAGAATTGACATCGATCTTTGAATAATATATGTATCACTAAAAGAAATAGAATACATGAAAAACAAAGATAAAACTTGAATTTTGAAAATTTTCAAGTCTTTATTAGGAAACTAAAAGTTGCATATCAATCCCCTTACATGTATGAGATGATTGGCATCCCACCAGGCGTGCCATTTATTATCATAGCAATGCAAGAATGGAGTTTAGTATAGTGTTAATTCAAGTAAGAAAAATCAAATAAAAACACACTAACACTTACACTTCTAGCCTAGAACTTGGGGAGATTTTAGTGAAAAAATAAAAATGAAATCAAAACTAAAGAATAAAAAACAACAAATTGTTTACTTTCTTTGAGAGCTCTAAATGATTTGTTAAGTGGCTTGCTTGGCTTGTGCATCAAGAAGTATTTATAAAATGAAGCTTGTTATCTCCTTCTCTCCTTAGAACCATTGGATTTGATGTGGCTTGATGATATATTGGCTCAATATTTTGGTATTTTAACACTATTTGAAAGAGTCTCACGAAAAAAATCCTACATAATAACTCTATAATGTCCAAACATAGAAATGAAGAGGCATGGCATTAAATATATATCCTAAGGATTTAACTATCACCCAAGGTGATTTAGGGTTGAGTTAAGGATTGTAATTGGTTCAAACCTAACCTAGGTGAGTCAAATATAACCCTCGTATAGTTAATAGTTGTCAAGTAATTATGATTTTCAATTAAAAGGTATGGCTCTCAAAATAGATATTTTAGGATATTAAAAGGCTAGGATATTTTGAATTTTATTTTTATGATATTAAATAATTTCAAATGGATAATTAAACTAGTAATTTAATTTGGTTTATCTATTTAATTATTTTTTATTATCCTTTAAGCTCTTTCAAGATTTGATTTTTGTCTATGTGCCCCACGTAATAGGTTCATCAGCCAAATTGACTGTTGTGATGTTGGAAGATGAGTAGGGATGAATATATGATAGTTTATGGTTTTATATTATATAATACACCAATTATGTATGTATCAACATTATTATTCACCTTTATGAATGATGCATAAGAAAATTTGGAGCTTTAAGTGATTCCTAAGCTTAATTTGCAATGGTTGGTAGGAATCGGTTTGAAGTTTGGGTAGAAGTCAGTCATGGCCAATTTTAGGTGTCTAAAAAAACATACTCATAAAATCATGTTTTTTATTTAAAATTATTTCAATCCCTACACTACACCAATTTATGTGTAATAAAGTTCAAATAAGTTTAAATAAAATTGTAAGTATTTAATGCAGAATTAGGAGTTCTAACTTTAAAATTTTGTATCTTTATTTCCATGACTCTAAAAAATAATCCATGAATTTTTAATATATTTATAGTAGAATTTAGTTTATTTATAAATTATTTTTTTATTTTTAGGTAACATTTAACATTAATAAAAATTTTAAACCCAAAATAGCCTCTTTAAGGCCTTAAACTAAATAAGGGGTTTTACCAACCTTTCAAGCAAATTATGAGTTAGTATTATGTTATACATATATAAATATGTATTTTTGGACATCACAAACATAACTATAATATAATTTTCAAAATTAAATTCATTATTTTCATTCATATTCCAATATAATTTGTTTGAAGAGACTGTATAAGAGATAAAGTCTTAACACTTGATTTCAATACTTATTAAAACTTTTATTATGATTTATACATAAAACATTAATTAAAAATTTATATTAAATTATAATTACATTGAAAACAATCAAAAGTTTTTTTTTAAACAATAAAAATCATTTAAAAATAAGCCTTATATTATGCCCCACATATAACCTGTAAGTCCAATAGAATGAGGAAATATCCTCCTATCTGATTTCCATTATAAGGTGATTTCACTAGGCACCTCTAATCCTAGGATTCTCACATTTGAGAATAGTGAACATAAAAGGTATGGGGTAAGTAAAGGTTAAAAATATGATATTTGGTTGGTGGTGAGAATACTTAATGAGGCTACTCAAATAGAAGGTTAACTAGCACATCTCCCACTAGAGACTTTTATAGCCCAAACAAAATCATTTAATAACATCAAGAACACCATATCAAAACCAATAATATCAAAGTCAACCATAATAACATTCCAACATAATAAGGCTTGTTAAGGGAAAAATATAATGTGGGGATGTTCACCTCTTGTCCTACCACTTCTCTTTATCATGGGAGGACCTTAGCCTAGTCACCCATTCCAAATAACCACATGGGATGGTATGGGAGCCCAATTTCACTAAACACTACCACTACATAAAGGAGAAACATGTAGGAGGGCATGTCAATACAATTTCACTAGTCATTACCACTATGCAAATGAACTAAAAATAAGACAAGTAATCCAAGATAAAATGGACAACCTAACATCATAAAAATGAATCAATAAATGTATTTTAAAAACATCTAATTGATACATGAAGGATGTAATATCTCCATGTCCCAAGTGGGACATAAAATCCATACAATGGTCATAGGCATAATAGTGGAAATCAAAATTGAAATGAGGGTAGGTCAAGTGCCCTACACCTATTGAAAACAAGAAAACAAAATGAGAAGATTCTCTTTAAAATTATTAACATAAATAAAATAATATAAGAAATATGAAAGCCTACCTTGGGTTTCTTACTTGGTTCAACATAATAGAACTCATATTTAAATGGTTGGTTTGTTCACCTCTTTAAAAAATAATATCTCTTAATTATCTTGTTAGCTTCTCCTTCTCTCCTCTATCTTTCCTCCCACATGTCAATTTGAAAATGGAGAAAATTACTCCAAATAAGGATTTTATTCCTTATATGGGAAAATCAATTAAATCCATTAGCCAATGGGAAGGTTATATCTATCCATACCTATTCATTGGTTCTTAGTTGGAAGTCCACACAAGCATTAACTCTTTTTATAATCCCATGTGTTCAAGCAAGGTATGTCCATGCCTCTTCAATTATCCCACTACACCATGCCATAAATGAGCACATGGGTTATCCAATATCTTTCTCTACACTCCAAATAAATATTACTCTAACCTATAGTTAATTTGGGTCTTAAATACACAAATATTTACCTATAAATCACTTTTTGACCATTTTTAAACTTGGTTGAATATTACCATCTGAATTTTGGTCAAGGGGACCACTTATATAGTTTATAAGTTTAGCTTATTGAGTGATAATAATAATAATAATAATAATAATAATAATAATAATAATAATAATAATAATAATAATAATAATAGTAATAATAATAATAATAATAATAATAATAATAATAATGTGATTCTTAAGGTTTAGAATAATAAGTATCAATAGTGTCAAAATGGGTGAATAGTATTAAGAAGGGCAAAGACGTTCATGACTTAGGAGTAGCTCCATGTACAAAATTATAATTAATTTTAAATTAAAGATGTAAATTATTCACTATACCACTATATAAATGATGCACTCATGCTCATCATAATCCTAGTTCCCTTGTTAGCCTCCCCTATCACTTGTAGATCAATTTGCACATAAAAATACTACCCTAGATAGCTTAAGTGATAGAATGTAAATAACATAATTAATATCAATAAATATAAAATGAATACAAAAATATCAAATTTATAACATATAAATGATAATATACTCATGCTAATCATTTAAACATATATATAATTGATCATAATCTTAATAAATAATAGCTCTACTAGTACAAAAATATAATAACCATCATAATGGACAACTAAAATAATGTAATTAAACTAACATCATCACCCATATAAAATACACTATCATAATAATAAGGTAAAAATAACATCCCATGTCTCAATACATATATATCATGTCATATCAAGATGTTAGTATAACAACAAAAAGTCAAAAAACAAGTATTGTGAAAATAGGGTCTCATGCCCTTAGAGTGAATATTACTCATATATACATATTTTTTGGGAGGGAGAGATAAAATTTCACTCAAGTAACTTATATAATACTATATACACATAAATTTAATCATTAAGTGCTTGAAAAAAAATACTTGACATCTTCGTCCATGCTTGGTCTAATCGTTATTTTGTTAACTTGTAATCTATAAGAGATCCTTCACTATATTTTAAAAACTAAAAGTATCATATTAAAATCCATATTTCAATCCCATTTATACCTATTCAACCCATAATTTCATGTCAACATTTTCTAAAAGTCTTTATTCTTCTGGGACAAGTTTGCACTAGGCTGGATACAGCCACACTACAGCCTTGTCCCCCCACACTCTAAAGGTTACTATTTAAAATTTAGATGTTTCACAACTTATATCACACATAGTTTTAATTTTTTTTTATTTAAAACATTATAAATATTCCCACATATAACCACATCAATGCTTATTCAAAAATATATATATATATATATATATATATATATATATATATATATATATATATATATATCACTTGGTAATTATACTATACATTGAACATAAGAGCACTATTTCTTTCAATTTTAATTCTACTGCATTATAAAAATCATAAGCCAAGTTCGAATATATTTCATTTAAGGTCAAGGGTATCCATTTTAAAATAATTTTAATAAATATTATCGATAAAATCATAAAGTTTCATAATCACATATCACATAATCGCCCTAGGAGGGATAACTACATTGGCTAGAGGTCCATTTGGGCTATATAGGTAACTCTCAGATTATACAAGTTTTTATAAGGATAGATTTGTTATTCACATTAACTTTTAACCCATTTTTATTTTATCTCTATATTTTTTATTTTTTTAATATCTAGGGTTTTTATTTTATAGTTATTTTGTATAGCATATTGACACATACAATTTATCAGTCAACCTTATAGGCAATCACATCGATCTAAATATATAAATAAATCACACAATTAACTAGGATACAATCATTTTCAATATACAAGGCCACACTGCACCCATATCCTATTTATATATACTTGTCAAATCACATATTAAATTCTTATATTTGGTCACAAAATAGTACATAGGTCTTGTCAAGTAGTTATCAACCACAGTCAGCATAAATTTAGTTGTAGGGAGGTTTGCATATTTTTAGGTCTATTTACTATTTTCGTCACATTTATAATTATATAAAATTATGTATCATATCATATTTCATTATTTAATTTGTATATAACAATATTCAAATTTTAATTGTTTAATATCTATTAATTTCATTCACTTTAACTAAAAATAGATTAAATATTCTAGTGAGCCTACTATTTTTAGAACATTGTTTGTTGTTTTCTTGATGTTTATCCTATGGTTTCATACATATTCCTATAAATTCTTGACACCAAAAAAACCATCCTTTAACATTGGATAAAATTTGACATAATAATTTAACTTATTTGATCTTGGATTTAATTTGACATTAAATATTATTGTCTTGTCACCTTGGATGAACCCAACATATAAGGTTTGTCTTTCAACCTCAGGTTGAATTTCTTTGATATCTATACACAAAAAATATCTCATTTTTATTTTCTATTTAATTTTTATTGATTTTTATTATTTTTAAAAACTATGTTCCAGTAGTTTTAAAACTACTTAATTATATTCTTGAAGGAGTATATGATGATATGTTTAAGGACATCATGATGTGAAGGGTTTACCCCACTACTCATAGCCATTATATACCAATAAACATGGAATTTAGTTTTCATGTAACTCATGGTATATAATAAATTATTAGGATCCCTTTTTTATACCATTAGAAACATCTTTTAGTTATTTGATTTGTGGTGCACCTAAGAGGAGCATATAACTAGTGTAGTTACTCTCATTGTACCCTCATAAATGGGGTTAGTGAACTACAACCATAGTTTTACCTCTATAGTTAGTGATATGAAACGTTATGTTGACACTAATCAATGAATGAGAAATTATTTTTAAGATCCCAAAAAATCACTCTAACCCTTTCCTAACTTACCCATTATACCTTTATTTTTCTCATATTATATTCATACTTATTATTTTTATTTATTACATGATACATTACTTGTTATTTATAAGATTTTTAATTTGTTAACAATTATTTTTCATTGTATATATCATTGATAGTCAAAGTAAACATGCTAATAATCTACATCTTATATATAAATTTTTCTCTACTCATGTTATTCCTTTTATTATGATAATGATTAGATAAACTATCAAAAGCAAAAACTTGTGGAATATGATTTTAGTGATGATTATGATGTTCATAATGTTGCAATGAATGAATAAAGTGACTTTGTTGATTATTAGGAATAAGATTTTATTCAATAAATCTCTCTTAGATATTCCACATTGGAATATCCTCTATATTTACTTTGGATTCTCTTTTAAATTGCACCTTGGAATCTTTATATTTATCTTTTATCACACCTCTAGATTACACTTTGTATTCTCCCCTAGATTCTTCTTTGGATTCTCCTATAGATTCCTATTTTTATTTACCTTTGGTCATACCTCTAGTTTTCCTATTTGGGTTCGTATATAGCTTCCTATCTTGATTTACCTTTGGTCATACCTCTAGCCTCCTTTTCGGGTTATTCTCTATATTCTTCTTTGGATTTACTTTTGATCACACCTCTATTTTCCTCTTTTTTTAATCTAGATTCCTCTTCGGATTTAATTTTTACCATACCTCTAGTTTCCTATTTGGGTAATCATCCATCTTAATTGGGATTTACCTTTAGTCACAGCTCTAAATTCCCATTTAGATTATGTTAAATTTTCATTTGGCATAACTCATTAAAACTATTGATTATCTACCTATAGAAAATTGTGATTTAGAGGCATATAAGGTTGAATATTAGGTATATAGTACATATGAATTATGTTGTTTACTATATTTGGGCTTGAATACATGACACTCAAGACTGGATTAATTAGTGGAGTATTGTGTTTAAGATCATGTTTGATCATTAGAATTTGATTATGCACACCGAGTTGGCCTAATAGAAGTAAATGAGCAACTCCATAGCCTTGTGGTACCACTGTTACTCAATATTGACATTTCATTATATTTTAAAGACAAGTATATTAGGGTTGTCAAGGTTATGTTGAGAAACATGGATGTCATTTAGCTAAGGCTCTTAGGTAAGTCTGTATGGTAGCCACTTCCATTTGAGTGTATGTGCTTATCAACCTTTTGGTATAAATTATGGAAACATGTGTTAAATACACTCATTGGATCATTTGATTCCCCAAAAGTAGACACAAATTGATGATACATGATATTCATATCAATGAGAAACCTAAAGTGATTGACAAATATTGTTTCTAGATCATCCCAAGAGGTGATAGTTATATTTGGCAATGTGAGATACCAAGCATAGGAAACTTCCCTTAAGGGTTAAGGTAAAAAGTGTCAAGACACATCCTCATATTGAACATAACTTCTAATAAGGGCATATTTAAATGCTTGATTATGCTCTTCAGTAATTTGAATCCCATTAGGTATGTATTTTGGGTAGAGATTATTGGGATTCTAAGCAATGAACAAGCCCTAGAATGTTCACAGGTATCCACCTTCACCAACACAAGTGGGATTAGACACCATTGGTTGGTTTTAAGGGGTATTAAATGGACTTACAAAGGAAATTGTATTTTTAGGTGAGTATTAAGCTAAGTAGATTTGTCTAGTTTTCAATTTTTTTTATTTACTCTTGGATTTTGATGTTTAGTAAGTTTAAATAACTCAAAGACATCCTAAATGGAATTTGATCTAGTGGGTATCTATCTAATTTCCATTTTTTATTTTATAATACTTGAGCATGGAAAACACTCCTAAATGTTCAAATTTTATTTTTTTTGTTAAAAATTTTAGTTTTACATCTATGCCCTCTTTCTAGTGCCAAAATTGTTGACGTGTGTTTCAAGCACGCAATGGGTTGGGGAAAGTGTAAAGGAGGGAAAAAGAATTTAAATCAATTTTTATTTTTAAATAATTCAAACATTCCCTCATTCTATCTCTAAATTTTTTGATGTATCACTTGGCTTGACTCACCAATGTTAGGCTTTTGAGGTGATGAAGCCCAATGATCCTTTCCTAAAACAAGACCTGTGATGTGGGTATCACCAAGGACTTTGTCTACTATGTCATGACATATTGGGTTTATTTATTTTTTCATTGTTATGGTTCCAATTAAAGGGGACTAATGGTATTGAAATATTATAATGTCCTAAATTATTTTACAAATTGAATGGTATTTATATCTTTAGGTGTATTTCAAATGGGTTTTCAATCAAAAACTAAAAATGAAAAAGCATGCACATACATTTAACCAAATGTAAAATGAATGTTTAATGTAAAAATATTAAAAGAAATAATTTTATGTGTTCATTCTATTGCATTAATACATTCAATAATGTGGAAACAATACAGGAATGAAATAGAACAAGAAATTGAGATAAACATGCATAAATAGATTACAATCAAACAAAACCCTAGTCTAATAGATTTGATAAAAAAATCCAAAATAAAAGGGGGAAAGAGATAAATAATATACTAATAAGGATGAATTTATATTTATTATCATTTGATCTCATAAATTAGTCTCTCATCTAACCAATGTGTGCATATTCATAAAGGGATCCAATGCATA